>MU270009.1:2610616-2705616 GCA_021432705.1 Caranx ignobilis | reverse complement strand
CCAGCCTCCTTTGGCCGATGGCTGGGCCAAGCTGCGCATATGCTCCACGATTAAGCATCCTTAAGTGATTTTTCATAGCCCGTTTCATTTACCCATGTTTAAATGTGCTTTGGTTAAGCCCATTGGCCTCTTATGTCAACATGCTGCTGAGGAGATGGCATTAAATGGATTTAGCCGACTATCTTTGTGCATGTGTGTGTGTGTGTGTGTGTGTGTGAGGTGCAACCGTGTACATCCTGTAACATGAGGTTGGTTTTTGTTTCTGTGAATGCAAACTCAGAATTTGAATTGTTGTGCGACGCTGTACATGTGTAACATGATCGGAGGCTGGCATGTATGAAAGTATATGTAGATATCTGCCAGTGTGTGTGTGTGTGTTTCTGTGTGTGTGTGTGTCATGGTGGGTCATGAAGGTCTGGGCCTTAATGCCAAATCAGCCACCTGGTCCCAGATTGGGCCACAGCCTGGTTTCATATCCCCCTCCTTCATTTGGGAATGAATGGGATTAATCCTAATCCCGTTTATAGACACCCATAGAGATCAATACTAAACTGCATTTAACTTGATTTGTCTGTAATCTATTACAAAGACGCTTACCGTTGCATTAAACGTTGTTTCGCAAAGAGCCAAGGCAGAGTTAATGGCTGTATTTCGTACTGGTTTTTAAGCCTTGCACCAGTTTTCATTACAAATGCTTCATAATCCAACTTCAGCGCAGGGACACACTGACTCAATTGACCTGATTTAAGATGCTGGTTGTTGTTTTTTTTCCCCCCCCTTTCTGTATTTTTGAGCTATGTTTCACTTCCCTCATGAATATTTGCATATTAATTTGAAATTTTCACACAACAGGATGATTTGAAGTGTAATCATACCAATACCCACACGTTTATAAATACACACATGCCACGGTTAATTGCCGGTTAGATTTCTAAATCTCGGGGTGCAGTCTTACTCGTTCAACTCAAAGCAGGATATCTGAGAGACATGTGTAACAACAACCCCCCCACCACCACCACCACCACCCCTCTCCTTCCTTTCCATTTAATTGGTTTCATAAACAGATTAATTTGAAGGAGAGGGGGGCTTAATTGCTAATCAGCGTTTCCATGCAGCTCCTGAAGAGTTGAACAGGATCAAGTTTCTACCACAAAAAAGGCCTCAGAGCCTGCAGAGCACCGACAGGAGGGGAAGAGAGAGGAGGAGAGCAGGAGACGGAGGAGATACAAAGAACTCAGGAGAGAGGAGAGGAGGAGGAGGAGGAGGAGTGGTAACTAGACTGAGAGAAAAGTAAAGGAGAAGAGAGGGAAAGAAGAGACAAGGTGGAAGAAAGAACGGAAAAGAGACAGAGAAAGACTGAACTTCACTTCTCCTACTGCAAACTTTAACAGTACAGTCTCTCATAGATATTGATAAATGATGAGATTATAAGGTGAACAGTTAGACATCAGGGTAAAAAAATGAATGATTGTTGTTTCCCAGGCATCAAAAGAACAACATAAAGATTCACAAACATACATAAGAGCTCCAAAACATGTGATGTCGTACTATTTGTACTCATTACAATGCGTTTACAGTCATCCCAGTTCACAGGTTCATGTTTTACATAAACATGTAAGAGTTGGGATCATAATCAATACCTGTTTCGTCATGAGGCATGGCAGTGGATGGAGGACTGCGCAGCGTTTAAGGTTGAACAGAGCTGTTTTTCTGTACTCAATGTCATGTCATTAAGCTGATGTGTGTGGTGATGTCATTCACAGCGGTGCTCAGTGATAGGCTGATTCTGCTGTCCTTCCTGGAGCAGAGCCAAGTGGCTGCAGTCTACATCAACAAAAAGACCCAGGACTCCTCCGAGAGCGGCCGACGGACAGACAAACTCTCACCCTCTGAAATCAAGGTACAGTACACACACACACACACACACACATACCACACTGTGTGACGGGACAGCTCGTGTCTTTGAGCTGGACAGTGACATTTCCACAGTGTTGTTTCTTATATTTCACTTTTCAATCACATTTTTCCAACTGAGATCAAATAAAAACCTGGAAACAAGAAGCATACAGCACAAATCAGTCACAGCCACAGTGGCCTGTACAGGTATTACCATAATAAACAATTAGAAACACAGGATAAAAGACAGAATATGGCTGCTTTCAATAAAAAATATAAATAATATAAAGCCTCGAATGCACCAAAGCTTTGGAGCCCAGTCTGTTTTAATCATGTTTTTGCAGGTTGAGGGACCTGTTTGGTTTTTGTTGCGTTATTGAGCTGTGAAACAACCTACTCTCGGTTCAAACGCCTACACACAGTATTGGCTTTTCAATAGAATATCTACCTCTACCTGTACATACACATGAATACATCGTACTTCAGACCTGTCACTCACAGGGAAGCAGATATTATTTTCATAACTGCTATAAATAGTGAGATAGTCGACACCGCACCAAACACAGAAGTTGTTTTTCATAATGAAATCATGAAACCTGTGTTTGCTGGAGAATAAGGAAGTTACTTAACTAAGGAAGGAAGAATTAAAGTTGATATCCAAAAGCAAAACAAACAATGCATTACAACTTTCAGGCTTCATTGAAGAACATACATTAGATGAGGCTTAAAGTGTTGGATCTACTTTTCCTCTTTTCCTACTGAATAAACATGAGCAGGTTCCCCAACGTCCTCTCATTAGACTCCAGTGTTACTGCTTTTATGTGAGATAATCCAGTAATAACTCATCTACAGGATGGGAGTCACTTCACTGCGGTGCAGCTGCTGGAAACCCAGATGTCTCAGGGATGCACAAATACTGTTGTGCCAACTTTGCATGTTACATTTTCACATTGATTCCAGTCGTATCCACATATCTAATCCATTTGGCCCAGCACCACCGTTAAGTGAAGGCTGTTTGTCCCATTTCTGTTTGTGTCTTTGTGAACAACAACAGGTAGCTCCAGTGTGATCAACCTGGGATTATGGCTTTTACTGTGGGATCAGCGTCCCAGGTCGCCTCTTATTCTCTGCGTCTCTGTCTATTAATCTCTCATAAAGATGTGTGTACAGAGGCGGTCTGATCTGGAGGTGTTTTTTCTTTGTAGGTGTTAGTAACAGGTTTGATTATGTGTCGTCCTGTTCTTCCCTCCCCCAAAACAAAACCTCACTGTGTCCTCCTTCACTAGCTGGCTAACCGCTAACCCTGGCATTATCACATTACTGCCAGGCCCTTTTGTTGAAGTGTGTGCGTGTGTGTGTGTGTGTGGTGCGTGGGTGCATGTGCATGTTTGGTGTGTGTGTATAAAGCCAATCGTTCCTGCCGTGCGTCTGTCTCCAGAAGCAAAGTCCTGATAAGACACCCCCCACCACCATCACCACCAACACCACCTCAACACATACACATCCATTCAACCACCGCCCCACACCTCTGTCAATGCATGTGCATGCAACCTGCAACATACACACACACATATACGTGTGCACACGCACACCCCAACCACCCATCCCCCCCATCACAAACACACAGCGGCACATACACATCGCCCTGGTCCAGTGGGCTAAGCTGGAGAAGGGAGAGTGGGAGGGGGGGGCACTGAGGGGGAGGCTAAACTAATCCGGCCCACAGAAAGTGGTTTTTGATTATTGCTGACCAGCAAACGCCAGCAGAAAAAAAAAAACTAGAAGAGGGAGAAGATGGGTAGGGATGGGGGGGGTACGGGGGGGGTAGAGATAGAGTGTGTTATTAACCCAGTGATTTTCAGTTTTTTTTTTCTTTCCCATTTCTAATCTGTTAGTGATCTCCCGTTCAGCTGTTTGGGGCAACTCTTTGTTCCCTTTATCATCAGATGTACTTCCATCATTTTCATTCGTCTCTGTATTTTGTGTCCAAAGCAAATTCCCCCCC
The DNA here is from genome assembly GCA_021432705.1 of Caranx ignobilis. Taxonomy (NCBI): domain Eukaryota; kingdom Metazoa; phylum Chordata; class Actinopteri; order Carangiformes; family Carangidae; genus Caranx; species Caranx ignobilis. The sequence goes on along the minus strand of MU270009.1, from coordinate 2,701,715 downwards.
CAAGGGGGGCAAGAAGGGCAGACATGGACCACTGAACCTGAAATCTGCTCTACTCATACAGTACAGCTTGTCGATATACTAATTTCTGCATGTTCCTGGGCTTTTAAACCTTTTTTGTACTGAGGATTATATGTTTTTAAATTTAATTTCTAAAGACATTCCTGTATTCCCACTTACGACAACATACCTATTTAGTGGGATTTTGATTTTACATCTGACTGCTCTTTTCCTGGGTTTCAAATATTCATTCTGACCCAAACCTCCCATTGATCTATTACCAAAAAATCCCAATTATTCTACCTCCTTGTCTCCTTATGTATGCCTTTTTGTTTTGTCCTTCATTCATCCCTTCATTCAAGCATGATTTATTCTTCTATTCCCATTTCCCTGAAGCTGTCACAACGCCCCCCCCCCCCCCCCTTCCCCTCTGTCCAAACCCAAACATTCAACTCCTTCTTCATTACCACCCATTATTCATCGCTCCTCTTCCTCCTTCACCTCTGTCCTCCCTCTATCTGTCAGGTCTTAGCTGCTCTTATGCACCATGACAAAGGTCATGGATCTGTGTGTGTGTGTGTGTGTGTGTGTGTCCTAATGCATGCATTTTAGCCATCGACTCTGGTAGCTGCTTCATTGTGTTGCTGAGTGTGACTAGAGATAAAGAGTGTATGAAAGGCCTGTATGGATATCGGGCTGCATGTATGTGTGCGTGCATGTGTGCACGTGTGTGTGTCAATGTGTGTGTGTGAAGAGGGAATGAACTGTGGTGCATATGAAAGGCAAAGTCACAGTGTAAGACCTGCAATTTCACTTTCTTTAAAAAGTGCTTCTGCTGAGAGCTGTGTGTGTTAAATTGTGTGTGTGTGTTTGCGTTTGCCCTTAGTGCGTCTATAAAAGTGTGTGTTTACATGCCATTTTTATGTATGTACTCATGTGTTTGCGTGTATACATGCATGCATTCATGTATGTGTGTGTGTGTGTGTGTGTCTCTGTTTCTTTGCGGGCGTGTGTGTGCCCCAAGCGCCACGAGAGCTCATTACCGTGCGTCTCTTTGTTGTGGCCTGTAGAGCGTGGCAGACCTTCCCAAAAATATGCACATCACTAAAACAACAAGCCCGACAGAACAAAACACACACAGACATTAATAATGGAAGATAAAAAACAACCTCAGACATCAACACAAACAGGATCAGGGAAGGACATGAGAGCGAGACGGGTGGGGGGGGGGCTACAGATGCAGAAGTTCCAGAGCCCTCAGGTGTTGACACGTGTCAGACAGGTGAATCCAAATGGATGAACCTTGACAACGGTCTGATTGCTTCTCCTGCTTTATAGGAAATTTCTTTACTCTATGTGTACGTGTGTTGATCTGCATCGTGTTTGTGCGTCCATGTCCAGGTGGTGTGCGTGGAGGTGAGCGGGTGGGGTCGCAGGCTGCATAGACGCGTGTGTCTGAACCGGCTGCAGGACGTGGCGCTCTGCTGGTGGAGCCTGGATGCGCCCGGTGAGGAGCTGTGGCCCTGGACTCCCACTAACACACACAGGAACAACCTGGTCGTCCTCAGCTGCTCGCCTGCTGAAGGCCTCAAGGTAAACACACACACACACAGTCAGGGAAGAGACACTGTGGACTGTATTAACTGTTTTAAATCATAGCGCCCAAAGGTTAAAGGTTGAAAACTATATGGACAGGTCTACATTAATCAAAGCTCGATCAGACTGAGATCAGCTGAGAGGATATTCCAGCTCTGCATCCTGACGAGCTCTTGACACCTAACAGGTTCAGACAGACAGACGTGTCCCAGCTGGACTGGGAACTCCTGGGAAGACCTCCTAGGATCTGGACAACACAGACCTGGATAAGAGACACCAGAGAGATGAATTAACAAGGATTAATCACTTGAACACAGAAATATCAAATACAGCGAAGAATTTATTGAACACACATGTCACTGATGTAGTCAACAATAGTGTTTGATGGACAGTGTGATGTCGCACTTCCTGTCACTGTTACCCAGAGGCCCTCAGAGCTCAGGGCACTACAGTGTACGAGACAAGGTGCAAAAGAGGCAAATGTGCTGCAAGAGACAGAAAAAGTCATCATGGATCACACCTTCATGGTACCTCACCCCCCAGACACACTGATGCCCTGACACATGCTTATTTGTTTACGTGTGTTGTGATGTTTTCTGCATCTGCAACTTGTTGTTTTCTTGAGTTGCAGGGTGTCGAGCTCTCTGGGCCACCGTGCCCTCAGCAGTTGATAAGGTGAAAGGTCGTGCAGGCACATTGTTTTTGCTCTTTACAGGTTAAATCAAGCTTGTTCGCATCATTATAAACATTTATTGCTGGACTTTTGCAGAGAACAAACTAAACTCAATCCAACCAATCACCCATCATTAATTGCAGGAGCGTATACATTCCCACACAGAACAAAAGAAGCCCATCACAAACACTCTTAACTTTAAAGCTCTTTAATACCTTTCAGTCTCGAAACACAACTCCAGCTGTTTATTTTACCATACACACTGCGAGGCACACACACACACACACACACAACCGAGGATACGCGGTGAAAGAGGCAACAAAGCGGCTGTTTTCAGTCGAGTCCTGTGTTGCCGTGGATGGGATTGAGACGGTGTGTTAGTCACCTCAAGGGTGGCACCTCTGTGTTGCACCTCCATGTATCACCATATGAAATAAGCAGGAAGGCTGAGCTGTGGTACAGCGTGAAGGAGAACACCTACACATCCACACACACTCCCTCACACACACACACAGGCTTAGACACACATCCTCATGGCCTCTAGCAAAACCCAACCCGTGACCCTATTCTGTGTCAACGTAGGGATTGGCCTCGTGCCGAAACCAAGATGAAAGATCCCAAATTACCGAACCGGGCTTAACTCGACTCCTCGTACCGTGTACCTCGGTAAGCAGATGCAAAATATTCACAACCACACCACGGAGAGAGAGAGAGGGAGGGAGGGAGGGAGGGAGAGGGGAAGAGACTGGGAAGAGGGAGAAAAGATGAGCGTTACCAATTGCATGCTAGGAAAACAAATTCAAAACGAAGAAGGGATGGGAGGAGGAGGAGGAGGAGGTGGTGGTGGTGAGGGGGTGTGGTGGGTGGGGTGGGGTGGGGTGGGGGGGGGGCACATGAATATTGAAATAATCAAAGCAGATGCTGTTCGCCGCTTTTTCCGCTTCTTGTTTTTGGAACACTCTCCACATTTATCACACTCCTTCACCTAGTTTATTCTCTCTGCCTCCTTCGCCCCCCTCCTTCCCCCCTCTCTTCACCAGCAGCAGCAGCAGCAGCAGCAGCACCACCACCACGTCCTCCTCTCCTCCTTCTCCTTCTCCTCCTTCCTTCCTTCCTTCCTCCACGCTTCAAGAACATTAAAGTCTCTTCGTGGGGCTGCGGCATCGCGCTCTAATGAAAGCGTTTGTTGTCATTTTTCAGATGCGCGGTGTGAAATTAAGCGAGCAGTTTATATAAGAGCCGTGGCAGGAATCAAACGCCGGGCACACATCGGGAGACGCCAGCTACTTCAATCACTTCAAGCTCATATATATGTTCCTTTTGTTCAGTTCGCTATCTGCCGCACTAAGCCAATTTTCTAGCCAGTCTCTCGGCATTTAAAAAAGTCTGATTTCTTTCCCTATGTGGTCTTAATTCATAGCCCCCCCCACACACACACACACACATAACCCCCCCCCCAATCCTCTCTCCACTCGTCTCCTCCTCATGCTGATAAATGGAGCCACAGCATGCGGGGGGGGGGGGGGGGGTGAGAGGAAAACACATACATAGTTTTTTTTTAATGCAGTTAACATTTTTAATGATCCCTCCTTCATGCTTCCCTCTTTAACCCCCCCCCCAACAAACACACACACACTCACTCACAAAGATACACAAACAAACCCTCTCCAGAAATGTAATAATCTTAATGAAAGGGCAAAAGAAATGTTTTATTTATGTGTTTGTGAACACACCTCTTTTGTGTGTGTGTGTGTGTGTTTTTAAGGTCTGTGACTATCCTGTTATCTGTCACCAGGCAGTTTCTCTGCACTTGTGTGATTTCTCCTGTCTCTTAATTATTACTGACTTCAGCCCTGTGCTGTGTCGTGTCGCATTCGTCTGTAGCAAAACAACAAAAAACCCTGCGAACAACAACAACAACACCGACGACGACGACGACACCGTCCATGAAAGACAACCTCGAATTAAATAATTAGCATAGAGAGAATATGTAATTGCACAGAAATGAAATATTCTTTAATCTGCACTTCATTTCCTCTGTCAGCTCGGAGAACACTATGATTAAGAGTGTGTGTGTGTGTGGGGGGGGGGCTATATTAGGGGCTATATTACATGTTAAAATGGGTAAATTTGTCTCAGAGCTGTGCAGCATGAGCCGTGTGCACAATTTTCAGAGTCATAATTTGGACCATGAAAAGGGGTCGGGTCTGGAATCCAAAGTGCAGAATTACCACACACACACACACACACACACACACACACACACACCAAGCTCCAGTAGCTTTGTCACACAGGAAAAAACAGTGGTCTGATTCCCCGTGCACCACAATTATGTTCAGTGGCACCAATTAATGACAGAGAAGGTGTGAGGAATATTTTGGTTAGTAATCCTGCTGCGCCCGCGTGTTTCCTCACATCACTACCTCAACTCTTAACCCCTAATTCACATACCTTAAAACTTCCCAGTCCCACCCACCCCCTCCTCATCCCTTCATCCCTCGACTCTCCTCCCGAGTCCCTCGTTCCCTCTCTCCCTCTCTCTCTCTCTGCCCGTCTCTCCCTGTCTTTCTCTGCTCCGTGAGCTGGAAAATTGGCTTCAAAAGGCCACTGCTGTGAACAAGGGCCAGCCACACAGTTGGGCCCATCCGCTTTATCTTTCACGCCACGGAGGGGAAAAAAAAGGTGCCGGCGAGAAAGAGAGGGAGAGAGAGAGAGAGAGAGAGAGAGGGAGAGAGAAGGAGAAGAATGGAGAAGAATAGTTTTGACCAGTCACTGAAACCAATAACCAGGAGAAAGCTACTTACTAGAGGCCGCTCTCCCTCTTCTCTTTCCCTCTGTCTTTCTCTCTCCCTCCCTCTCTCCATTTCTGTCCTCTTTGCATCTTTCTCTCTCTCTCTTCATGTCTCCACCCTCTTCCTCTCTCTCTCTCTCTCCTTGTCCTGTTCCCTCTCTTTCTCTTCATCTTTTGTGAATATTTGTCAGTCTGTATCCCTCTCTCTCTTTTTTTTGCATGTCCTTTCACTCACTCACTCACTCACTCACTCCTTCGCTCACCCCCTCTTTTGACCTTATTCATCATTTTTCTATTTTATGCTTTCAGAACCAGTGAGTACAGTACATTCACCCACTACAATACACGCTGGAGCGTTCACAGACAAAACCGAAGCTTCAACTTCGAGATATTTTGAATTAATATGTGATTTTATTCAAATTTCTTTATATTTTTTTATTAAAATTTGTTTTTTATTTCAAAAATTCAACTCTTGTTGTTGTGTAATGAGGCCTGGGCAAGTAAAGACTCACATTCAGAGATGTCTTTACAATATAATGATTATATCATCACAGTGGTTCTTCAGTTTAATCATAAATCCACTGTAATGTGCTGCATCTTCAAACACCCAGGTGAACATAGGGATTGTAGCAGAGAAAATAACCCATTAACTATAAGAATGAGTCACACAGAAACATTGGTTTTGTAAGTGTAATATGTGATAATAATGGATATAAGACCAAAGACGAATGTGTTTGAGTCTAGAGTAAATCACTGACTGCTGCAGGTTGAACCAGGCCGTGTAGCGTTCACTCTTTTTCTTTGAGCTTTAGCCAACATCCCTTCCTCCTTCTCCTCTCCCCTGAGTGTCACCTGTCAGGCGACACAGAGCTGAATCAGCTGCACCTCCTCCTCAATGGTGGCATGCTGGCACAGCGGGCAGCGGGCACAAGCAAGCCGGGCACGGGATGAAGAAAAAAGCTGAGGGAGGATGAGAGGTGGTCGTGGGGTCAGGGTGTGTGTGTGTGTGTGTGTGTGTGTGTGATTGGTGTGACAGCTCTCTGTGGACGGACTCCTCGGCTGCCATGTGTCCGTGCACAACTTTATCTAATGCATGTGTCACTTTGTGTCCCTGCAGAAACGTTGCTATCCTGTGAAACCGCACCCACCCAAGGATACCCCCACCTCGTACATGAATTGAGCCCCTCATGCCTGCTGCCTCAAACAAACACACACACACACACAGCACCCACCCCCTGGGGAGCAGCAGGAGCTAGCTCTGGGGGATTATGGAGGGGGAAGAAAGCTTTCAGGAGGACAGTCTTCTGCTTCTCTCCTGCTGTAGACCATGGGCAGGCAACACACACACACACACACAAAAAAAAAAAAAAAAAAAAAACTCCCTTCCTCCCTCTAAGTCCCTTTTTGGCAATGCCTGCCAAAAACTGGGCCGGGCAGCTTTGCAAAAAGGAAAGGAAAGGCAGGCAGGCAGCCGATCCCTCTTTCTGTCTACATGGCGAAAAGAAATGGGCTCATTTAGCCAAAGCTGCCACGGTCAATGCAGGGCTCTGATAGAGGCTTTGGTAAGGTGAAATCCCTCCTAAAAAGCTCCTCTTAGTGACTGTGGAACTGTTTGGTACAGGCTGTTGTCTCCTGTCATCCACCTACTGTTCCTGGTTCCTGGTGGGTGTTTTATCGACAGTGCCACCTGTGGCACAGCCTATCTCCTTAATGTCAATGCTCGCTTGCTTATCGGGGGCCATTGTGCCCACTCCCACCGACTGGTTTTGGTCCAGGAGCAACATAATGTAAATTCTCTGTATCTGACCCTTGGTCAAATGATTCCCAGCTTTCTTTCCTGTATCACCTTATTCATGTTGGGAAAGGCTTGTTTCTCCCGTCATTCACCGTGTCTACTGTTGAGCTCTTGGCTCCTCGCACAGGTAAACAGAGGAGGTTGTTTATCGCTGGGTGCTGGGTGCCAAGCGGTGGCATGCTCAGGGAGAAGCTGTTGTTGACCTTGAGTTAAAATGGAGCCGTTATCATTAGCTGTCTTGATTGACAGCCGGGTGTTGATGAGCAAAGTGGAGGGCTCTATTTCTCCCATCTCCAGGGGGTTTGGGGCTTCTGCCATGGTATGACTCATTTCTCTGCCTCTGTTTGTCTTCTCTGTATCGTCCTCACACTCTTCCTCCTGATGTTACAGCGTAGATGTTTAAGTATGCACCACTCTTATTGTTCTTCTTCTTCTTCTTCTTCTCAGGTCCTGAGCTCTGTCCAGACTGAAGGAAACCCTCTGCACTGCAGCTTCAGCCTGCTCCAGCCCTACCAGCTGCTGACGGTGGAGCTCCCTGCTAAACCTCAGGGATCAGCAGAAGGCTGCTGGGCCGACAGCTGCGCGTACGAATGCGCACGAGGACGCCTGCACCGCACCTCCGTCACACGCATCCCGCTGCCGTCCCAGTCCATTTCCTGTTCACGTCACCCCTCTGAAACCGCACTCCTCCTGGGCTTAAGTGACTCCTCCTTGGTGCTGTATGATCAACGGCGGGGGGTCTCCCTCCTGGCCTCCTGCCCCATGCCACCCAATGTCCTCGCCTGGCACCCTGCTGGGGCCGTGCTCATGGTTGGGGGTGGGCAAGGAGAGCTGATGTGCTTTGATGTGGGCTTGGCACCTGTGAACATGGCACTGGTGGCAGAGGAGGTAGCTGCAGCCACCACACTAAGACTAGCTCAGCACATGCGGAGCTCTGGAGGCCTGGAGGGGCTGCGGTGGGGGGCCGGCCTGGACGGAGGCCCGGAGGGGACAGATATGCTGCTGTTAGCCTTTCATGGAGGACCGCTGGCAGCCTTGAGATTCAGACTAGGTAGGTGAAATAAGAATCCCAACATGGAGGCAGGAGCTGTAATACTTGTGGGATCAGCTGTGAGTTGACAGAAGAAATGAAAAGTTTTCAGTGTCGTCACATACCTGGATTAGTCCGACCAACATAAACCAGAAAGAAGAAGAAGTCGTCCTCACGTTTGAGAATCAAATAGGGGCAAATGTTATTAAAATGAAATGTTAGTGCTAGAATTAAAAGAATCCAGATCAGTTAAAGGAGACATATTTTAGCACATCCTTACAGTCATCATGTCACATGTCCATGCTGAACCTCTGCACAGTTGCACAACATGAGCTATAGGTGCCCTGCCGTAATCCACCAACCAGATTTCACATGGTTTCCAGTCTCTCTGAACGCTCGGTAACGGGAAATCCGGCACAAATCTGCCAGATTTACGCAAAACCTGACGTCCCATCCCCTTAGTACGAATCCCTAAACTGCAAGGGATCTGCCCAAAACACGCCCACGATGCCCAGCCGGCATCTGTACGGAAAATCGCGACTGTTTTCCTTCCCCAAAGAAGATGAAATCCGTAGGTCAGACGCGGCGTCCAACACGTACGGACGCACCTCGTCATGTGTGTAAAGTATTTAACAACACAAGGTAAACAAGGGCCTCCACTGAGCGAGCCAATCAGAGGAAAGCAGAAGCCAAAACAAAGTGTTTCACAAAGTGGCTGCATCGTGATTTTTCTTGACGTGTACGAGAGTTTTTGGAGCTGAAAATCATGCAGAACTAACATATGTACAATATGTCTCCTTTAACTAATGTCGTCTTAGAGGGATCCACTTACAGATGAACCAACCTGTAAACATGTGGAGGAGCAGGCAGGTATATAAATGGATGGATGAAATATTTAGTCAGTTTCTGTTCAGATGGAGTTCCAGTAATATAAACAAACTTTCCTCTTCATCATAGTCGTCCTCTCCTAATGAAGCCCCCCCCCCCCTCCTCCTCTGTTTGGGATCTGACACTGTATCTGAACCCCGCTGTGTAAGTAGCGGCTGCTGAACGGGTCGTCCTCGCACCTCTCCACTGCTGAGGGAAGTTAATTTGTTGACGGGCGGGGAAGGTTAGCAGGAGTCACGCTCTCAGAGGTCATTCAATAATCGCCCCGGGGCACGAGCCCCCCAGGTGCATTCTGGGATGCATTTTTCCGATAAATCGTTTACAGTGGCTGCGCAGTCCCTCGGGGCCCCCAGATAAAGTTTGCCAATCAAAAATTTTCCGAAGCAGCCACCTCACCTTCTAACACACACACACACACAGACACACACACACACACACTTTCAGCGTCTTTAATTGTGACTTTGGAAAGAAGATGTGACAGTGGCATGCAGCTCTATGCTGAAGTTTGAAAGCAGGAGTGAGGGGGTGGAGGGAGGAAGGTGGAAGATTGTGTGCATTTAAGTTTGAGTGTGTGTGTGTGTGTGTGTCGGTTGCGTTCGCTTGTGTGCTCAGGAGAAGGGGAGGGTGTCTTCCAACAATAGCTTCCCCTCCTCTGATCGCCTGCCAAGGTTTTGATGAAGAAAGTCACTGCACGTCTTTTCTCCATGATAATTCTCCCCCCCCCCCACACACACACACACATGTGCGTATTCTTCTATTTCTGTGCTTCTATGCACACACACACACACACACACACACACACACACACACTCCAGCTCATTTGTTTGTTTGCTTGCGCTCCTTCTCTGTATTGACTTGTTTCATAAGGCCCGCTACATGACAGAAGGAGTGAGTCAGGAGGCGGCGAGGAAGAAAGACTTGGCCAAGCTCCAGATTCTCTTTTTTCCATAGGAGGCAGCCCTCCCTGATGCCCCCCCCCCCCCTTTCCTCTTCCTCCTCCTCCTCCTCCTCACTCCCACCCCCCTCTGCCTGCACCGAGTTATCTCATCTGGGCACACGTTTGGCCGCGGCTGGGCCTGCACCGGTGCAGGCTGTGGAGGGGCGGACCAGGAAATGTGCTGCACAACACAAGAAAATAATCATTTTTTGTTCCAGAGGCATTAGTGAGATATTACAGATGTTCAGAGGGCGGAGTTACGTAACCTGGTGCACAACTAGAAACAACTAGAAACGAAGCTGATGCGTCTTTATGTGATATTTACTTTGGTTTCTAAAGCAGAGAAAGGTTTACTCAGCGGCAGCTCTCAGGTGACAGCAAGGTGGATTCCAGTTCAGCTGCTCAAGCTGCTGCTTGCTAATTTGGAGACAGAGCTCATTTGTAAAAACACTTTCTATTCAGTCAAGTCCGCACAAGCCTGATGTAAACGTTCATAAAAAGGATAATCGATTGTCAAATATTGAGTGACGGATACTGGTTGTACAGATTTTGACTGTGATTCATTACTAACCTGGACTGATCTGTGTGAGTAGCTTGTGTTGCTGCTGCTGCTCTGTGCTGAGCAGGTGAGTTAACTGTAGACAGGTGAGGGAGAGAGGTGACCTGTCCTTGCCAACACAATGAGTCATTGTCCGTCCTCAGCGTTAGCTTAGAGCAGACCTTAACGCCCAACTCAAGCACCACATACACAACACACAACACACACACACATACACACACATGCACACAGACAGTCTCACACAAGCCGCACTAAGCTCAGATGATGTATTAGCCACATTAACCCACTCTTAGGGGATTTGGGGGCTTGCTAATTGTCAGCTCGTCAGTTTAATTGCTAGTACACCCCCCCCACACACACACACACACACACACACACACACACACACACACATGCAACTTGTCAATTAGAATTACCCACAGTTCATAGCGATGTGATGTCAAATACAGAAGATGTAGTCAGAAGCATCAGAACAGAACCGCTCCCTGGTGCCCCCCCCCCCCCGCGATCGCGATCCCGATCCCGATCTCGCGTTCCGGTCCCGGTCCCTGTTCTGGTCCCGGCACCAGTTCCGTTTCTGGTCCTGGTACCGGTCCCGGTTCAGGTTCCGGTCCCGGTTTAGGTTCCGGTGCCGATCCCCGGTTCGGGTTCCGGTACCGGTTCAGGTCCCGGAACCGAACCGGTACTGTGACCCGATCCGGAACACGAACTGGTACCGGTTCGGGTTCCGGTACCGGTTCAGGTCCCGGAACCGAACCGGTACTGTGATCCGAACCGGTACCGGAACACGAACTGGTACCGGGACCAGGTACCGGTCCCGGGACCAGAACCGGTCCCGGTACCGGTTCGGGTCCCGGTCCCGATCCTGGTACCGGTTCGGGTTCCGGTACCGGTTCAGGTCCCGGAACCGAACCGGTACTGTGACCCGAACCGGTACCGGAACACGAACTGGTACCGGGACCAGAACCGGTACCGGGACCCGAACCGGTACCGGAACACGAACTGGTACCGGTACCGGGACCAGAACCGGTACCGGGATCGGGACCAGAACCGGGACCAGAACTGTGAACGGTACCGGAACCAGGACCAGAACCAGGATCGGTACCAGGACCGGGATCGGGACCAGAAACGGGACCGGAACCCGAACCAGGACTGAGACTGGGATCGTAATCGGGACCGGGACCGGTTCTGTTCTGACGCTTCCGACGACATGTGAAGCAAAGTCAGTGTTGATGCTGACTGAAAGTGAGAGGACATAAACTGAGTTGATGATGTCACAACGGGACACTGACACACTTCATGTGAACGAGCCTAAGTCATATAGAGTCTATGGTCTGTAAGAGACCGGACTGGAGCTCAGCCATTAAGGTGACGGACCAGGTCGGGGACACAAGGGCCCAGTTCCCTTCCTCCTCTCAGGCCCTGAACCCTGACTGAGAGCCTGAAAGGGTCCAGATGCTCTGATAGGAATGGGACAGGACCAGGACCAGGACCACCGGGACCGTACCGGAACTGGGACAAGGACCAGAGCCAGGACCATGGCGTCAGGACAGTGCTGGAACTGGTACAAGGGGACACAAGTGTCCCTTGGTGTCCCCCGGCCTGGTCCCTCATGTTAATGGCTGAGTTCCAGTCCGGTCTCTTACAGACCGTAGACTCTATATGACTCAGGCTCGTTCATGTGAAGCGTGTGAGTGTCACATCATCAAGTCAGTTTATGTTCAACATCGACACTGACTTTGCTTCTTAACTAAGAGCCGGTGGTGACTTTGCCTGCCTGCAGCTTGGCCCCACCACCACCATTACCTCCACCACCTCCACCTGTGTACCACTTTGTTTCAGGTAAACCAGTATCACCTGTAGCAGCTATGTGCAGATGTCAGCGTTTTAAACAGTTTCAGGCGTGTTGGTCGTTAATTGCAACACATGTTTGAGCTTGGTGGTTTGGCTCAGATCAGATCAGCGAGTTCCTATGACTGTTGTACTATGCACAACTGTGGTCAGGTCACAATAGGGGTGTAATAATTACCCCCCCCGCCTCCCCCTGCCCGGGGCATTCAACACCTCCACTTCCCGTATGGGTCCTCTGCAAAGTCACTAACACACGCACACCTTTGGCCTTTAACGCACAGAAGGAGACACCTCTACTGCCGGGAACGGCACAAAACCTTGTCCTTCCATTATTCAGCAGAGTCCTAATCTGCTCACGCACACACACACACACACACACACACACACATTGGAAAAACAAAAGCTTAATCAATCACCTCTGGTCATCATCAGATATAACAGTCAACATTCAACAACACACAGGCAAATTATGATTAATATAGTGAAACATACCGTGTGCTCAGTGTGTTCCAGGTGTGTTTATATAGACGGTGATGGTTTGTACTTTCTTTTTACACACACACACACACACACACACACACACTCACAGAGATACAGATACAGACACGCCAGGGATTAAACAGACTTCCAGGCTAATTGATTGACAAGTCAATGCCAGTCTAGTGCTGCCTCAGAGTTTTGACCGATCCACTGGACACTTACTTAGCTTAAGTAAGTGCTGCAGGTGATTCTGCACGGACACTCACACTGAGCACCGCTGCACCTGGGAGTGCTGGCGGCCTGGAAGAGGAGATGGAGGAAAAATATTCTATGTAGTGTTTGTTACAGCAGCTGCATTTTGACATATTTTTGGGTTTAAAGTTTGATGTTTTTTTTTTTAAACTCCTCTGTATTATTGATGGTGGACGTGTGTCAGTCCACCATCAGGTGGTGGGATCAGACCGTAGACTGTAGGACTCATGCACTCAGTATTTTAGTATTAACTCTGACCCTTTGTGACAGGGGCCCTGACTGGGGGCCAGATAGGTCCAGGGGAGCTGCTGCAGCAGCGTCTGCTCTGTGGTCAGGTCAAAGAGGCTCTGGGCATACTGGAGGCCATGGACTGGAGCATCATGGGAGACGAGTGCTACCGAGGCCTGTGCTCGGTCACCAACCACCTGTTGAGGCTGGAGCTGAATGCAGAGAGAGAGGGTGAGTCTGTGGGCTCACACACTTCAGGGTGGGACGGGTTTTTTAGTCCTGCAGGTGTTACTTCTGCACATATACAGTGTTTTAAATCCCAGTAAAGCAGTTTTTCTGTTTTATAAGCCGATGAAGACGACATGTTGACACAGAGCTTCTTCTGTGCGCTGATAAAATCCTGGTTGTACAACTGTGTCGTTACGTGTCTGATAATGTCATAAAAGCATCGTTTTGAAAGAGTAACTCCAATATTCAGCCAGTTAAACTTCAGTCACATGACATCAGCTGACCAGTGGTGTAACTTCATCACTCAGTCACCAACAAGCAGTCACTTCTATATGGCTGGTCCCAGAAATGCTAATGATGTTAGCTTAGCTTCAGACTTCATGAGCCACATCAGCCATGTCTTCTGCCGTGACGTAATGAACCTAGCTTTGTTTGTCTGTGTCCCTGAGTGTGTTTGTGCTCTTGTGTGAAGCCCAACTAGAAGCTGCTCTGGGTGTGTTTTATGCTCCGCCCACCCCCCTCTCTGACGCGGTGATACTGGAGTACAGGGAGCCAATCAGCAAGTACGCCCGTCGCTTTTTTCACCACCTCCTCAGGTAACAACAGCACCCACTCTGCGCTGTCGCTGTGGCACTAATTTGATGTACTCAAGGGTCAAGGGTCGAGGTCAGGGACAGTGTGCTCCTCTGTCAGGCTGCAGATCAATCACTGAACATGTCAAATCAATAAAAAAAAAAAATACACACCTTTTTTTTTTTTTTTTTTTTTTTTAAAGCATTACCAGAACGTTTCAGTTCATCAACGCAGGGGATGTAAAGTCAGAACAGGAAACTAAAAACCTTTTTTTCAGAAGATGACATCCATTGAAGAGACAATTTAATACACTCACTACTGCTATTTTAAAAATCCTAAAAAGGAAATTGCTTTTGAATTTCATTGCACACACACACACACACACACACACACACACTGATGCAGCTTTGAGTCATTCATAAGGCAAAGCACCATACATGCACCTGTTTAGACTGTTGTTTCATTTTCCCTTCTGCCATGAGAGCCTTTTGAAATGCCTGTTTGACTGAAATAGACCCTGTTGTTCCCACACACTGCTGCTTACTGCTCTCCATCCTGCAATTACCTCCCGTTCCCTCTCTCTCTCTCCCTCTCTCTCCGTCTCTCTCCCTCTCTCTCTCTCTTTCTCTTCCTCTGAAGCAGAGCTGGAGCGTTGTTTGGCATCCCTCCTCCTCTCCTCTCTTATCACCTACCTGCATTCTTTTTCTCTCCATCAACATCAAATGAAGGAAGCCCCCCTCCCTCCCGTCCTCCCTTCACACACACACACACACACACACACGCACACACACCTCCTCTCTCTGCTGTGTGTTTGTTTGTTTCATGTTGGCTCCAGACAGGGAAAGTTGAGGTGTTTTGCACTGGGAGATACAGCTCTTTCTCTCTCTCTCTCCAAGCTTTAATTCTGGATAATAGGAAGTGGGCTCGCTACTCTCAGTTCAATTATTAACAGTTTTGTATGCAGCCTATGTGTGTGTGTGTGCGAGTGTGTGTGGACTGGAGTGTGTGCATGCATACAAACCAAACCTCTAACCTATACGTCTTTATTTAAAGTTTACATTTTGATATTGATGTGTCCACTCTCTCTGCAGACACCAGCGCTTTGAGAAGGCCTTCCTCCTCGCCGTGGATCTGGAAGACAGAGATTTATTCATGGTGAGTGGAGAGCAAACTGATGCATACTTTGATAAAAGGCTTGCATTTTATATAACATCATACATTACATACATTAGTGATGTAATGAACATAAATTACCAGATATTATGATGAAGGAACGGATCAAGAGTCTGACACTGGAAAGGGAGAAAAGGAGTGGTTGTGTGTCGTATAACCGCTGAACATGAGTCCAGTTCCCTTCCTTGTCCTTTCAAAACAAAAGGTCAGATGCTAATTTAACATGTGAGAACTACATTTGTCTTTCAGTACCATGGATAGCGCCGCTCAGCCAACACATTTGTTTATAAACATTGATATTTAATAGGAAATAATCCGGAAATTCACATCAGCACATAGATCATACATAGAAATCTTAAAAATGTAAAAATGAAGAGGCTGTCGCTCAGGAGCGTGAGCGTTTCAGCACTGACCAACTCATGGATGTAAAAGTCCAGCATCACCTGGTTTTGTCTCTGCGTGATGTTTAAATAAAGTTATATGGCCTATTTAAATTAAACACATTCAATATTTATCGATGAACAGACGACAGACGACAAGTGGCTTCTCCATTCGTTTGTTTATGACTTGTACCTGTGTGTGTGTGTGTGTGTGTGTGTGTGTGTGCGGTTGTTCCTCTCGACTTCAAAGGGGCTGTTTCAGACTTGTTTTGAGGGTTTGCGCCGGGCATTTAGTCGTAGTGGCTGAAAGGTGCATTATGTTAACGAGTGTCCTCACAGATACAGTAAAGACAAGCGTGTGTGTGTGTGTGTGTGTGTGTGTGTGTGTGTGTGTGTGTGTGTGGTGTGTCAGAGAGCAGGTGTGATCTCAGTGTGGGCCCCTAACTTTTCACAAGCCTCTTCCTCTCCTCTCATCTTCCCTCTAACTCCTTCTTTCTTCCACTCCACTCTCTCAAATGCTCTTCTGTGTGTTTGACCCCCTTTTTCATGGGGCCCCCTTTGCTCCATGCTTCACCAACACCCTAGACATTAATACAGATCCCCCCCCTCCCACACACACACACACACACATTCACACTCCTCTTGCTTCCTCAATCACACTGATAGCACTGGTTCCAATTCCCTCCCCACTAAGTAGTGCTGCTGGGAAGACGAATTGAAAAGGTGGAGTCGAGCCTGTGGACCTTGAAAGAGCGCAAAGGAAGGGACGGGAGGGGGTTGGTGATTGGGGGTGGGGTGGGGGTGGGTAGAGAGGAGTGGAGAGGAGGGTGCAGTGGTGTAGATGGAGGGCTGTATGACAAATGCTAAGTAAGAGAAAAGGTGAGAGGGAGAGGACGAGGTCTCCGTCTTTGTCACTTTGGAGGCCATGAAAGATGGAGGTGAACCATAAGAGCCCAAACACAAGTGGTTGAGTTCACTACGACGTCATGTTAGACACAATAAACAGGAATGATCTTAAACAACGACGTCACACCAGCTTCCCTGTTTGAGATGCGTTCAGTCCCATGACCAAAGACGACCCCCTCTCCCTCACCCAATGAAGCCGAGTCACTGCACCTGGCTCCGGCAGCTTTCCAGTTTTAACTCAGAGCTTGTTGATGCTGCACAGCCAGGTGACGTCTTCCCAGGCTCCTGTTGCACATTATTTATAGCTGGTAAAATAGTATTACTGCAGGTGAACTGGCAGGAGCGCAACACAATTTAAGATCAAATGAAATTAGCAGGCTTCTTCACGCATGTGTTGTGAATCAGACGCAGGATTTGATGCTGCACAGCTAATCGAAAGTACAATATCCAAATGGCAGGAGCTGCAGTTTTCTTATAAAAGTGCCGACGACCTGGATAATGAATCATTTTCTCACATACACATAAAGAGACAGGTTTGTTTGGCACAAGTTCTTCAGGGGAAAAAGCAAAAGTGACCGTTCACAAAGATGTTGTTCACATGTCACGCTCCCACAGTTCGGTCTTAAAAAGCATCAAAATCTCCCCATCACACATCTGTAACACAGTTGATGCACTTTGAGCACTTTTTTTTTGTGCCTCAGTGACCAAGAGAGCAGCACCTCGTTGTCTGAAAAGGCCTCGAAAGACAGAAGAGAAAGAAACAGAGGACGTTGACATTTCACCCCTCGTACTAATTAGGACGTGTTGTTGCTTTAACCTGCTGCTCGGCTGATTGAGTGGAGATGGAGGGGGTTAATGAGGGCAACCCCCCCCCCCCACACACACACACACACCCTCCACCACCTTCGCTCTCCAACTTCCAAACTTGCCCACAGAACTCAATAACGCACCATCGACTTGGTAAAATGCACTCACACATACACGCATAGATAACACACACACACACCCTCGGGTCCTCTAGAAATGCCCAGCATGTTGCACCGACCCCCCCACCCCCCAACTACCACCTCTATCACCAGACCCCCACCCCCTCCATTCACATTGTTTCCCAGCTAACAATAGAAACCCTCCAAGCCGTCTCTTCCCCAGAAAGAAACCTTTGTTAAAATGAAACACTTTAGTGTCGGGTTAAATTGAGGGGGAGGAGGAGTTGGTGGTCGGGGGTGTTTAGGCGGAGGTTGGAGGTTGGAGGTGGTGGTGGGGGTAAAGGTTGGTAGTAGTGGGGGGTTACTTACTGAGTCGTTTGCATTTTTTTTTTGTCTTTTTTGCCATAATTGGTGCTGTTCTGTCGCTGCCTAATTAGCCTTTGATAATGAGTTGATAATGTAACCAATTAGGTCATTCGTCAGCCAAGTCAAGCCTGACGACAAGTTGTTTTTTTTTTTTCTTCTTCACCATCCCTCCCCCTCCTCCTTTTTCTCCCTCTTCCTCTCCTTCTTGGGTTTTTTTGGCCCTTGATGTAGCTCGTTAATTAAATCAAATTGTGTGATAGCTGAATCTGATGCCGGCTTCTTTTGTTCCCCAATGAGAGCTTGTACTGTTTCTTGTTAGATACGCTAGCAGTAAGTCAAGCTGTGCCACCACCACCCCCCCCCCCCAATATCGGCCCCCACTATCTGACGCAGGGTTTTGGTGGCCCTGGAGGAGGAGGAGGAGGAGGGGGCTATCGCACATCTTTGGCAATAAGCTCATTGTTGTTGCTGCGATGAGTAATTAGCGTTATTAAAACGTTAAGTCCTCAACACCAATCTGATACAAGTGTGAGTCAAACACAAGACTCCTGCAGAACAGGTGTGTGTGTGTGTGTGTGTGTGAGTGTGTGTTCAGAAAAAGTGTGTTTTTAGAGCCACGTTTCTGTGCTGATTCTTTACTCACTTATGTTCACTGAAGCAGGAGAAGTTTTACGATTTGGGGGGGGATCCAAAAGCTATTGATTCTGATAATACTGGTTCATTATTTATACTTTCTTTCACTGTATTGTGCAAACTCTTTGGACACGGCTGCTATAGAGACATGAGATGCTGATCACCTGTTTGATAAGTTAAGAAATTAACCTTCATGTTCAAACCATGAAGTGAAGTCCTGCACACGTATCATCTCCGCGGCACAAGACACTGAGCTCGTACTTTTACCACATTGAAACAAGTTTGGTTGTGTGTTTAAAGAGTGCGGTTCACACTGTATGTTCAGGTGTGGACTTTTCATCGATGACCCACCGACTGCAAACACACACACACACACACACACACAGCCTGTTAACCTAATCCCCCATTCATTTGGAGGAAACCCAAATATCAGTCAATATTGGGCTCTTAGCGTCCGCCACCTGCCCCCCCCCCCTCCTCTCTCTCTCTCTCTCTCTCCATCCATCCATCCGACCCTCTACTCCCCAAAAATGGCCCACTAAAACGCCCCTCTTTATCAGTGTGGTTAGCTGGCACGCTGCAACCCCTAAAGCTCTTATATAAATAAGATTAGTGTCGCGTTTGAGCGTTGGGGAATAAGAGGTGTAATATCTGATGGTTTTATATGCAGTATTATTGTTATCCCTTCTTAGTCGGGCTGATACTCCTCTCTCTCTCTCTTTCCCTCTCTCTCTCAGTTCGTCTCTCGCTCGTTTTACATTTGTTCACTCGTTTATTCTTTCTCCGGGTCTCTCTCTCTCTCTCTCTCTCTCTCCAGATTCAGACAGTATTATGAGGAGCTAAGCTGGAATAAAGCGCCCCGGCATCAAATGTTCATATTGTTCTGTTCTGTCTGTCATATAATCTCTCTCACTCACACACACACACACACACACACATGAAAACCCTTGTTGTGAATTTTGTCTTCTTTTATGTCTTGTTCACCCTCTCTCTGCCCTCTCTCTCTCTCTCTCTCACACACACCTCTCTATCATTTCACTGTACTGCCTCCTCTCCTCCTCTCTCGCCTGTTTAATCTTTCCGCCGCTCTGTTTGTTATCAATTAGGAAGCCTCGCTCGTATCTAATTGAGGGGCCGTGTCCTCGTTCACAGCGGCTGAATTAGCCACCTCGGTCCTGGGAGCCGATTTAGCTTCTTTTGAGGCCATTTTGTTGTCGGCCATTTTCACATTTCCTCCTAACTCCTCGCCACAGAGGGCAGGCACCACACTATAATTACCCAATCTGTTCCCATTCATACTCTTCAATTTCAGCACCTCTCTCTCGCTCTCTCTCCCTCATTCTCTTTTACTCCCCCTCCCTCTCTCTCTCTCAGCTTCAATCCCTCTCCGCTCCCCACCTCCTCTGGAAACCAGCACCCTCCTCTCTTTTTTTCCCCCTCCCTCTGGGGGTACAAAAGCTGGGTTACAATATGGGGGTATTAAGGCCGGGTGCAGGCTCAGCTGGGGGCTGGCTTTAGCCATCTGAGGGTTATCCATGGCGAGTCCTGAGTCACGGCACTGATGTTCTGTGATGTCGCTGAGGCGGAAGACTTTCCTTAACACGCCGTCCCCTTTGATGGGCCCTCAGGGTCTGCACTCGGCCCCGAGGAAACCCTGCGACCCTGAGCCGCCCCTCGTTGGGTGCCAGGATGAGGGTTTGATTCGCTCTCAATCAGTTTAAGAAGTTGAATGTTGAATGGTTGTTTAGTCAGTGTCTTTTTATTTTAATTGTCCCTGTGCCGCTCTGGGGAATTCACATCAGTGACCTTTTCTGTATCGAATGAACGTCCTGAGATCCAGCCGGTGGTTTTACGCTCTTTTGATTTTTACAATAACCCAAATGTAACGTGATTTTGTGATGGATCAAGGGAAATTTTATTGACTTCTCTCTGTGGCATGCATGTAAAGATGAGGACGTGATGATTTTCAGCCACCACAGTGGCCTCAGTGGAACAGGAACATACTTAATACAGTAAAGATTATCATTATAGTTTACTGTAAATATAAGAAAAACAACAGATCGACACAGTAAACCATGTTGTAACACCAGGAAATGACCTCATCTAACAGTAATGATGAGGAAGTCGCTACCAAACGAACATCACAAGGAGAAAACTGTTTTTTGTTTTTATTCTGAGCCGTTCTCAACGATTACAGTCGTGCAGTTTAACTTTTCTCCGCTGTGATCATCTCTGTTTCCTCAACACACAGAGCACAGATTTGGAGACATAGCTGCACTGCGTCCCTCACAGGCCAATCCAGATTTTAATTGAATTGAATCTAATTAATTAAAAGTGCAGTTTGAGAATTGATTTCTGTTTTACAGGTGTTTAAATGCGCGTATTGACCTCGGCCTCGCTCGTCGTAGCCCGGAGCAGCCTTTTAAAAAACAGGAGCAGCTGCTCTGATGCTGCGTGGTTGTTAATGAATAGTATGGCCGCCTTGAGCTTTAAATCAGCCACCCTCAGGCGTCATTTACCAATATTATCTCTCTTTATGGCCATGCGAGACTCAAACAGAGAGATACAGAGGAGACATGCTGTTTCCAATATTGTCACAGGCTGATATAGTAATATGCTCGGCTGGATATGTTTCTCTGTAAAGAGAGAATACCAGCGTCTCTGAAAGGTGAACAGTCCCTCGCCTTCTCTTCCACTTTTGAAATGACAGATAACATCCTGCCTAGTTCAAAACCGGAGAGACGAGGGTTTGGGGGGAGGGAGGGAGGGGAGGAGGAGAGGGGTGTGTGTGTGTGTGTGTGGCGGGGGGGGTGCAAGGAGGCTGATTTCAAAGTTTTTTTGAGGAACCGGCATTTCATCCAACCGGTGCTCTTTCTGATGTCGGGCTTCAAACGACGACTCCTTTTTTTTTTTTTTTTTTTTTTTGGTGTCATTTCATCTGTTTCTTCCTTCAGCAGCCAAAACACCGCCTCCACCCCCCCCCAAAAAAAAAAAACTATTGTCATCGGAGCCGAGATTCATTTTAGATTAACGTCCACATTTCTTTCTTTCTTGCATTACCTTCAAAGGACCTCCATTATGTTGCCAGCGATAAGGGCGAGGTGGTGCTCGCGGATGTGGCCAAGAGGAAAGCTAATGAAATCGAGGCCCAGGCCATCGCAGGCGCCGGTAAGGAAATAATCATAACGTTGAACCAAAAAAAAAAAAAAAGACACCAAATGTGACTCGTTATTTCTCATTTCTCACATCTGAAGCGGGAGGTGGACACCTGATAACCTCGGTGTCTCACCCACTCCGACACACACGTCTGACATCTAACACCAGGCATTTTTCTCAGGCTCTCACCCTGCCTTAATAGCACCAAGGAGAATTAAATCAGATCATGTCTGACAGAGTAATATGAATGTACAACTCACACAACCTGTTGCCTTTTCTTTATTATTATCATTATTATTATTTAAGACAATATCATCTATAGCAGTGATCGAACGTGAGATACCGAAGTTTTGCAGAAAGTAGAAGTGACACTAACCTCAGGAGAAGAGCTCAGCTGCTTCTGCAGGAATAACTCATGTTTCTGGACGTAGATGATTCTAGATGAAAAACAAAGTCTTTAGAATCAATTTAAAGAAAAAAAACATCACACGGGTTTATTTTTTGAGGAAGCAGCAGAAACGAGCGGAAAAACCAGAGAAGGCCCTTTTTTTTTTTTTTTTTTTGTCATTACTTCAGGCTGTGCTGCTGCCCTTTGACAAACACTCCCGAAAGCACATACCAGAGGGGATCAAGCCGAGTTCCTCATTATACACACACACACACACACATACACACACACACTCTCTCTTTCACACACACGCGCAATTCCTCACAGAGGCTTTAAGAGCCAACGGGTGAGCAGCAGAAAACATTCAAATTTGTGAGGGAACTAGATGAACATGTCTGATGAGTCCTTCATTGGTGCTTAAAACACACCACAAGGCTGTGTGTGTTTATGTGTGTGTTCATGTGTGTGTGTGTGTGTGTGTGTGTGTGTGAGTGTGTGTATGCGCTCACAGACAACCAAATGAGGCGAGAGAGGTATTTAACTCCACTGTATAAGGTCAAACCCCTGAGGCTGAGTGTCTGTGTGTTTGTCGGTGAATGAAAATGAGCATTTGTGTAACTGTGAGGCCTGTTTGCATGCTATTCCTTTTTTTTCCTTTCTTTTTTTTTTTACCTCTTTTTTTCTAATGTGATGCCCAACACGCACACACTCCTCCTCATAAGCCTCTTAATTATGTCCTCGATGATTTACCTCCATCACCTGCAGCATGTCCTATCCTTGTACTACAGCACTGCAGAGAAGGATGGATGGAGGAGGAAGGGACAGAGGAGGGAGAAAAGGAAAAAAAAGGAGGGATGACAGCAGCAAAAAGAATAAAGAGGAGAGGGCAAGAATAAAGAAGAGGAGAAGGAGGGGGGAGGAAGAAAAGCAGTGGAAGGAAGGTGGAGTGAAAGGATAAGGGGATAAAATGAATAAATTGGAAAGGGAAGGAGGCGAAGGAAAGAAAATAAATGAATTAAGAAAATGAAAAATGAAAGAAGAATATGAATGAGTAAAGAAAATAAAGAAACACATGAAAATTAAAGAACACATGAATATTGCAAGCCTCTTTTTTTTTTTTTTTTTTTTGTTCCTTTCGCTGGGTTTTTGTCTCTGAACTCACCAGATACGTCCGACATCGTTCATAAGTCTCACTCCAGAAACTTCCTGCTGACAAAAGATGACTCATTTTATTCATGTGGTCTGACGTCACCATAGCAACCAGATCAAACACATGCATCTTCATTCTGCATCAACTGTCCCACCATGAACCTCCCACCAGCCTGCTGCAGTGTTTCAGCATCAAACTATTCACCAAACGATTTCATAGATAGCAGTAATAGACAATATTAAGAGCTAATCATGGAAACCTGGCCTGTGTGTAACAGTTACAGAGTCTGAGCAGACTCTTAAATTGACCTTAAATGTTCATTAAATATGCATCAGATACAGTAAAATAAGAGCTTTACACAGACGCACAAGGTTTTTGGTCCAGATGAAGGTCCTGCTGGAGAAATATTAGGATGATTACCTCCATTTATTGATGCGATATGAATGAAACATTAAACTCATGTGGCCCCAGAGCAACACACACACTCAGCCCACCTGTGGTCGTACAGTGATGCTGCAGAGTGAAGCTTCTTCACTCAGGAAAGATCTTTGGCACCGACTCAGAGAGAGAGAAGACAAGCAGGTTTAATTTACAGCTTTTTCATCCACATGTGCAGCAGGATGATGAAACACAGGTGGATAGTTGTCCGAATGTCACTCCATAAAAATTTAGTTCAGCTCATCTGCACTCAGGAAGTCCAGTAACTAAATCAATCATCATACAGAACAAATAAATCAAAAGCTGATAAAATGATATAAGTACAGCTGCCTCTGTTCACACACACACACACACACATGTTCACACAAGCCATCAGGATGATACATGATCGATAGTTTGATTGAGTTTGTTTGGAAACACAGTTGAGGAGGATCTTGACACTGAGGTACCGTCTGTGTGTGTGTGTGTGTGTGTGTCAATGCTCAGACAAGCAGACCGAGCATATTAACAGAGCAGAAAAGCCAAAGTCATAAATAATGAGTGACTCGCTTCAAGCAGAGGGCTCCAGTGAACAGGTGTCTCGCTTTACACACACACACACACACACACACACACACATACAGCCACTGGCATGGTCGTCACACACCACCAGGATCAGCTGTAGATTCATACACACGTGTGTACAAACATGTTGAGCTATGCAAACACACATCATAGTTGATGATCTGCACATTAACACCAGGTGGAAACTAAAGAGCTACAGTTAACTTTTGATTTTTTTATGATTAATAACACACATCACGTATTGATCAGGATTTAACCAGAAGAAAAAAGCAGCAGCAGCAGCAGCTCTGTGTCATGATGCAGAAGCTCCAGCAGCTGAACCCAAAGAGCAAAGATAAGACTAAACTTTATAAAGTGTTTTGTTTTCGTTCCCACTCCTTCAGATTTACCTTGGAGGGGCCTGACCTTCGACTCTGGAAACCATTAGACTGCACCATCCAGCAGTACAAGTTCAACCTCCAGCAGCTGCTGCAGTAAAATACGGTCTATTAATAGTCTACTAACAGTCTATTAATGTCACATGTCACTCACTCCTGCAGGAGCTCTGACTGTCACTGATCCTTTAAGTTCACTTAATGACACCTTTGTACTTTTCTACCTTGTAGGAAGTGAAATATTCATCTGAGGCGGAAAAAAACACAGTGACATTTCATTATTAAAACAACCCCGAGGCTGTTAAAACACCGCTCTCTCCAAGCAAACAAAAAACTAATATGTCCTCTGATAAATATTTGTTCTGTTATGTTTCGTGTGTATCGCACAAAAACGTCAGCGTCAGCAGTAAAAGTCCGCAGAGAGGTCGCTGATGTACAGGTGCATCATCACATGCTGCAAATCCAAATTCAGGATTTACAGGTCAAATCTGCATTTTTTAAAAAGACCGACACCCCCCCCACCCCCACCCACCCATCCCTTATACTTTATATATGGACACATACAGGCAGAGCCCCTCCCACACACACTTTTAAAAACACAAGTTCCCACGGTGCAGCTACAGTAACCTTGAGCCCAGACTAACAAATATTCTGTTTGAACACACACAAGAGGCTGAAACGTGTTTGTCCTCAGCCACAGTCACACAGCATAGCTCACATTCAGAACGGCCCTCGGAGACATATGTGTTTGTGTAAATATGTGTACTGTATGTGTGCAGTCGGGTGACACGGGGGGGGCGGGGGGTGGGGGTGGGGGGGGGGGGGGGGGCGGGTCACAGTGAGTCCTGCATCGACCAACCATCTGAAGTAATCAGTTGTTAAACAGGAATGTGAGAGCAGCTTGTTTTGTCTGTGTAACACACTCGTTCCCTACAGCGACCGCAGACACACAACACACACACACACATGGTGATGATTCTGTGCACAAACACTGAGTGACCTGTATCAGGTCGACCTCATGTTATGAAGGCAAATACACACACTGGCTGCACATGATGCACGCACACAAACTCAAACATGCATCATGTCTCGCTCTCTGACATCAGTTGTTTTCATGTATTTTACGCGGCCGTCTCAAGATGCATTTGTTTGCAGTAACAGTAATGATGGTAATATTGATACTTAATTGATCTGATAACAGTCAGTTTTTGTCAATATTAGTCAGTAAGTGCTGAGTTCAGGGACAGGTGGGAGCTCGGAGATCTTCTGCCTTTAAAGGAGCCTGTGGACTTGCCTGTAGTCACTGCCAACATGAAAGTGTAGTTTTTACACAGAGCAAACATGACCTGGAGATGCCAGTTTGCAGAGTCTGGTAGCTTTTTTTGCCTTTATTCCAACAGAGCAATGAGAGGAAGATAGAGCATGATATGCAGCAAAGAATCATGGGTCGTCAGATTTAAAAACATGGCTGCTCCTGTTAGGACTGAGCCTGTGGTGTGTGAGCGAAGTGAGTTTGTTGCCTGTGACTAGAACCAGACTGGTTGTTGCCTTCTTTCCCGTCTTAGTGCCAAGCAAACTTAGCCTTTCCCTTAACTACAGCACAGTTGGTTTTACTCCTTTTCCCAAGCTCCACCTGTTCTCCTCCTGAGGAGCAGCTGCAGCAGGAGGAGGAGGAGGAGGAGGAGGAGAACCAGCTGATCTAGGCCATCGCCACCCTGGTTCATCATCACATTTCACTTTGAGAAAAATTGCAGAAATGAGCCGATTTGCATGTGAAAGAAGAAACACTGGAGAGAGGAGCAACATCTCACACTATTGTCTGAACGATTTTTCCACTTGTTTTCTATAAAAATGACTCAATACCAGATGGAGCGGCTCCTTAAGGTGGATGTCTTTCTACCCGCCGTCAGTCTTTGGACTTGGAATCAGATCGGTGCAGAGCTGCTGTATTTCTATGCTCCTCTTCTCATATTTATGTGTTTCCATTGTGTAAACCCTGATAAACACACACACACACACACACACACATGCAAACACAATGGAGAACACACATTTCAGCTTAGAAATGGTTGCTTTTTATAACTGCGTTGGAAATCGCTTGTAGCTGTCTGGCTGACAAGTGTGTTGATTTGGATAGATACGGCATTGTGAGAGGCAGAGTGAGCGAACAAGTGCGAGGGAAGGCCTCTTTCTCTCCCTCTCTATCTCTTTTTCTTTTAAAGGAGCGTTTTGCCAAGAGGAGACGCCAAGTTGTTTCTCCTCATCGTTCTGCCCCCCCCCCCCCCACACACACACACACACACACACACACACAAAGGCTGATGTGACTGTAGGGCCTCTCAATGGGCAAAGAGACAAGAGCTTTATCTGAAGATCCACTTCTCCACCTCCTCCTCCTCTTTCTCTCTCTTCTCTCTCTCTCTCTCTCCATCTCTCTCTCTCTTCTATCTCTCTCTTTTCTTGGTCGTTATGATAAAAGCCTGTTAGCTCCGGTGTGTTGAAGAAACGCTGCAGCATTTTGTTCCTGTCTTCTCCCTCTCAGGATCTCCTCGGCTGCTCCAGTCGCACGTCTTCACTCGTTACTGTTTGACTCCCTGTCGTCGATCCAGAACCTTTACAGGAATAACATGTTTGTCAGAAACTACTAGACTGTCAAATTAGCAAGAACCCACTTCACCACACATACACACGTGCACACACACACACACACACACACACACACACACACACACACACACGTGGCTGTTTACACAAAAACAGAGATGACAGAAAGACAGAAACACTGCAGCTGTGTTCGATCGACAGGAAAAACTCTGTGAAAGCAAAGAGAAAAAAACTGATATCTACACAATTATCAATATGAGCTGCAAATATGACAGGAAGTGATCATCATCCCAATAATGATCAATAATGAGTTTTTTTATGGGAAAATCCAGTAGAGGAGAAAGAAAACAGAAGAAACACAATCAAACAAACATGGTCGCTCTTTTTTCACATGTTCAGATAAATGACAACTGTTGCTCCTGCTCGTCCTTATCCCTGTGTGTGTGTGTGTGTGTGTGTGTGTTTTAGATGATCCTCTGACAGGCAGAAACGGTGTGTGTGGTTCCACTCCTGGCGACAGACAGACTGAGAGGAACCAAAGTGCAACAGCAGCTTCACACTCGGCCACCACTGCCACAACACAGTGAGTTTTGTCTGTGTGTGTGTGTGTGTGTGTGTGAACTTCCACACTTCCCTGATTGATTCTGTTTGTGCCGCTGAAACCTGATGTTGATATATTGACTTTATCACCTTTTAAACTTCATGTGATAAACTTGTTGTCAGCGACACATCCAGTCGATACAGAGCCCGCTGCTCTCTGTGCTGTTTGTTGTGCACAGTGGGTTTTTTAAACCTTCCTGCTGTACCTGAACGCACCACTACGACAGCAGCCAGAGTGAGGCAGAGCAGTAAAAAGTTTCAGGTTTTAACTCCCTGTAGCTTCGTCTCTCTGACGTCCAGTGTTTTGTCACGTTGTTTTACGCTGATCGTCGCTGCTGAGAATAAAAACAAAACAACAAATTATAATATTTAGTTCAGCTCATTATGAACAAAACCCTCCAGACTCATTTTGCATGTGGCGGATTGAGAGCTTTTTTGTTTTTTGACTTTCACTCATACATGTTGTCTCCTGCGGTGACGCTCTATTGTGTGTGTGTGTGTGTGTGTGTGTGTGTGTGTGTGTGTGTGTGTGTGTGTGTATGAATTATCTCAGAGTGTCTGTGGCCAAATGACCCAGCTGCAGCCTTAAAGCCTCCACACTCGCCGTGACATTTCAAATGTCAAAGCCACATCAGTTCCGGGTCTTACGCCGCTCGCAGAGAGAGAGATCCCAACGGTTGAACCCGGGAGCCCCTTTTTTTTTTTTTTTTTTTTTTTTCTTTAAACGCCACCGGACTCGGTTGGTTCAGTCTCGGGCGTGCGGACCAGAACTCAGTGTTTCAGAGCGATTGTTTAATACACTGGTGTACTTGAATGATGTGTTGAAACAGTGTGACTAAAGACAGCCTGAGAGCATCTCTGTCTTTGTCCCTGCCTGCCTTACACACACACACACACACAAACAGATACATACAAATATAGCCATCCACGTCTCTATTATTGTGGTGGGGGGTGGGGGGTGTGGGTGGTGGTGATGGAGGGGCATTCCTTGTCATACCCCAACTAACATATTGGAGTATTTATATGGGATTTGTGTGCATTAGAAAAAAAAGGCGCTCTTGTTCTTTTCATCCTCATAGGCTTTTCATGGCTGTTTGACTGTAACACTGATGACTCTCTGTACCCCCCCCCCCCAACACCATCACCACCACCCCTACCCCTCCACTCTGCGTTTCTCTAAGCCCCCTCCATCCATCCCAAATCCCTTCCTATCGGCCAATTTAAACAAGCTGGGTCCAGAGAGAGAGAGAGAGAGAGAGAGAGGTAGTGGTGGTGATGGGGGGGGGGGGGGGGGTGGAGTGAGTTGTGAGGAAACACAGAGAGAAAGAGAGAGAGAGATGCTGTGGCCTAAGCTCTTTTAAAAAACAGTAAAAGAAACGAGAAGAGGAGGAGGAGAGGAAAAAAAAAGAGTGGTAAAGAGGGTTAGGGCGATTTGGCAGCCAAAAGCCCGGTCGTCCTACCCCAGGTCTTCCCCTGCACCGCTGACGGAGGCTAAGAAAGCAGATCCCCAAACCTCCCCAAAGATAATGGCCACAGAGAAAAAGAGACAAAAGCCTCTGCCTTTTTTTATTGCACAATTTCCCCCCCTTCCTTTAGAACAATTTTTATATTGAACCCCCCCCCCCCCTTCCTCTCTCTCTCTCTCTTTTTTGTAATCTGGTCTCCGATGAAGTTTCATTGTTTCTCATGTGAAGCCAATGACAGCTTAGCCGAGATGGAGTAGGGGAGGCATTATAGCGCGGGCGTTCTCCCGTTTGGCTCGCCGAGAAAAGAGCAAGAGAAAGAGAGGAGGGGAGGGCGAAGCACAATGGCGGTTTGGGGGCTCCTCGCAGATTCCCTGCATCCCCCCACCACCACCACCACCCCACCCAAATCCGAGTCTGTGTGTGCGGAGAAATGAGAGGGAATGAGACGGGAATCTGGGAAACATCCCAACGTTCCTTTGATGGCTGTTGGCCTCTCTCGCTCATCACGTACTCCTCTGTCAGCGGAGCGAGGGCAGCGGCGGCTTTTTATTTATCTCATTTTATTTTATTTCGTGGAGGCTGAAGTTGTGTGTCTGTATCAGTGGAGAGTGATAAGGATCAATAACACTTTCGATTTCTATCAATCAGTGATAAAGAGAGAGATAGAGTGAGAAGCATAAAGGTCATAGGTCATATTTAAATCTGTGTAATGTCAAGAGTCACATCATCTGGAATAAACTCACTGAGAGGTGAGTTTGCTGCAGAGATTATTGATTACTGATTGATCTGTTGTTCAGTTCACATGAAGCTCAGAGAGAGGCGTCCACTGATGATCAGCTGATCTGATCAGGTGTACCAGTACGAGTGTGAAGACTTTACGATACTTATAAATAAGTTTGATCATTGAAAACGTCCTCAGTGCTGCAGGAAAATGTCCGACAGTGTTGCGTTCAATGTCTTTCCTCTTTGTTCCTCAGAGTCGGTGGTCGAGCCGCTCACAGGCAGAGGAGGAGATCACAGACAGGAGTGACCATCAGCCCAGATGTGTTCAGGACGCTGAGACTCACAGGTGTGTGTGTGTGTGTGTGTGTGTGTCAGTCACCCTAAACACCTGTATCTCTGTGTGACTGTGTAGAGGAAACACAGATGTTAACAGATTATTGATCACAGCGTCAGAGCAGTGTTACACTCTGCTGTGTTCTTGTTCAGAGAAACAAATCTAATTATCAATTATCATTTAATGTTTAGTGATAAACATCTTGTTTAAACCAGAACCTGTTCTCTTTCCTCGTGGTTTCATCCTCGTATCTCGAATTCATTCAGTTTAAAGAATAAAAAGTGATAATAAAAACACCAGATCTGCAGCTTCACATCTCACCTGCCCCAGCAGGAGATAAACTGATCTATGGAAGCAATTAAATGTTGTTTCCTCTCCCTCTATGTCGCTCTTAATTTCCCCAAACTACTTATAAAGAGCGTGTTCAGCTTCGGCCCATTACATTAACACCACAGCTCATAATGTTCAGCAGCACGTCGGTTTCAGGGCCACGTTTTATTCTCCCGCGACATCCATCCTGTTTTATTCTCTAAACGTAGCCTGAGTGCTCTGCTCTCTCAGTCTCAGATGTCTGAGATGACTAACTGGTCATTTAGGAGAGAGAGAGAGAGAGAGAGAGAGAGAAAAAAACATCCATTAAGAAAACATCACTTCTTCTTCTTGTTCTTCTTCTTGTTCTTCTTCTTCTTCACTTCCTCCTCTCCTCCGTCTCCTCGCTCTCTCCATTTTAATAATTCCATTTTTTGGGTTATTAGTGATTGTCTCGGTACCAAATCGCTCTGTCATTTGATAATCCACACTGTAGGCTATTGGAGGGAATTTGCATCAGCGTTTTAAATATCTGTATAAGGCACGCTGGGGTTTTAATGTCAATCATCACCTTATTAACGCAGAGCTCAGAGCGAGAGAGAGCGAGAGAGAGAGAGGGAGAGAGAGAGAGATCGCCATGAGTGACAACGGTTTACTACATTTGTTAAAACCCAAGAAAAGGCAACGTGTCCGACCTACTGAGTGAGCATGTAACCTGCTCAGGCATTCAGCTGTGTGTGTGTGTCAGTGTCAGTGTGTGTGTGTCTGTGTTTATGTGCTGTAGGGCTGTCGTGTGTGATTACGCATGTCTAATGTTGTTGTACTTGTTCAATGTGACGTCGCTGCTGCTGCTGCTGCAACATCTTCAACGTCTCCTTCTGTTTCTGCAGGAGGCAGCGAAGGTGACACAGACGAGCTGAGTGTGAGTCATCTATCTATCTATCTATCTATCGATCTATCTATCTATCTATCTATCTATCTATAAAATCATGAACTATACACAGTTTGTATCAGATCAGATGATAGTTAGTTAATCACCAGCTGTTCTGATGATCAATTAGTTGTTTTGATTATCTTTACAAGCAACAGTTCAGTTGTTGGGTCCAGTCTATTGTTCTATACCATTGTAGTATAAGCTTAAACATGCTTTAATAATATGCATCCACTTCATAAAGAAGAAGAAGAAGAGACATTTATTGGCTTTAAACATTAGAACATATAAATAAAAACAACATTTCTGTTTAGTTTTCGACTTTGCATTTGAATCCATGATACTAATGTCAATATATGCTCATTGAAATGTGGTCATTAAATATCAGGAATCAAGCTCCTCAAGACAAACAGTTTGTGGCTCCACTCATGTGGGATTAAACCATAGAAGAAGAAGGGGGCGCTAGGTGATGATGTCACTAAAAGAGGACCAATAAAACCTCAACCGGTGGAAAACAACGAGGAAACAGTGATGGAAATACAACGTCTGTTCGTTTCATCCAGCTGATGTTACACAGATGACAGATGATTACAGTCAGGTGATGATGTAATAACCGCGACAGGCCTGTGTGCAACAACATGTCACTCAGGTTATCACAATAATCTGGTACCGTGACTTCAGGATCATGATAATGATAATATCGTTTTATATCGTATCATTGTGACGTCGCATGTTCCAGAGGCAAACGATATGTTGATTAGTTAAGAAAACGACGTTTTTGTTTTCCCAGTGCTGGTCAGTGTTGACTCACGGTGTGAAGGTGAAGAGAACTCAGACCATAATCGAACCCCTGAGGTTATTACACATTGATCAATGCAGATTATAATCCACATCAGAATGAGCCTCCTCCTCCTCCTCCTCCTCCTCGTCCTTGTCCTCCTCCTGCTGTGAACTAACTGTTCATCTGTTTCTGTCTGTTTTGTTGTTTGTCAGGAGGACGACGGCGGCCTCGGCAGGCTTCACGTGGTGCATTTGGGGATGGTTTGAAAACACGGACTCAGAGGCACCGGGAGGAAACACAACAACACACCAACATGAACAGAACAGGGTTTTTTTTTGTTTGTTTGTTTGTTTTCTGTATTTTATATGGAAAAATACTCACTGTTCACATGATGAAAGTGTAATGACTATAAATATCTACATGTGCTATAAACCATGTTTTTGTCCTGTCAGACTGAAATACACTGTTTACTAAAGCACAAGCCTTTATTTTGTATATATATATATATATATATTTTTTTTTTTTTTAGACCTGTCATGTTAAAGCCTATCTGTGAAATTTCAGCCCAGACACAAAAACATAACAAAACATACACACACACACACACACACACACACACAGAGCAGCTCCATGGATGTGGATTCAGGTTATTTTTCTGTCTTAGTGAAGTCAAAAGCAAATGAAACAGTTACACTGAGAAACATGACAGAAAGTGTTTTAAACCTTTGTCATTAATCAGCCTGGAAAAATAAAGACTTGTATTATACTTCCATCACCACTGATACTGGATGTTTCAGGCTTCCTCTCTCTCTCTCCTCTCTCTCCTCTGTGTGTGTATGTGTGTGTGTAGATGTGTGTGTTGGCCGAGATTACGGGCCACAGTTTTATTCATGAATAGGAGCCAACCAGGGACTTTAAAGCATCGCGCGGAGCCCCTTTCCTGAACAGCAGCCATAGCCGTGTCAGAGCTGTCGACGCGCTGCGCTCACCGACTAATCTGACAGCGCCGCGCGAGCCCTAATCCCTCACTGTATCGTAATCTATTTACTTTGCATTCTAAGAGGATTTCCACCAAAAAATATACAAGAAGCGATGTTGGAAATGGACAGAAGATCAGCGAGGATGCTTTTCTGCTCCCTTTTTTTTGTTTGTTTTGTTAGCTTTCAAAAAAAAAAAAAGAAAGAAAAATCATTGTATGTTTTTTGGGGAGTCAATCCCCTGCGAGAGGGATGGGTGAAAGGAATTACATTTCTGACTGATACTAATACTTCTCTTATGTAAACATCAAAATGTTATATTTCCTTTCTGATGATACAGTCACACTGCAGAGGCTGCTGCAGATAAGTGGCATCTGTCGCTGCCTTTAGTGCATCTCTTGACACGTTCATAATTTACAAACCAAGGCTGCATTATCTCCTGATTGTTTGACTTGACAGCTCGAATAAAAGCTGCAAAAAATTGGTTAACAGGCGAGCACGAGTTCCTCCCATCTCTCCGATGGCCTACACAGGAGGCTTTCTTATTGCAAACAGTGAAATCTCCTCTTTCATAACACACACACACACACACACACACAAAACAAAGTACGAGACCAAACGCTCTCCTCAGTTACCCTTTAAGCAATTATGTCAGCTTTGTGAAATCATAAATACTTATGCTTCATTTAAAATGTGGCCAGCAGCTTTATTGTGAAACACCGCCTCGTGCTCAAATCTTTGCCATCCGAGATGACTCGCAGAGATAGGCTTATTAGTGGTATTAACATACTGCGCAGCGGAGCTGAGCGGAGCTGTGAAACGGCCTTGTTAACATTTGGAAATGAATCAAGCCTGCAGCACTTGCTATTATCCAGGTTATCTGTTCCCTCTCTCTCTCTCTCTCTTTTTTTTTCTCCTCTGTGCAACAGCTGTGCAGTGTTTCTGCAGAGGCCTTATCACATCTAATGATGCCGGATCTCTGATTGGACTGATAATGTTTCCCCCCTCAGGGGCCAGTTGTGTGTGTGTGTGTGTGTGTGTGTGTGTGTGTGTGTGTGTTATAGGTTTGTTCCACTGATTGATCTCCACAAGTCACACAAAAATCCTAAAAAAAAAAAAAAATCACAGGCGCCAACGAGACGAAATGACTTAGAACCGAGAGAGTGAATGAAGGAGTGGTGTTAGTTTCTCTCACTTATCATTTCCCATCATGCACTTTGCATTTGCATATCCATCAAACCACAGTTGTTTCAACAACAAAGGAACTTAACAACAGTGTTTTGTGTTTTGTCTCTAAGACTAAAAAAACATCAGACTTTGATTCTGTGTCTGTGTCTCAAACAACATCAAACACAAGCCAAACACTTCCCGTCTCCCCGTTTCCTGTTATAAATAAAGTGGCTGCATTCATATATACTGAATATTGATTATCTGTTTATAGAGCAGCTTCACACTTAAAACATTTTACATCAACATTAGAGTTTGTTATAAACCATTTGTTAGGTGGTAATGTTCGGTTTGGGCCCCTCGAGGCCCCCGGGCCCCTTTGATCCACTAAATATCTCCATTATAGTTTATTTTAAACATGGTTTTGACGATGACATGTTTTAACTGGTGCAGCTGTTTTACCTTCTATATCAGCATCAGTAAAGCAGGGAGCTGCTTCTCTGATCATGACGTAGTATGACAAACTCTTTCTGACGAACTCTTTCTGACCTTGAACAACTTTTTGCCAAATGAAAGAAAAATCTGTTTGTTTCCTGCATCCTTCATGCTACAGATCTTTTAGAGTCGTTTCCAGGTTGAGTCACCGTCATCACATGTGCATGTGCAGTTTAGAGGTGTAAGTAAAAGTTAATACTTCACTACTCTGGGTTTTAATAAGGTTTAATATATTTTGGTTTTAGTTTTAAGGGTGAAGGATTAAGTTTCGCCCCAAACAATGGAGAAGTGGTTCATCTTCTCTAAAGTTAATTTACCATGTTAACTTTCTTTTGTGTTTTCAGAGGAAAGTGTTATTTCCTTTTCCCCACAGTGAACGACTGCTGTGATTGTCTCTGTATATTTTAAAGGTCAAAGGTCATCATGAGTAGTGTTTATATTCTGTACAACAGCCACACTTGCCTGTTCTCTGTATTACATGTCACATATCAGTCAAACTTCCAGCACAGGCGCTGCCGCCACCGCCGCCGCCACCGCCGCCACCGCCGCCCTCTGGCTCGGCACGTGGAGAGAAATTTTTGTGGCTGAAGAACAGAATAAATGAAAGAGAAGAGGAAATGTGGCCGACCTGTCAGACAGAAACCTGTTGACACACGGAGACGACATCATCGGTGGGAAACACTAAAGCCTGCAGGCCGCCCGCTCTCCATTAAAGCTGTGCAGCGCTGCAGGGAGAAGACAAGTTGTGACTTGGGGACGAGAGGCTGCTGCATCTTTTCCAGATGAGATAGTGTAAAGCCCTCTTCAAATACCTCTGCGCTCCGTTCTCCGCAGCCCGACCAAACAGATTCACCAGGAAGAGGAAACCGCAAAGTGAGGATGTCGTCAGGAAGACAGGAAGAGAAATGTAGTTAGCCAGGGGACTGACACTGCTCTTACCAGCCCTGTCTGGTTTATCTTCAAGGGAGGAAGGAAAGGAAGGAAGGAAGGAAGGAAGAGTATGACTGCTCCGGCCCATTGATCACCTCATAAAGAAACATATTGGTGTCTCCAGCATCATGAGCGTCATTACACCTGATCAGACAGGAAGTCAGTGATCAGCAGGAATCAGAATATGGAGAGTTTGTAGTATTGATCAGAGATGACAGAGTCACTCTGATAGTCCGGGATGAAACATCTCAACAAGTATCAGAGGAGCGGCCATGACGGTTCCTCTGAGGATGAATCATTTGGACCTCAGTGATTGGCTCAGTTTCCATCTCTCACCGTCATCAGGTCCAGTTTCTGATCAATAATCAAATAACTTATAATGACGATCTCAGCTGAACTCTGTGTTTAGAGCTAATTAGCAAATGTTAGCATGCTAACACGCTCTCAGCTAAGAGGATAAACATGGTTACTGTGATGGTGCAAAGGACGGCATTGATCAATTTGATGATTATTTCCTCAATCAATACATGATTTAGTCTATAAAACATAAACAGTGTTGTACTCGAATGTGTTGTTCTGTTCAATCAGCATGAAAGATACTGAATTATGTATCAAATATGATTTTATAAAACTGGGACTGATTGATTCATCAATAACCTAAGTAACAATATTAATATTGATTAAGTGTTGCAGCTGCACTAACATTAGACTTTTGTTATTGTCAATAACAAACCAGTAAAGTTAAAAAAAATGAGATACTTTTTCTTCACCTTTATTACTGAACAACGTATATTATCTGTATGTTAGTATTTAATGTCTATTTTAACTAGTTTGTTCAATAAAGACATGGAAATTAAAATCAATCAACTGTCGAGCTGCAAAACTGGAGAAAGGTTTTTATTGTCTCTGGTCTGCAGGTGTGTGACGTCGAGTCCCTCACAGGTCGGTGGGTTTCCTCACCTCCTCCACTCATGAGGGTCAGTGGCGAGAAGTGAGACGCTACAGAGACTCTGTGTCCTCAGAGTCCAGAAGAGTGTGGACGACGCCTTCAAGAGCTTGTTGTTGTTGTTGTTGTTGTGTCTTGATTCAAACCTCAGAGCAGGAAGCAGCTGCAGGCCTCACCTCCACCCTGACTTGATATCAAACAAAACAAGATGCAAGAATTTGAAAAAAAGAAGAAGAAGAAGAAAAAAAAAACGAAGGCCTTTCGTGACAAAGCAGAGAAACCGGAGACGACGACCTGGACTACACCCACGTCGGTGTACAGTTGACCCCCGATTAACCTCCCAGGTAAATATAATCCTCCTCTGTATCACCTCTCACTCCTCATACCGGCCTATGAACACACCAGGATGCCAAGGTCTGGCGACAGTCGACAGCCAATGAAAGACAAGCGTGTGTGTGTGTTGTTTTTTTTTGTCTGTCCTGCATGGAAATGGAAGACAAAAAAACGTCCCAGCATGCAGGCTGCTATCAGTGCATCTGCTGCTCCTTCGTATCGTTTTCTCTCTCTCTCACACACACACACACACACACAAGGCCTCCGTCAAGCTCACACACACACACACACACACCAACCAGTCAGTGGTGGTGGTGGTGGCTCAGGATCAGGACGCCGTTCATTGTCTTTATCTGTCTGTCCGTCTCTGTTTCTCTTTCCTAGATACCAATCACAACCGCTCATGCAAAAACGGTCCAGCTCGGTTCCAGTTCATTTCCTGGACAAGACTAGTGAACCAAATGTCAACAGTTTCCAGTCCACCCACATTCAGACGCCTTCCAGCCCCAGAGGCCAAGAGGTCAACGGGCGACCACAGTGGCGGCGCGGCGGTGCGATCGATCGTTCCTATTGAACAAGAGCGTGAAGGCGTAAGGCCCTGAGTTTAGGTTGAAGCAGCACACACACAGTCGATCACACACACGAGGGGGGTTAAAGTGATGAACTGGTTCAATGAGGTCATTTTTCTCTGTAAATATCAAAGTTTCCTGTGGTGGGAAATCGTCCGTAAGCTTCTCTGTCGACGTTTCCACCAGGTTGAACTTTGACCTTTGGGCTTTTTTGGTGAGAAAATGATGTCATCTGTTCGGTTATGAGTCACTTTGCCTGTTGGATCAAGCTGAAGCTGAAACTATGAAGGAGCTCAGGTGTTTGGTGTGTCGCTCCTCCTCCTCCTCCTCCTCGTCCTCGTCATTGTTGGACATAGTTGTGTATTAACGTATTTTGTTTCTCTTCACAGTCGATGGTCCGAGAGAAATGAACACAGGTGGATTTCAGATTTATATACACACAATGAAGTGTCCTTGTTTTATCACCATCTCCATCTGGACACACGGTGACTTATTGCGTCTGTACACTGAGTTCAAGATGTTTTATCTGCAGGGATCGTTTAAAGGTTGAGTCCGTGTGTTTTAATGCGACTACAGTCATTTTAATGGAACCTGAGGGTTTGTGTAAAGGTTAGTGAACAGTAAACTACTTTAATCTTCTCCTTGGGCGTAAAACTGCAAAATAAACAAATATCAACAAAAACAAAAAAGAAAACACTGAACTTGAATCGTTTAGAGCAACTTTTAAGAGTTTTTTTTTATATATACTTTATTTACTTTTTAATATTTTCTACATTTGGTGGCAGCTCACAGAGGAATAGTGTTTTTTCACTCGTGTCCTGTCATTTAATTCAACCCCATGATAATAAAACTATCAACAAACAACAGTCAGATATTCAGGTTTTGAAATGATGTGAAATAGATTTTCAAAATAAGAGTATGTTCTGGTCATGTTTAGTTTTTTCAGAATATTTTGTTCATTTTTTAAAAAAAAATCTCGTTATAAATAAGAATCTGAATTTTATTTTTGTTTTTCTCCTCCTCTCATTTGTGACTTTTCTCGCAGGTGCGCACCATGATGAGACATCGTCACGCGGCGTTTTCTCCGCCGCTCTTTGAAGGTGAGACAGCTGCTCGTCTCACGCGCGCGGGGCCTGCAGCTTCTTCTTCTCCTCCTCCTCCTTCTTCTTCTTCTTCTTCTCTCCAGCTCCTTAAACAATCCACACAAGATCATCGGCCGCAGCAAATGTTTGTCCGATGCAAATCCGAACAAATCCGCCGCTGTCGGTGGACACTCGCTGCGCTGTTTGCGCGTCTTGGCGCAAACACGTTTAATGTCCTGGTCCGCAGATATTTATTCAGCTGCTGCGAGCTGCATTTACATAAAGAGGGGGGGCGGTGGGGGGGGGGGGGGGGGGGGGTAACGGTGGGCTGCAGCTGATACACGTTCTGCACAGGCAGGAGGAGGAGGAGGAGGAGGAGGAGAGGGGGGGTACAATATGTATCGATCAAAGTGATAATCTGATCAGGATCGATTGCTTTTAAAGAGAAATAAGAGAAATAAACTGAAGATCAATTTTTTACTGTCACACACCTTCTTAGAGCTTCGACTAATATTTACAGAGAAAAGTGAAGATAAATCAATAAGTTTCCGTTTCCTCCTTTGTTCGTCATTTAGAGCTGAAAGGCAAACTATTGATAATCAATTAATCGATGACACTTTTAAAAGCAAATATTTATATCGAGAAAACAGCAGATTTGTGTCACAATAAGCCGATGGAGCGCGAGACACACGATAGGATCGATCAGTTAATGCAGAGAATAATCAATCGATAACAGAAGAAAAAAATCTGAAAGTTTCAATCAGTTCGTTTTTTTTTTTACGAACAACTTGACGTCCTCGTGCAGAGGCCTGTGGAGAAGCAGGGAACGTGCCCCCCCCCTCCTCCTTCCTGCTTCTTGGAGGTGGTGTGTGTGTTTGTGTGTGTGTGTTTGTGTGTGGGGGGGGTAACTTCTTTGCACAAGGACGGTGGTGGTGTTTTTTCTTATTGGGGCAATTAATTTGCATGAAATCTGTTTTTGCGGCTCGCGCCTCCTCTGCTCTCAGTGCGGCCTTCACGGCACGCTCGTCCAAAACAACCTTGCCAGAGAACTGACGCAACCCCCCACCCCCTCCTCCTCCCCTCCAACTCTTTATAATGCGTTAATGCCTGCGAGCATGAACACATTACACACACACACACACACACACACTTACATCTGACCCCCTAACCTGGCCCCACCTACGTAATTACCGCATCAGAGGCGGTGGTGAAATTCTTGCAGGTTATTTTGGAGAAACCAACTCAGGGCGCAGAGTAATTATCACGCCATTACAGCGCTGCATTCAATTACGCCTCGATCAAATGTCTCCCGGCTCAATATTTAGGGCTTTTTAGCGCCGCAGTTTAAAAAGACACTTGGTTTCCCTAAAGCAAGGAGAGATGTTAGTGTTTCAATTTACGACACAGAGGATTAAACCGGTTGCTCTCTAAAATGGAAATGCAGGGCCTACACGCCTTCACGGCTTGTATTAATTATGGACTCATTTGCATTTACCCCCCCCCCCCCCCCCCACACCCCCTCCTCACTCTTGTAATTAAAAGGGGGAGAAAAAACCAAAATAAAAGTGTGACTCTAGTTCAAAAGAGAGAGAGAGAGAGTTTGTACCATGCATCTAAAAGCAGGAGAGACTTGACTCCATGTTGGGAGCTCAAGCTGAGACAGAGTCCAAATAACATGTGACTTAATGGATCTTTATTGGATGAACATGTATGTAAGGGTGGTCGCCTTGAAGATACATTCAACATCTCACTGTCATGTTGGAGCTATAAATCCACACTTCCTCTCCCCCCCCCCAAAAAAAAAAAAAAAAAAAAAAAAATAAAATAAAAATAAAAATGCTTTGACTCCAGTATCAAGCCAAGTGCTGCGGTTCAAACATGTCCAATAATCACGACAATGCCCAAGAGAGGAGGTCTGGTCTGAAAATGTAAGAGGCTAGAATAATAATAATAATAATAATAATTATAATAATAATAATTATAATAATATCCGGAAAACAAAATGTAGCCTGGACGAAAAGCCCAGAATAATTCTGTCTGCATCTATATTTTAGATTTAGTCCCCCCCCCCCCTCAAAGACATTTCAAATCGCCAAAACATCTCTTTTTTTTTCTGAAGTAAAACAACGTATATAAAAGCTGAACTTTATGGCCAATTTGTTCTCTTTGGAATATTTGGAAAGATTTACATACAGTTTTTTTTCTTGTTTTTTTTTTCTCCCAAAGTTTGTAATAAACAATTTTCA
Organism: Caranx ignobilis; assembly: GCA_021432705.1. Lineage (NCBI taxonomy): Eukaryota > Metazoa > Chordata > Actinopteri > Carangiformes > Carangidae > Caranx > Caranx ignobilis. The sequence goes on along the minus strand of MU270009.1, from coordinate 2,660,890 downwards.
AATTCGGAAAAAACACCAACTAAACATGGTCACTGTAACTGACCCAAATACATATTTACATATTTCAGCTCCTCGGCGCAGCTGACTAAAAATCTCTGTCGTCCTAAAATAACAAATTTCAGAAATAAAAACTATACAGGATTTGATTGGGTTGGAGGTAAAGAGGGCACTGCAGGGGCAGTTCCTGTCGGTGCACCAGAGGGCAAAATATTCCTCCCATCCAGAGAGCCAGAGAGCTGGTGGTCAAAGGAGTTTGGTTGAAATGACTTTTTTTTTTCTTTTTTTTTTCCTCTCTCACTGTTGTTTTCACAAACAGTTTGGTTTTGTTACGTTGATCCAAGAGGAGGGGGCTTCTTTAAAAAAAAACAACAACAAAAAAAAAAAAAAAAAACCACTCTTCAGTGTCAGGAAACTGCTCCTGATGTTTTCTCTTCACAGGACTTGAGGGACCGCCGCTTCTCTTCTTCTTCTTCTTCTTTTTTTTTTTTTTTTTTTTTTCTGAATTTTTCATTTTTAAAAAGTCGTGGAGGACAAGAGGGAGGAAAAACAAAGTCCGATCGCGGAGCATTCCTGCTGCTATCTTGTTATCTTATGGTTCATAAACTCTTTTTGTCTTTAAAAACAAGCAATACGCTAATCTGGAAAATAAAAGAGGGAGCAGACGAGCAGGGAGGGAAGAAAAGAAAAGCCTGATCACAAGACTTGGAACCTCCAGGAGGCCTGGTCTTTGTAGTCCAAGCAGTCTGTGGTGTTAAAGTTGAGCTTCCACGAGGAGGCTGCAGTCTGCTCTTTGTAATCCAGGCAGTCAGAGGAGTTGAAGGCCAGGCTGGAGCCGCCGTAGGCCTGGTGGTGGTGGTGGTGATGGTGGTGGCCTGATGACTGGCTGATGTGGTGGTGCGGGTGGCCTGACATGGAGGAGGCCGTCATGGGGCTGAGCTGGTGGGGGTGGTGGTGGGAGTGCATGGGGGCCAGGTAGGATCCGCAGTCCACGCCGCTGAAGTAAGAGCTGGAGGGGGCGGGGTAGCCCTGGCCGTAGCCTGGCGTCTGGTTGTAGGACATGGGGTAGGAGGTGGCAGCGGCGGCGGAGCCTGACATTGAACGCTGCATACAGGACGCGTTGGATGGGGGTCCGGGCTCGGGAAGAGGGGCCACGGCGGGAGCAGGGGCGTTTCCAGGAGAGATAGCTGGGCTCCAGATGGAGGAGACGGTGCTGATGGAGGTAGAGGTGCTGCTGAGCGCCGCTGGGCCTGTGTGATTGGTGGAGGAGGATGAGGAGGAGGACGAGCCGGTGCTGGAGACGGCAGGAGGCGTGAACTGGCCGCTGCTCTCGGATCCGGTGCTCTCCCGGGCCGGAGAAGACTTCTTCTTGGGCGGCCGGGCCTTGGCACTGCTGCCGCTCTGCTGCTGCTGGCGACACTTGGCCCTCCGGTTTTTGAACCACACCTACAAAACCCAGAGCAGCAGCCAGGAGTTAGCAACCATCGACACAAACAACCTCAGCATTTCACGAAAAAAAAAAAAAAAAAAAGAAGCTACTCCCAGGTCATGCTGGGAGTACATTATGGAGGAAAATTGGGGGTTATTAGCCATCAAGGTTCATTTCCACCCCGGCCCCTTGGCTTGGACCAGCCAGGGGTCTAATTTCATACCTGGTAGACGGCTCTAAGATAACAGGCTATTGGGTTTCACCACACAGTAGGGTAACTCTAGAGCACCAAGAGGGTAGGATCATGTAGAGCATTTTGTTTCACACACACATTCTGAGAATAACTCAAATTGTGAGAGACAGAGGCCTGCCTTGGTTTTCCCCTAATGCCTTTCAAGAGTAGTATTTGTTCAACATTGTCGAACAGCAGCGAGTTGTTTGTGCAGCGTTTGCAGGGATAGTCCTCTCCTCTTCATTAAAGATCCCATATTTCAGATCGAATTACGCCTCCCTCAGTTCTGCTGCATCACATAATAATGAAATGGTCACACGATTCAGAAGAAAAAGAAGCTTTTTTTGTTCACACTTCCTGAAATGCAGTTGCGTTTACATCAGGGTGCAAACTGGTTGATCTGAATCAGTGCCCTCTGAGTGGGCTACTGTTATAAACTGAAGTGATGTGTGTGTGTGAGTGACTGAGGAAGGCCACGTTCACCACAGAGGTGAGCTAAACCAAATATGTGATCAACAATGAAACTTGAACACAACCCAGTTTAACCCCAGTCAAAAGTTCACCATTATTAATCAAATGTCGACCCACATCTTCATTATCCTCTTTGAAAAAAGGCGCTCACTGAGCTGCCATGCAAAAAAAAAAAAAAAAAGCTAAACTTCACCTAACTGCCATCTTTTTTTTTTTCTCTCCAAAGTTCATTTTATGATCCACACATGAGTTTTCCACTCCTTTAACCATGAGAACAGATTACAATATTTACTGTTATAGCTTTTTAAAAACTTATAGAAGTAGTAATAGAAAAGAAAAAAGGCCTGGCAGCCCTGGTATTAGCAGTATTAGCTAGCTAAAGTTAACCATCACCCTGTAAACACAGATGACGTCACCAACGGTCCATTTCCATTATATAATCTTAATATTAACGTCGTGTAATCTAAAGGAAAAATTACGTAATAAACTAAGAAAAGTTTTTTTTTTTTTTAAATATACTGGTTTCTAAACTGCAAAAATATTTCACCTAATCAAAATTATCACATATTTATTTTATATATCTTTTAAATTTAGCATCTCGTTTAAAAAGCAGCTAGCTAGCTCATAACGGTTAACGGTTAATTAACGTCAACAAGTGGCGTAAATTAACGGTCAATTTCGACGATTTAAACGAAAATTTAATAAACGTTTAAACACATTTCAGCTCCGAAAACAAACACACAACAGTTAGAAACATTAGTTTTTGTTGAAAAGTGTAGCTAAAGCAAAGTTTCAGAGTAAAGGTTAGCTTATTACAACAGCGAGTCAGTGACCAGGGAAACCAGCCGTTAGAAAAGCTAAACGGCCTCTTAAACGTTAACAAGTTAGCTTCTTTAATTAAAATATTAACCGTCAACTTTTATAATCTACCAGAGAAAAGAAGGAACAGATTACAACCCCTTTATTTTGTTTTTTTTTTTTTTTACCTGGACTCTGGACTCGGGCAGGTTGATTTTCAGCGCCACCTCCTCCCGCATGAAGATGTCCGGGTACCGGGTCTTGGCGAACAGAGCCTCCAGGACGTCGAGCTGCGAGCGGGTGAACGTTGTCCGCTCCCGTCGCTGCTTCCTGGGAGTCGCTGCGGGGGGGAAAAAAAGAGAGCGACACGGAAATTAGAGACGAAGAAAAAAAAGGGTCGAAGAAGAAGAAGAAGAAGCGACAATAAATAAAGTGATGAAGTGACTCAGGATGTCACCGCCATGTTTGTAAGCGGAGGTCCAGACCAGGCCACGAGTTAAACAGGTGGGAAATGAAAATGAACCGACATCACAGACAATCTGATTTAACCTATCTTTTTTCTGTTAAAAAAAAAAACAAAACAATCAATGTTTTATGTTATTATTGGAAAATGAAAAACATTGAGAAACATGAAAAAAAACATTTTGTAAATTATTGTATAAGCTAAGAAACTCTTTCTAAAAGTATTATAGTGCAGTGGTAGGCCTATAATAAAATGCTGTTTTTCAAATACAAGTCAATTTAATGTTCCTTTTTTACACAAGTAAAAATACTTGTGTTTAAAAAAAAATACACACACCTTTATTCTCACACACTGTTCAGTATAGGCTTTATATTTATCCATTTAATGCGTATGGCTCAGGGAACTTTTTTTTTTTTTTAACCTGTTCATTTTACACCATATAAAGAAACATAATTACAGTGACTTCTTAACTTTTGCATCGTTTAAAGGCTCAGCTCGCTCTTCATTAACAGACTTATCATCACTGACTTCATCTTTATCGTTTTTTTTTTTCTATCATCATGAAGACTGGAGCTGGTTTACTGGTGCAGACTGGATGCAGTTGTCTCTTTCCTGGTGCATTAATCTTTTTAAAAGTGTGTGTCAAAGTGTGTGTGTGCGCGCGCGCGACAGAGAGAGAGACTCGTACCTGGGTAGCCCACTGAGGGGTGCAGCAGGTCCATGGCAGCGCCGCTGAGCCCCAGGCCGTTGACGCCGTAGGGGGGCTGTTTGAGGTAGGACATCATGCTACAGGCGGTCACTGCTCCACCCAGCTCAGGCCAGTGGTTCGGTTTCCCCCGATGCTGCAGCTTGACGGGACAGGGGGCCGATCCAAGTCACTGCAGGCGCGCGCGCGGGACGAAGGAGAAAGAAAGAAAGAAAGAAAACGTGAGAAACAATGTCAGAGAAAACTAAAAAACAAAAAACAAAAACAATGAGGCCCACAGCACGAGGCAGCTGATTCACACTGGTTTTTAAAATAAATCTTCATCTCTTTTTTTTTTTCTGTTCACCGGTGGAGATCTGGATGAGACCTGTCTCCACTCTGGTTTTACGCACGAATTACGCACAAAAGCCATAAAGCGGTATCATGACAGAGCGCGTTGTGGGCTAATTATTTAGTGTCAGAAGGAAATAAAAACCATTAATTACTAAAAGGACAAAGTGGTGATTTTGGATCCAGTCCCCTCAGGAATATTGGGTTTTTGGAGAGAGGGGACAACGGGGGTCAAACGGCAGCTGACTGAAACACAAGCCGTGAGGTGAGGCTGCAGAGCGGCTCATGAAGAATGCAAATCACCTTAAAGACTAAAACACGAAACAAATCACAGCTGCTCGTGTGTCTGTGTCTGTCACCGGATATTCACTGATCTATTTATTATCGATAACGAACCACGAGGCCGATCAGTGTGTGGATCAGTGTGAACTTTTCTCCAACAGGAAAAAACAAAACAAAAACTTCTTTCTCTTCAAACGACTAATTCATTATTACGCCACAATCATCCAATGACGTAATGCAGCATTTGAAAGAGGCGACAGTCCAGATCAATAATAATATAAAAAGTGAACGACAGGAACCTGGTCATTAGTTTGTTTTCTGCAGTAATTGATCATTTTTCAGGCCAAAAAAACTAAAAGGTTTAAAACAAAAACATGAATTTATTTTTTCTTCTGTTTTTTTTTTTTTTTTAAAAAAACACGTTTTTATTCTTTTGCTTTTTATTTTCTTGCAAATTTTAGTTTTTTTATTTTTCTGCAAATGAAACTCAAACTCCTGAATTAAATATGTGAAGCCTGTGTGTGTGTGTTTGAAGGCCTGCATCTGCGCGCGCGCGAGCACACACACACACACACACACACACAGGTAAAACAGATGGATTATGTCTGTGGTTTGATAATCTATAAAAATCACAGCTGTGGCTTCTGAACTCTTTCTTTCTGTTTGTCAGACTTTTCTCTGTGGATCCTGAGCTCCGCTGCAGACAGCTCACACACACACACACACACACATATATATATACACACACACACACACACACACAGCAGCAGCAGCAGAAGAAGAAGAACATAAATACTGAATAAACCTCCTTTAGAGTTTTTTTTTCCTGATGAGAAATAAAGAATAAAAGCCTGAGGAGTTCATTTGGTTCAATGCTCCTTTCACTCCTCCTGCTCCTCTTTGCTTCGTCTCCACAGTAAAAGGTCAGATTATATTTTATACAACATCCACATGTTAAACAGAAAACCAACCCTGTGGTGTTAAATCCTGCAGCTCTGTGTGTTTTCACTCCTGATCACAGATTCAGCTCTTAGAATAAAAAACAATTTGATCTTAATCAACGAATCAAACAAAAAGTCTCCTCCAACATTTAACTCCATCAAAATAAAAGCCCTGCATGATCTTCCTGCTGCAGCTGCAAAAGCCTCACATCTAGGTTTTTCTTCTTCCTAAACTGATGGTTGGACTTTTCCTCCTCCTCCACCTCCTCCTCTCTCCTTCTCCTCGCTGCACTTTTAGCGCCTGTGAATTAAATTAGTGGAGATTATTTTAACAATGAGCTCGTGACTGACCAAACCAAAACCCACCTAACGTGTATTCCAGCGGCTTCCCTGCAGCAGCAGCAGCAGCAGCAGCCAGGCCGCAGTGAAAAGGGCCGAGATCTCGGTGCAAATGAACTCAATTAGAATTTAGATTAGACCTCCGGGAACTCAATTAGAATTTAGATTAGACGAGCGCGAGCGTCAGGAGGAGCTCGAGCCTCTTATCAGCAAAATAAATTAACAAAAAAACCCAAAACACGCCTCTCCAATTATCTGCTAAAGTGCTTCAAACGCTCTAATGGACAACTGCTCTAAAAAAAAAAAAAAAAAAAAGGAAAGAAAGAGAGAGAGAGAAACTCAGAGGAATGAAGTGGAATAGAAATATGAACATTATCTACTGCTGGAGGAAGTTCACTCAATTTATCCAGCTGCAGCTCCCGTCCTGCACCGCGCGGATTCACTGGATAAATGTCCCTTAAACGCGCAGTGGTGCAAATTGAAAATCTTGAGCTAATGTCACAGTTTGACCAGAGAGGAGCTCGGGTCTTCTTCTTCTTCTTCTTCTTGTTTTTTTTCCTCCTTAAAACAAACCAGAAAAAAAAACAAAAAAAAAAAACAACCCCACAGAGTGAGAGCCGGTGACCGTGAGCTCCTGCGCCGCAGCTGCTTCTTCAGAGTTTCAGTTGCAGGAAATGAGAAATAAAAAAAAAAAAGTTAAGAGAGAAAAGAGAGGAGAAGAGGAGCAGGAGCGTTTACCTTGTTTTGTCCTCCTTCCGTCCTTCTCCCGGAGCTGTGGCGGCCACGCGGGGAGCAGCAGTAAATTATCCAGCAGTAGGAGGAAGTCTGCGGGGCATAAAAGTGGAGCGGCGGCTGCAGACTCGCTCAGAAACAAACAACAGTGCGCGAACCGAGCAGCATCACGAGGAGAGAGTTGGGCGCGCGGGGCACTACGGGGTTCTCGGCACACGGGCGTCACCGCGTCTTCGCTGCGGTTCCGGGTGTTTTTACAGCCAAATAAATCAAACTCATTTGCTTTCAGGGGGCTTGTCGTTGTCTGTCAGAGTGTTAAGGTGATTTCTAATGGAGACGGATGGAGATTGATCACCTTCTCTCCGCCCTGCGCCTCTATGAGCGGAGGACACCTGCGGATCCGCCTCCTGCAGCCAATGGGCGCGCGTGCTCGGGCTGACGGACGGCGCAGGCGGCCTATAGGCGCTCAGAGGCGGCTGGGGGAGCCCACTCCCACTCAACCCCCACCACCACCTCCTCCTCCTCCCCCCTCCTCCTCCTCCTCCTCCTCTCCTCTTCCCGGTCCCCCGAGACCAGACGAACCACTGAGAGGTCCTGAAAAAGACGGAAATGTGTCCCGGGCCTGCGGCAGAAGGAGCGTCAGAGGGCGCGGGTTCGCGCGCTGCTGTGCGCAAAAGAGCAAGTTAAATGTGGAGCAGAGGCTCGGTTCATGCAAGAGTTTGGTGTTGAGTGATTTGCATGCAGCTCACAGAGGAGGGGGGCCTGTGCATCAGTGCAGCGACCACACGAAGTAAAGCTACAAAAACTCATCTGCTGCTGAAATCTGAAGCTCCGTGTGTTTGTTTGTTTGTGTTTTAACCAAAGTCTCTTTTATTTGCCCCAAAATAACAATAAAGAATCTGAAGGTTTCAAACTGTAAAAAAAAAAATAGTTCCTCTGAGGTTTAAAATCTGATTTAAATGATGTCATGGTTTCCTCTCACTCTGTTGTTGTTGTTGTTTCCCTTCAAAATAAAATGAACGTGAGAAACAAATAAAAAACAGAGGGAAAAGAAGTTAAATTTATCCATTTAGATTTTTATTGTGATACTCACCCTTCCTCTCTCTCTCTCTCTCTCTCACACACACACACCAGGCTCATGAATATTAATGAGGTCTAATCCCCATTTAGAATTACATTTGAGGATGGTTGACGTAAAGTTTAATAGGGATAGACCTCCAACTCACTGCGGAGGAAGAAGAAGAAGAAGAAGAAGAAGAAGAAGATCCAGAAGAAGAAAAATCAGCGGCCACTGAATCAAATCCTACAACTTCCTGTTCATGTTTTTTTTTTTTTATAAACCACATAGTTTATTTATTTATTTATCTTTTTTTAAATTGTATTTTATTGTCTCTTTGTGGCCTCGTGCGTCAGAGAACGTGCAGCGTGGACGACCGCAAAAACATCAACTTGTATAAATGAGGCCTGAGCTGAAAGCGAGCTAATGTTCAGAGAGAGAGAGAGAGAGAGAGAGAGAGAGAGTAGGGATGGAAATAACGTGTGTGTGTGTGTGTGTGTGTGTGTGAGGAGGAGGGGTATCAAAGTGGAGGCAGATGGGGCTTAAAAGTCATGGAGGAGACACTTTGACAGAGAAACTTAGACATCAGTGGTGATGCAGGAGGTTTGTGAGTGGAGGCCTGCAGTGATGCTGCTTATTACTGTGGAGGACAGAGGCACCTGAACGCACCAAAAACGCACCACAGGAACGAATATGAAAGCTAAAGTGTGTGTTTTTTTTTTACGCACAGAGGTAAAAGCTCTGTCCGCCAGATGTGTGAATGAAGAGATGAGAAGAGGAGGAAGAAGAAGAGAGAGGTGTATTTTGTTGTTGTTGTTCAGATGGATGGACTCTGGGCTCCGTGTGTCCTGGCCGCTGACTGCAGGTCAAACACTTTAACGCACCTTTTTATTTCCACCACATCAGAAGTCTGAGCAGTCAGAGGCCGAAATACCACCACCACCACCACCACCCTCCTCTCCTCTACACACACACACACACACACACACACACTGAGGCTCCGTTAAATTATGCAAAAAGGCCATTCAACAAATATGGTCCTCACAACACAAAAGAGTCGGTTATTGTGACATTTCCCCTACATGTCCTGTTTTCCCCTCCTCTCTCCATGTGAGTGAGACCCCGAGATAAACCCCTGAACAAGTATCAACTTATCAAGTTGCACCAACCTTTTGTAATAAGAGTATTTTGTCTAATCCCAAATTGCAGTTGAATTTTCTTAATGCTGAGCTGGTAAAGCCTGGGATTAGGCTGCGAGGAGAGGAGGGGGAAAAGTTTTGTCCCTTCAGCCGGCAGGATTGGAAGCGGGGATCTGCGGGGATGTTGTCGGTGCTTATTAAAACGATGATGCATAAAACACAGTGTTGTAAAGAAGCCCCGGCGCTGCACGCGGAGACCCGGGCTCCCTCAGGTGCACCTCTCTTTTTTTTTTTTTTTTTGGTGGAGGGGGGAGAAGAGAAGGAAGTGAAGCAGAGGCCGAGCGGCGCTCAGCACCTGTGAGGTGAGGCCAGGAGACATCAAAGCTCAGGAGATAATCCATTCAGCTGCAGGAGCCTCAGCGGCGCAGCAGCGCCGCGAGCCGCCGCCGCCGCCGTTTACGCAGCGCGTCGCTCTTATTCACCGAGAAACAGCAAAGTGACTCCAAATGTTTTTACCGAGCAGCTGCGGAGAGAGAGAGCCGGTGACCGCGCGGAGGTAAGACGGACTCTTTATTCTCCACACACACACACACACACACACACACATGGAAATGTCAGAGTGTTTTCACCAGAGGCCTCAAAGTGTTTTAGGATGATTTCAGGTGGAAAGAGGAAGTTTATTGAATTTAAAACGGACTAAAAAAAAAAAACTTCAGGAATTTAACTTTTATTTTTCAGGATAAAAAAAAAAACACGTTTTTTTTTTTAAACATTATGAAAATTTCTTCAAATATTTATATGATGACTTTAAATCCATCTACAGGTGACAGGTGCTGTGGACAATTTCTACTCTCTCTCTCCCTCTCTCTCCCACACACACACACACACACACTCTCTCGTGCAGCCCCTCTGACGACACGTCCTTCACCGGTTTGGCTCCGCTGTTCCTCGTGCAGGTTTTGATAAACGCGTTGTTAACACAAAGTAAAAACAACAACAAAACAAACAAAAAAAAGCGCCTCGAGGAGGAGGAGGAGGAGGAGGAAGAAGAGGAGGGGGGGTGTGTGTGGACGTAAAGTGCGTGATGTGCACGTGCAGAGAAGAGAAGAGAATCAGCAAATTAATTTTAAAGCACCAGAAAGGCCGGGGAGGACGTCTGCTGTCACAACCGATTTCCCTGCTTTAATCGGGGACGGGGGGCTGCCTGCAGGGACGGAGCGGAGGGTTCAAGCGCAGGCACCGGGCTTCATTACAGGGAGAGCGAGCGGCTGCGCGCGCGTCAGGAAACTGGAGGCAAAAAAAAAAAAAAACCCAGAGAGAGAATTTAAGACGGTGAAATTATTTTTTTCTTCATCTAAAAATGATTAAATCGATAGTTTTTTCCGACCTTCAGCTGCTGTTTCCCTCCTCTCTCTCTCTCTCTCTCTCTCTCTCCATCCATCCCTCCTGGCTGCGGGTGACCGAGCCTCTGCAGCCCTGCAGCCCGGCTCCAGCGCGCACAGAGCGGCCCAGAGAGAGAGGGAGAGAGAGGGGGAGAGAGAGAGAGAGAGAGAGAGAGAGAGGGAGAGATGGAGGAGGAAAAAAAAACAAAGTGATTTCTGTAATCTTCCTCAGAGGAACCTGCTCAGCACCGACCTCAAACACACACACACACACACACACACACAAACAAACAACGCCAATTTTAATGTATAAACACGCACGAGCCGCAGGGGACCTGAGCAGAGCGCAGAGCAATAAGCGTCACTGAACGCGGTGATCGGGGCCGGAGCAGGGCGCGCGCGCGCGTGGATTTCAATAAGTTTTCTTTTTTGTTGATGTGAAAAACGGAGGAAGCGTGGAGGTCTGGACCGGAGGCAGGAGGAATGAAAGAGTGGAGGTGATAAGTTTTAAAAGAGTGTGTGAGTGTGTGTGTGTGTGTGTGTGTGTGTGTGCAATTATAGAAAATAAAAAACAACATTAAACCAGGCTTCAGATAACAGATCCAATCAAATGACCATCACTGATCAACATCTGCAGCTTTAAAATCAAAAACAGCGTTTGAACCCGGAGGCTTAAAAAAAAAAAAAAAAAAAAGAGAGAGAGAGAGAAAGAGAAAGAAAAGAGTGCACGCGCTCTCCCTGTGGAGTATGAAATCATAAGGACTTTATTATTATTATTATTGAAGACTTGGGTTATGACACTGGAATAAATAAACAGGTAAATGTTCACACGTCAGAGGACAAACTGCACCAGGTGTGGAGCTCTAAAGAGATGCACGTGGAAGCATATTTCTCTTCTTCAAGAATACAATAAATACAACCCCCCCCCCCCCTCCCCTCCGCCCCCCACCACAAAAAAAAAAAAAGTTGTTGAGCAAAAATGCACGTGAACTGTGATGGTAGATTCAGTTACAAGCAGCTTATTATAGGACAAAACGGCAATAAATAATATATATAGGTGTGTTTTTGTTGTTTTTGTTTTGATGCATGGATCCTGACAAACAAAGAGGGTTTTGTTGCTATTGGTCAGAGCAGTGATGAAAATATACAACATGAGCTTTTTTTTGTTTTTGTTTTTGTTTAGTTTAGTTTTTTTTTTTTTTCTTAAATGTTAAATCTTTTGGTAAACTGCTTTCAAGCCAAGACGATAAAAAAAAGCAATAGGAAAGTTTAGATTTATGAAGGTGAGGTGTGTGTGTGTGTGTGTGTGTCTATGTGTGTGTGTATGTGTGTGTGTGTGTGTTTCCTCACCGGTTAAGATATTTTACAAGTAAAAACTTTTAAGAGAAACAATTAGAAGATAAACAGTCAAGTAATGAAGTAGCTTGGAACAAAAAAACAAAAAAAAAAACAATGGTATAACCAGTTCTTTTTTAAAAGTCCAACAGAAACGACAGCCCCATCATCATCATCATCATCATCCTCCTCTCCTCTCAACACGAGGAAGGAAAAAAAAAAAAAAAAAAAAAAAAGATAAAGACAGATCCCCGTTAAACGCCGTTGTACCTCAAACCCACTGAGCGCTCTGCTGCTGCATCAGACATCAGCCTCGCTCTCGCTCCTCTTTATATTTTACATACAAGTACCGATCGTGGTAAAAAGCAAAGGAGGAGTAAGTAAAATAAAAAATATCAATCAATCAATCAATCAATATGTGGGACAGTTGGAGTCGGTAGAAAGTTGGTGCCAAGGCCGAGTCTCTGTGGGTCATGTGACCCAAACAAACAAACAACAACAACAAACACCAGATAAAGGTTCAAATAACTCAGAAATGTCTAGAAGCCCCTATCAAATAATAATATCAATAATAATATCAATAATGGTAATGATACATTTCTTTTATCGGCTACATTTGTTGGTTGTGTTTCTGACAATCATTGAAGGACGCACTTCTCCTCTTTCTTGGCCATCTTGCCTTTGTTCTGCTCCAGCGTCCTCTCCAGGTGCTCGTCCTCCTCCTCGGCCCTGCGGAGGGCAAAGGTCAAAAGGTCAGATGTGTCTGTGTGGGAGTGACGGGGGGAAGAGGAGGAGGAGGAGGAGGAGGAGGAGGTGGGGGGGGTGGTGGGGGCAGGTGTGCGCATGCAGGTAATACAGTCTGCACCACGGCAACCGTCACCCTGCCACCTGTGGCGTGGCCTGGTGCCAGGGGGGCCGAGCGAGCACCGACCTTTTTTGCCCTCCTGCCACACTGTTGGGGGACGGCGGCGGCGGCGGCGGTGGTGGCACCAACCTGGACAAGCTCCGGTCCATACAGGTGTGCTGCTGCCGCTGCTGCCGCCGCCGCCGCCGCAGGACATGTCCTACAGTGTGTGTCCACCAGTGATAACTGACTGGACGTCCCGTCACTGAGACAAAGACTCACTCCAAGACCAGAGGCTGCTGTGTGTGTGTGTGTGTGTGTGTGTGTGAGACTGTCTCTTGTTGTGTGGGTAACTTACTGTTTCTCCTGGGCGTCCAGGTCCCTGACCAGTGCGTCTCGTTTGTTGACCAGTATGACCAGCTCATCCAGCAGCAGCTGCTCTCGTCTCTTCTGGGCCTCGGTCTTCTGCCAGTCTGCAACGACACCACAGGGACACGGACAGTCAGAGACGGACACACTCAGGACATCATCATCATCGTCATCATCATCACCTCTTCACTACACCTCACTCCGTCCCAGTGGATGAGAAGTTACTTTCTAACCTCAGGACTCTGGTGAACACACGACACCTCAGTGAACTTTAATGTTACGACTCTGCTGGAATAGAAACACTCATGAGACTTTCACACACACTGGACACGTCTTCAGCTGAACGTGGCTCTTTATCAGGAGCCATCAGACCCTGGAGGACGCTGCCGCCGCCGCCACCACCACATGATGGACGTGTTCTCTGCTCGACGCCTCAGATCGTTCAGTGGATGGACGTGTTTGGTAAAAGTTCATCTTGTTATTAATCTGTGGGACCGAGCGGAGCTGGAGACCAGAGCAGTGTGTAAATGTGATGTGTAAACACACTCCGTCAGGTTGTGTGTGTGTGTGCGTGCAGTGATGATGCGTTGACCCGGGCAAACACACTTGAGTGATATTGTCATGTTAATGTGAAGCCTGATGATGCTCAGACACATGAGAGGAGTCCGAGTCCCTCAGGAAAACGCTGCTGTTTAAGTGCTTAGTCATGGTTTTAAAAACCCACAGACATTTGTTTAGAGACGATTTATCATGACTCAGAGGAAATCAGATCAAATCACTGTCACCTGGCTGCGCTCACTGCTTCCTGTTGATGTCATGTCTGAGGTGTTGAGTGAAGAGACGACAGAGTGACGCGACGTTTCTCAGATTAAAACTTTACATTTTTAAGTTTTCATCGTCCAAACAAACAGAAACATGTCGTCGCCTCCTCAGAGACAAACGCTGAGCTGCAGCTTGTTCCTCAGCTGAATAAACAAACAAACAGGTGAGCCCCCGACTCCTCCCTCAATTCTCCAGGGTCTTTGCAGGAAGGGGCCCCACAGGGCCCCACAGGGTCCAGGTGGGACCCCGATCCAAATCCCCTCAGCCTCTCCCTGGAGGAGGGGAGGCAGCCCACAGGAGAGCACTCACTCCCCCTGGGGCTCAAATATCCGCCTGGCGCCCTTGGCTCCACATTCACCCAGCACCAGCAGCTCTCCCTCCTCCTCCTCCTCCTCCTCCTCCTCCTCCTCCTATCCCCCCTCCCCCACCCACCAACACTGAACTGGTGTTTCATCAGCTATTAGATTTCTAAACTTAATTTTCGCTAAAAATTTAAACCACAACCAAACTTGTAACAGACAATGACGCAGCATCAGAGCCACGTGTTCACAAACTCCCCCTGGTCCTCGTTCACCTGGAGGCAGGAAACCTCCGGCTCCTCCTCAGCTCCCTGTGAGAACGTGTCCCCTCCAATCTCTCCATCCTCTCACAGTGACAAATAAAAAGCCCGCTCCGTCCTGGAGGAGGATTCAAACGCTGCCGCTGCCGCTGCCGAGGCCGAGCTGAGCGCGACGTCCCCCTCTATCAATATTTAACTGTCTATTGATTCCAGAATAAAAGGAACGTTGTAAAATGTCAGTCCCAAAATAAGTGTGGCTTTATTAAAAATAAATATTCCCCCCACACACACACACACACATACTCCACCTCCTCCTCCTCCTCATTGAGTCAAATTGCGGCAGTCAGGCTGTGTGAGTGTGTGTGTGTCACGCTGGGCCCAGTGTGTTTGTCCTGAAAGGTCTGCGCTCTCTTCATTGGCCCCGCTCGTCCCTTTGAAGTCGACCACAGAGCGAAATGAACACAGTCCCAATATTTGGCTCTCTACGTTCCTCTCTTCATTTCTTTCTTCCTTTCTTCCTTTCTCCCCCCCCCCTCCCTCGTTCTTTCTTTTCCCCTCGGGAAAGCAAATTTACTCTGCTCTGGCTTTGTGGGGGAATCGAGGAAAAATACTTCTAAACTGCCAAATATGTTGGAAGCTGCGTCTGACGAGCGCTTCGCTTGTTTTGTTTTTGTTTTGTTGTTTTTAAAGAAGAGAAGGAGGACGATCGGAGCAGGGAAAAGAAAAAGCAGTCGAGTCATTGTGTGAGTCATCATCTTTAGATAACTGTGAGACAGGAATGTGTCTCTGTGTCCGCCGCCATAACTGCACTTTCTCCCACAATCCTCTCTCTCTATAAGGCCGGCCCACGAGAGGAGGGTTCAGGAGGACGGAGCAAAAAAAAAAAACTTCCCACAAAAACACAGAGGTATGTAAAAAAAAAAAAAATGTCCTCCTCCTCCTTCAGAGCACAGCTCAGCCAAAAAGCCAAAGTCCTAGTCGACTAACGGAGGGAGGGATGGGGGTTATGTGGGCAAGCACACTGCTGTCAATCACATGTCGCAGAGTCCCGCCCCCCTCATTAGGAAGGTAAACAATAAAGAGAGCCGATGAGAGACGTGACCAGGCAACACCAGAGCAGGGCAGGCTGGGTAACTAGACACCCAAGAACAAACAAAACACCCTGCAGCCACTCAGACCCCCACCCCCTCACCCCCCCCCCCCCAAGTTAGCCCCGCCTCCCCCATAAGAGAGAGCAAGAGAGAGAGAGAGAGAGAGAGGGTGGGGTAGGGGGGTAGAGAAGTGTGTACAACTCACACGGTGGGTGCGTATTCAGATAAGCCTCGCCGTGCACGCCGATGGTAACCATGTGAGTCTGCACAAGGCACACAAGAATGCGCTGGTTCAAATCCCCATGAACCCCTCCCTGCCCTGCCCGCTCTCCCCGACACCAAATTTATTCAAGAGAGCAAACTGGTCCAAAGCCTCGTTCTCTCAAAGCGAGGAGAGACGGTCCGACATGCATCCGTCTGCACCCCCCCCCCCCACCCCCACTCTCTCTCTCCCTTGCTTCCTGTCTCACACACGGAACGGCGACGTGACATCAGAGGAGTTTTTGATCCACAGCTTCATAAGTCGAGACTTTTTTTTTTTCTTTGGACACAACGAGCTCACATCTCCAAACTTCGTCTTCTTCTTCCCCCTCGTCCCCTCTCTGCTCTCTTTACGTCTTGTTCTGGTGTTAAAAAAAAAAAAAAGGCCTCCCTCCAAAAGCTGCTTTTGGCCGAGGTCCAAGTGGAGTCAAGAGACAAAAAGTGTCACCAGAGGAGAAGAAAGTCGACCGCAGGAGAAAAGAGCTGATAAATAAGAAAGAAAACTCCTCAGTCTGATGTAAATGTTCATCAACAACATGTGAACGTCTGGTTGGTTAAAGGCTCAAGTGTTAAACTCAGCAGAACAGATTTTCTCTCCCATGAAGAACCACCGACGACCCCACAGACACGTGTTGTGTCTGTAGCCGAGGCCTGAGGACGCTGCAGCGGGCGACACAGACGCCCAGTGGGTGACGTGTATCTTCATTGTGATGAACGTGGCCTCGAACCCACAGAAACCATCCAGCTGCCAGAGACACTGGTCACAGTGTATTCATCCACAGCTGAAAGTAGTCCCTCACTACAGCACTGGTTAAACCTGTCAGTGTGAGGGAGTTTTAGGAAGATGAGGGGGGCACCACATGCCCTTTCAAAATAAAACAGACAGATAGATCTACCAGGGCTGACAATTCAATAATATGAGCTCATTTTAAATCTGATTTGTTGACAATAAGAATAATATTTAAAGATATAAGAATCCGATCAAAACTTTAAGAAACTCCACTGAACTCGTTCGACGGCAGAAAACCAAAACCAAGCCAATCACATTTAACGATCCACAAACTAATTTGACATGAACGTAAACAAACTGCACAGGTTCACAGCAGCTGTTCGGCCATATGTTACATTAACCAGCATGTGATATCATGTTAGCTACACCACAGCAGGTGTGAGGAGAATATCCTGCACGTTTCAAACCAGTGGAGGACACAAACAAACACCGTCGCTCATTACTGAAACTCCCCCCAAACTAAAGTCGGACAACTCGGGGAACAAAGTTAGTTGCTATCAGTGGTTCCAGTCAACTAGCAATCCTGAAAGAGTTGGCGACATCATCAAATGTCGCCCATGTGATAGGATTGCACAGTGCACCTAATCAATCAGGGTCTGTAGCGCACCGCCCCGATGTGTTACAAAGCCCAAATAGATTTACAAATGGGAAGTAAGTGTGTATGTGTGTGTGTGAGTGTGTGTGTGTGTGTGTCAGGGGTGTGGAGAGGGATAAGCTCCTGCATAGGATTACATATTGATTTTAAACATATAAAAAAGCTTATCATATCAAACCGTAACAGGAAAAACTCTGGGACCCGGCTATGCATAAATCCCTTTTAGATGGCGAGAGGGCGTCCACTTTAAAAACATGCACGCACGCACACACGTGCACACACGCACACACGCGCAGGGCCCTTTAAAGCAGCCAAGACACAGTTCTGTGTGTGCGCATACATAGGTGTGAATCGGTAAGCAGATAAAGAGGGCATAGTGGATCAATTTTGTGGCAGGGAGATGAGAGTGTGGCATACAGATGGCATTTTCCTGCCTGGCATCACACCAAGGAGCTACAAGGAGGTGGTTATCACTGAGCACGCTCATAAACAACATCGGCACTGGCACCGCAGCCTCCACCTGGACCCCGGACTACCTTTCTGCAGCGGCTACACATTTGATCGGACTCCGAGGAACCGTCGAAGCGCGTCGACGTGCCGGAGAAAATGTCGGCTCGTCCTCTCACTGTGGAGCAGTGGGACAGGACTTCAGCAAATATTCTGTTTTCACTGGTGTTTTAATGATGTAGGTCGGAGGATACAGGGGTCAAACCGGGGTCGCGACCTCTCCGCTGTTAATGTGATATGTTGCCCGTTACCACTTGTTCTCTCGTGTCCTCATTTCTCTGCTTATGCCTGTAAAAGAGATTATAAATATGTACAAATAAAATACTCATATTCATCATTTCTGATCGTTTTTCCTTTGTAAAAATCAATGTGTTTTCAGAGTATATTATAAATATGATCATTGATCATAACATGCAGGACAACCGCTCATCTGCTCCTGCATTTACACCTCCACACGTCTTTGATGTGGGACGGCGTGTTCTGCTTGATTGAGCACAAAGTTAGTTAGTTAGTAGTTAAAACTGGACTGAACTACACTGCTGAATAAGATGTGTTCAGTTGCTCTGAACCTCTGCTCTGATGTGTTTGTGTAGTGATTTTAACGATGGAATAAAAACATTTCAAAGACGACGAAGACAAGTTTCGGTTTCAGGATTAATGTCAGAGGGATCTTTCCTGTCTGTCTTCTTCCTCCTCCTCCTCCTCTGCAGCACAGATGAAAAATAAAACATTGTGTTGTTGTGTTTCTTCCTCTGTTGATGTAACTATAGAGACGATATGACTGGTTTCCTCCTGCATCTGTTTTTACACACACACACACTTGACAAACAGTGTGACTGTGACTGCTGAAGGAAACTGAAGCTGTGACACACACTGACCAGGACCG
The DNA here is from genome assembly GCA_021432705.1 of Caranx ignobilis. NCBI lineage: Eukaryota > Metazoa > Chordata > Actinopteri > Carangiformes > Carangidae > Caranx > Caranx ignobilis. The sequence continues at coordinate 2,642,533 of MU270009.1, read as the reverse complement.
AGCGTATGTGAGTCTGTACATTATGAAGGCTGTGGTTCAATATGTGACTGTGAGACCGAGATAGTGTGTGTGTATCATTGCAGGTATATATTTTTCTCAGCATGGTGTGTGTGTGTGTGTGTGTGTGTGTGAGTGTGTGAAGGCAGGTGTATCTCAGCAATGTGTGTGTGTTTTTTTTCTCTCTTTGCTCTGACTCACGGTGCATCTCTCTCTCTCTCTCTCTGTCATCGACTGGTCAAGCAAATCAGCAATTACTCGCACGCCCGACCATCGCTCAATGGACCTGCCCAAGCACCAAATAAGAGCTGGGGAGGTGGGCGCCAAACACACACACACACACACACACACTTACACACAGAGAAAGAGACCGACACTGAGGTGGACACACAAACACACCTGTAAGATATGTACACATAGATGCAGACGGAGACCAGCAGATCTTCTCTCTTTAACACACACACGCTCACATGCCAACACACACATGCTCATACACACACAGGTCTCTTCCCAGCAGCTCAGAACTATCTGTGGCTGCTACAGAAAGGTAGAGCCTGTGAATGTTAAGTGCCTCCCTTAGGGAGGAAAATAAGGCCAGCTGATAAGTTAGTCAGCTGCAAATCCAACAAGTCCACATGAAGGCAGCGAGGGCGAGGTGACACGACACACACCACCTCTCCACCTCACCTCACACACTATCTCTGCTCTCTCACCTCCACACACACACAGACACACACACCCACAGTGGCGAGCAGGGAGACACACGGTACACGTCTGTAACACACACAGGTGCTAATGCAGACATGCTCACACACACTAAAACAACCGCACACACACACACAACATAAAGCAGACAAACACACACTCTGACATGTGAACCAGAGGAAGTGAAAAGCTCCACTCTGACTCGTGCTGCAGCTCAATAAATATAAATAAATAAAATGGCCGAATGGCGAAGACAGAGCAAATCAACCCGGACGCAGGCAGCGCGGCAACGGCTGCAGCTCCTGCTCGGCTACGCAGGTCTGCTCCCCCCACAACCTCCCTCCTCCCTCCTCCCTCCTCCCTGCTTGGCCCACCTCCTTTCTTGCTAATTACAATTGATTTATTATGGACCAGGTAGCTTATCAGGTGCCCGGTGAAATTACAATGGGTGTCTGAAGGCTGTGGGGAGGAGGGTGTGGGAGTGTGTGTGTGGGGGGCAGCGGTGGTGGTGGTGGTGGTGGTGGTCAATGTCGAATGGTAAAATCAATTAGCATTGATTGGCAAAAGGTTCATTTTGCCAAAGAGGACACAGTCGAAGGGGATTAAACTTCCCTGGCCCCCTGACAACTTTGATACGACACAATGGCTGCTTTTCTGGCTGCGGTATAGTTAACAAGCTTTCAGTAATATAACTACATTTTTTTTTCTTACCTCGCAAACCGTCTCTCAATGCGGCTGTGGCTAGATTTCAAATCAGGCATCGACTAGTCAGGTCTAGCTAGGAAACAGATAGCATTGATCAAGTATCAGGGAGTGAAATCCCTCGCACGCTCGCATCTTAATCCTCATCAAGAAGCCGACGCAGAATTAAAATCCTCCTGCTTAAGGCTCTCGATGAAGGTTTGTTCACAGCTCGACAAAACGTTAGAAAACACTCGTGAAAACCGCACACGTGGAGGAGGTGAAGTCAAACAACCTCGACTGCAGCTTTACCCTCTTCTTCATCATTAAGAAGCAGAAAATAAGTCTCTGTTTGTCTTTAGTTTCAGACCAATAAACATTCAGAGATTTATATTTAATGATATATATAATAAAAAAAAACACTGGAGTGACGCAGAATGAGAACGAGTGAATTTGTTGTGTGCAAATGTTTTATCTCAAGTGGAACTATTTTGTTTAATCAAAGTGGATCTAATGGCACCAAATTAAAAGGACGACTCTGTTGCATTGATACGAGTGTGTGTCTGTGTGTCTCTGCTTCCTGATCCCTGCACACACACACACACACACACACATTTAACACATACAGAGCAGCTTCTCTGAGAGACAGAACGTCTTACCCTCGATGGCCAGCATAGCTCTCAGCTCTCTGTTCAGCAGTTCGAAGCGTCTCTCCAGATCGTGCTCTTTCTCCCTGTGGCAAGTTAAGAGTAAGAGAGAAAAGAGAGAGAGAGAGCGAGAGAGAGAGAAAAAACACACACAACAAAGTTCATCAATATGTTAATGACTAAATCATTAAGCACTTAAAGAAACCTGCAATAAACATCGATTCAGCCACTCGCCTGAACCTTCTCCGGCTTCGCATTAATCTACTGCACATAACTGATACACACACTGTGTAACAGCCCTGGGTGAAAGAGTGTGAGCTTGTGTGTGTGTGTGAGGAAAGAAAAGGAAAAAGGGAATATACGCAGAGGTGGTGAACGTGCATGAGATGAAAGAGAGAATGCAAAAGGCGTAAATGCATTAATATATGAACATGCCACGAGTGTGTGTCGCCCTGTGTGTCCGTGTTTCTGTGTGTGTGGCACAAATTGAATTCTTTCCTCTTTCAGCCATATTAAAAAATGAGCTAATTCAGTCCCTAATAGAATTTGTCCTTCACAGGCGCCTTTTCTCTTGGCCTCCACAAAGAGAGAACAGAAAGGGCTAATAATCAGCCCTTCTGTCAATTGGCCACTTTAAAAGCCTCCCCTTTCCCACGATATAATGTGATTATGAATACTTCAATCTCTCCTCCTCGCACACTTTGAAATCCCAACAGCTGCAAATGAAGAAAAAAGGCAGCCGCCTGCATGTGTGTATGTGTGTGTGAGCGTGCGCCTCCACCTGTCGCAGCTGACCACATACAAAGAGACTGGCGATGGAGTAATGATCGCCACATTTCTATTGATTTCATATTCCGTCCACATGTAAATCAATGAGTGGATAGACACATGGGGTGAATGGAGTGGTGAGTACACGCTGCCACCCTCCTGTGCAGCTTTTAATGATTTTTTGGTCTAATGCTTGAACAGAAGTCGGATGTTTCCGGGTTTTTACGGCTCCTCGGTGCGTGAAAAAGTATCGCGCGCTAACGCAGCCACCGCACAGGAAACAGCTTCCATCTGACCATTACAAAAGGGGGGGAGAGGGTGGAGGGGTACGTACAGCAGAGAGAGCTGGTTCTGTCGTCTGATGAGGGCGTTCTTCTTGTTTACCAACATGAACCACTCCTGCATCATGGCCTCCTCCTCCTCCTTGTTGTTTCCTGGAGAGCAAACACAGAGAGAGAGAGAGAGAAAGATGAGCAGAGTTTAACACATGACAGTGAAGCGTTTCAGTAAAATCAACAGCTCGCTGCTAAAATCATAGACACTGTCAGATGCACAGTTAAAGTCGGGTGTGACATCAGTTACAGCGGATTGAGCCTCACAGATAAAATATCATTTTCTACCATTGACTGTGTCTGTAAATAACAAAATTAGAGCATGGAGTGTAAACGAGTGTCCAAACGTACACACATGACAGAGATGAGCCTCTTTATGCCTCTGCAGAGTCAGTGTCCACCCCATATTTATGTGTGTGTGTGTGTGTGTGTAAATATGCCGCTCGCTTATATTCCTTGTGTAAACATTCACATACTTCACACCACGTCTTCACAATGTCAATACGGCTTCAACCGGGGTGGGATTAACTCAGTGATTACCGTCAAGCGCCTTTACAGAGTGGAGCCTCTCACTGTAGGGCAATACATATCCCACCAATCACTCAGCAGGCCTTCAAAAAAAAAAAAAAAAAAGAAAGAACACGTCTCTGGGACTCTCCGTCGCTTTAGCGTAATACCTGCTCCACACACACACAGAGCTAGCAATGCTCAGATGCATGGCTAATGTAAGCTTTGCCCACGCCTGGGGCTAAAGCTCTATGCTGTAACTTACTTACAAGGTACAATAGGATGCGCACAACTGATACGGACACAGCACATCGAATGGGAAGCTTCAAATGCTGTGGCCACGTTAACAGCAACAGGATCGGCCTCCACCGGTCATGTGTGACCTGGAATAAAGCCTCGAACACGGACGGACCCCTCGCTTTGACATCAGCTCAGCATCAGCTGCCTTAGTCAGAGTGACGCTTTCAAAATAAGACTGCAGCATCTGTGATTTGAAGACCAGTTATTTACGAGGTTGTCCTTAATAATGATCCATCAAGAACATTTCAAACCTGAGAGTTTGCACTATAAGAAGAAACAACACAAGTCACAGTTATTTAAGTCTGGTGCTGTGTAAACATAAGTAAAAAAAAAATCTATTAAGAGACATAAAAACATTGGTTTTGTATATTAGGACAAAATAAAAATCATAGTTACAGTAACAGGACTGAGCCTTTAATGTATTATCATCTTACATTATTTCCCTAATTCATAAACTTTATTATTTACAGTGGAGTCTAAATGAGACTTAATGATTATACATGATCAGTGGAGGAGCCGCTGAAGAAACAACACATGGTCATTTAAGGTAGTTTCCTGTTTAATCTGTTCAAATCAAACACTTGGAAAATATAAATATTATGTATTCATTATTACTGCACTTGTGTATTTTGCTGTTTCCACTGTGGTCAGTTCACTTAGCCTCTGTTTATGTCTACATTTGGGATCTAAGCCTCGTGGCACTGGAGGCGAAGTTAAACAGCGGCGACGGCATTAATCTGACACTCAGTGCGTCTGTGAGGGGAAGAAATGGATGAAAACAGAGGAGGCGAGATGAAAGATCGTCTTAGGGCTTATGTTATTATCTCTCGCTGTTTTTTTTTTTTCCCCCTCTCTTCCTCAAGAGGAAGGTTTAATAGTCGGGAAGCTACAACAGGCATCATAACAGAATTAACACTAAGACGCCATTTCATACCACTTATTAATTGGCGGCCCTCTGAATAACAACAAAGGCAGTGCTGTGTGTGTGCCAACGTATGTGCTAAGTTGTGATTTTTTAAATATTATTTCATTTTTTTTCCGAACGTATAGAAAACAATCTGCAGAGAATTGAAACAAGTCACATGCGCTTCATTCTCTCTGATGGATCAAATGTCACTGACGTGGTGTTTTAAGCTCATTATACTGATGCTTTTATTGAGAGACTTTCTGGATCTGTGCAAATGTGACTGACTGAGCTGCTCAGCACCAAAGAAAACCAAGAGAAGTGTGTGTGTGTGTGTGTGTCTCTCTCTGTCAAACACACACACACACACACAGTGCTCATGGCAGAGGAGAGGGCGCATTGGGCCGCTGCGTCATTGACGACAAAAGGCAGGCGCGTGGATGTGTGCGCGGACACCGGTGAGTGTGTGGACATTTGTGATACTCTGAGCCAGCAGATGTATGTAATTTCATTTAGAAGGGTGGAGCGGGGGGGGGGGGGGGGGCGGAGAGAGAGAGAGAGAGAGAGAGACGAGAAAAAAAAAAAGAATGTGCGAATGAAAGAAAGCTTCAGGATTTAGTGGAATCGGGGGCTCGTGGATTACTGTAGTCAACTTTGAAACGGACGACACTCGGAGGGGGGATAAAGCCGGCGCTGACAGGTCATTGTGCTGCCTCGAAGTCAAATAAAACAAGCAAATAATAATGGCAAATATTAAGCTCCTGTGACATTGTGGCGAGGCGGGCTAGAAGACGAGGGGGGATTATAAAGCTATATCCCCCACCGCTAGCCAGCCAGCAGCTACCAGCCAACCACCAGCCGCATTTTATGAAAAGGAGAAAAGGAGGAGGCGAAGGGAGGGAAGAAGAAGAAGGAGGAGGAGAGGGAAGAGAGAGAGAGAGAGAGAGAGAGAAAGGCAGGAAGGTCAGAGGAAAAGGTAGGGAGGAGAAAAGAAGGGAAGGAAGGGAAGGAGGATGGAGATGAACAAGAGATGGACAGAGGAGAAAATGGTGAATGTGGGAGTGAAATGGGATAACTGGGAGGGAGGGAGGGAGTAAGGGCAAGCAGGTGAGCGATTTGAAGGCAGAGAGAGAGAGAGAGAGAGAAAGGAGGAGGAGGAGGTGATGGAGGGATGGAGGCAGGACGAGTGGCGCAGGACGCCTGACAGCTGCTCAGCATCCTCCTCCCTTCACTCAACCTCTTCAGGGTCGAACTCTGACCTCCAGATGCTGCCGGCTCTTAAAGAGACAGAGGTGTTTGATGAGCGAGGGGCTAATTTAACAGTTCAGTGAATTTTTAATGCGACTGGCTTTTTATAAATAATAAATATTTACTATCTGTCGTGTCAAATCGACAGTTTCTTCCTCACAGGTTGAAGAAATAAACATATTTAAATGAACTCACTCAGCGCCGACGTTCACATCAGTCAATCAGCTCATTAGATGAAGTGTATTACTTTCATTAAAGTGCTGAACGGCATCAGTAAATTTAGACAACAAAGAGTAAAATTAGCCTCCCTCTGTTTCTAATGTGTACCAGAGATGCACTCTGTTGCCCAGTGCATAAATTAACGCAGGGTTGGGGGTTCGATTCCCACTGGGACGACCCCCTTTTTTCTAAAAATGTATCCACTTGCTGTTACTGTAATGAGTGCGTCCACCACATGGCATATGTTGAGAGTGACAAAAAAAACAAAACAAACAACAACAGCAACAACTGCTGAACGTCGTGTTGTATGAAGACAAATGGTGTAAATATCCCTGGCAGGCGGCGCTGACACTGTGTCTGAATCCAGCCTTGGCTCCGAGACGCTTGTGGATCCATGCTGGCTCTCAGGGGGCCATCTTGGATCAAAGCATCTGGCAGTTTGGCAGGTTGCATTCTGGGTCTTGCTGCTTTGCCTTACACGCCATTTCTCGGTGCTCGACACAGAGCGGGGCAGAGCGGAGACGGGCCAGGATCTACTGAGACTGGAGCAGCAAATTTGGCACCGGGACAATGTTTGATCAGGACATCAAAGGATTAGTGAAATATGTCTGATGGAGATACCCCGGGTTTCCCTACCGACCGGAAACTTTATCGTCATTAATATCATGTTTTAGTGTTACCTCAGTTATCAACGCGGCTGCAATGGTGAGACGCACACAAGATACAATCATCCCACACACACAGGCAAGATACAAGCGATACACACATCCTGACACCCCCTCTATCTGATTGCCTGTCTCCTTCTCTTGTTTCACTCCACACATTCACAGACAAGCAGGATTCAATGATGTACTGTGGTGTGAGGAGGGAGCCTGTTGTCCTTAAGGCATGAAAAAGGCTGGTTTGTATGGGTCAGTGTGTTTATATGCATCGATATGAGAAACACCAAGAGAGGAACACAGACCTAAAACAGAGACGGAGTCAGTCACGTAAGATTAAGATAGTTATCTGGTCGACTGTTTCATTCACAGCAGACAGGAATAATGAAACGCACCCTGAGCTGGACAAAGTGCTGCCGACGCTGATGCTGACCTGCACTGCTACTTTTTAATTTAATGTACTACGGCTCATTAAACACATGCGTGAGAAGCCGCAGTGAGTAAATACTGATTGAAATTGATTTGATTTGATTTACAGTTCATCATTAATCACAATGTAATGAGGAAGTCCAGATCTAAAGAGACGCTTTTCCTTTTGATCAATGTAAATAAAATGTGTGACATCGTTGTTGTGCATTGTCAGCACCATCAAGTGTTGCGTTGCTACGGAGACGCCCTGAAATGAAGAAGCAGTCATGGCCCTTCACACTGACATTACAACATCTGTCTTTATAATCACTATATGACGTGTTTTACATGTCGTTGTGCTGCAGCATTAACTAACAAGTACACAATCAGCTCATCTGTCAATTATTTTCCTCACTGAGGCTTTTCAGCGACAGCAGTAAAAGGATGCTCTTTGAAATTTCACAGAGGCCTAGATAACATCTTCACAGTGTGTGTTTTGTCTGTTCAGAAACTACATACATGCAGTTCATTTGCAAACACACCAAAAAACACAGAGAAGCAGAAGCTGGAAGCTGCTGTTGACACTTTGACCTTCCAGTTAGGAGACAACCTTTGATCGGTCGCCATCTGGACACTTACATACTACAGGTATTTGTTTCGTGGTTTTGAGACGTGGTAACTGGATGGGGAGGGATTTGTCTTTAACATTCGCCTTCCCTTGAGAAACTTTCTTCTGTTTGTGCCTTGAAGGAGCGAGTTTGGATAACGGGGCAGAACGAGCGAGACAGACAGAGAAAAACATTAAAAGCTGTGATCACAGCACGTTCATCTCATTTCCTATCCCACCATTTTGCCATTTAATCCAATAGCTGCTAATCCAATTTGTCTATCGGACATGTAAAAAGGCAAAGGAGGAGGGGAGGAGAAAAGAAGCGGGGGGGGAGGGGAGGGGAGGGGAGGAGATAGAGAACTTCTCTTCTGTGTCCAAGTCACTTTGTGAATTGCAGTTTATTTAGGGACGAGCTGCACTTGTGTCTCTCCCATCGCTCTCTCTCCATCCGAGCGTCAAGCCCCGTCTGATATCAGCGGGGATCAGGGAAGATGAAAGCCAAAGACGCATGAAAGGAAACGAGAAAAGAAGGAATAAAAAAGAACAGGATGAACATTGTTTCCTGTGATTAGGTAAGAGCTCGTTAAAAGGCTGTCACTGCGGCGACGTGAATATGCATGACAGGGGCCGGCCTAATCAGAGAGGTCTGTGGCGAGGACCGGGAGGGGTGGAGGGGTTTGTGCCTAAGTAGCCGACTGAAGACTTGATTTAATTAATGTGAGTAGAGGAGCGTCTTGTTAGGAAGGAGACAGAGAGTGTGGCTTGTAAGCAAGAAAGGTTCGGGTGCTTGTGAATCCAGCTTCAGCCAGAAACACATCATCTGAAACCTGCAGTGGAGCTGGACGAGGTCTTCACTCCTCCTCTTCTTCGTCTTTCTCAAAATGCTGCCGCTAAAAAAAAAAAAAAAACCTGAATAATATAAACTCAATGCAACAGTTGTGACAATCCCCAACTCATATTTTCAACACTTCTTCAGTCGTCTTTCGTCTCGGCACTGCACATGTGCTCCCTCCTCCTCCTCCTCCTCCTCTCCTCCGCTCTCCACTGGAGTGGTGCTGAGGGCTGTTTTTTTCCAGGGGGGCCTGTACGAGGCCTTTTTAGCTGCTGCCCCCTCAATGGCACAATGGTCCCAGCATATAGAACAGATTCCTGCTTTATTGAACCTGTGTATAATGTCTGGTGAATGGAGCACATTAACCGATTCACACTCACCTCTCTCCCCCTCCCTCCCTCCCTCCCTCCGGGATAGCAAAAGGAGAGAAAAGTAAAAAATAAGAAAAAAGCCTCCTTCTCTCACACTGAGGCATAATGACTGCCTTTTCCACCGGTGTCATTTGTCAACCACTGCTTGCTTTACAACTGACAAAAGAGGCGGAGGTGGAGGAGAGAGCAGGAGTGGGGTGGGACTGGGTGGGGGGGGGTGGGGGTGAATTGTGAATTGGGTCATAAGTGGGGCTGCATAATTATTTGTTTCTAATTGCTGAGTGCGTTAACAGTGGAGCTCAGTGGAGGATGATGGGAAACGAAGCAGCACCATGCAACATGCAGAGCTGCTCAGTCACTGATCACATATGATTAGATTTCTGTGTCTGTGATCAATGATCAAAAGAGAATCACTGGGGGCAATTAATACCTGCTGAGGTGTCACTGGTTAATCAAATAAAACCAACAATTATCTGCCCCAGTGACAAACAGTGATTATCAGCCCACGCTGACCACCGTAAACTGACCTGGAGTCAGTCAAACCAAACACAGCCGCTGCTCAACATCTGCAAACTGTCCATTAACCTGACGGTTAACGACATTAACCACAACAATTCAAAATGCGACATCGACTGGATGCGACATGCTGATGTGTAAACACAGTAAAGACGCTGAATATCTACGACTCTGTTCAATAATCAACCATGGCGTGGTGCTTCACACACAACCACCTTGTCTGCTATAGAAATAACCGCCTGGTTTATGTTTACATTTATGTTGTGGTTTGAATAAAAAACAACCAAACCATAACCCGAAGCTGAGCGCCGAGACAAAACCGTAAAAATGGCTCCTCGTGTTTTCGCTGCTGCTGCTGCTGCTTTTATCGCCTCGCTGTTGTGTCGCCTCTGCTTGTTTTACCCTGAAACAAAAACAAAGCTGGTGTATCTGCGCTCGGGAATCAGGCGCGTGACGTGTACCAACAACACAAAACAGAACAGAACAGCGGCGGCGTCTGGTTTTTACACGGGCGTCGATTTGTCTCTGTGACCACCTCCACTCCTGGAATGAAAAGGTGGAACAACAACCACAGAAATAAAAGGCGAAGACATATAACGAGTTCTCTCAGTTCAGGACCAACAGAGATCAATAATCAGGATGATTGGTGCTTGTTGTATCTGGGAGGAGCGAGAGCTGTGGGTGTGTTGGCACAGTTTCAGGGTGGGGGGGGTGGGTGCAAAGCCCTTTTTAATGAGCAGGACAGAGCACATCTCATGTCACTGTGTGAACGTTTGTGTTCAGAGTCCATTTTAAACACACGGTACGTTTGTCCTCCTCTCATCCTCCTCTCTTTTTAAACACACCCACCTCCTCAGTCTCCTGTGCTGATGTCCACACACACACACACACACACACACACAGCCCTGGGCAAACACATTTGACCTCAGAGCTAACAGTAGACCAACCTCCAGACACTTCTCATTCCTCCACCTCAGAGGTTAAGACGGGGGCGGGGGCTCGGGCAAACACAGTTCACATAATGGACTGACTCCTGAGATGAAATGTTCATATTACACACACACACACACACACACACACACATTTCCTGCTGCTTGTGCAGAGAGATGAGTGTAGTTTAGCTCTTCTCCTCTTAAACGAATCGTGTGTTTATGATCAAACTCAACGATCTGGTTCTTTAATTGACTCTTAAATGAATGAATGAATAAATAAAGGGAATAAAACAGGTTCAGATTAGAGAAAGAAAACGAACGTCATTCCTGGAGTATTTCTGTGTCTGGCAGGAACCAGCCAAGCTGTGACAATCACACAAATACACTCCTCCTCCTCCTCCTCCCCCCACTCCATCAAATTGTGTTTTTGCTACAAATCAATAAACATTATCAGAGAGTGGCAGACTATGGGCTGGTGGAGGCAGCCTCTGTCTGTTAAAGCCCAGACCGCCCTGTCTCTATCACAGCCTGGGTGAGAAGGCCAGGAGGATTCAGACACACACACACACACACACACATGTAACAGGGACTTATAGTAAACATAAGATGGAAGCAGACACGCTCGGCGATCAGAAAGGAAGTGTTGGATGCATGCACAGTCCTACGGGGAGTGATTTCTCGCATCCGCACATAAGAGACGGTAGAAAAACAATCAGAGCGCGCGGACTGGAAAAGAAAAGAACCGCAGTGAAGCACTGAGGTGTTTAACAATAATCCCAACAGTACAGTACAAGCAGTTTTGACCATGCCACTCAACGTCAATAAGAAATTAAAAAGAGGAAGAAAGAGAGGAAATCACAGTCTACGACGCCAACGACGGCTTTAAACACTCCCTAACCCATTAGGTCGCTGCTGTATCACCGCTCCATGCTTGTCAGCTCGCTTTAGCTTTAGCGTCAGAAATCCCTGCTCTCTCCAACGCTCTACAAGAACCATTTAACTGAGCTCTAAATAAGATGATTTTCAACCTGTCCCCACTTAGCTTGGGGCTGGAAAAGGGAAAATCAGGGGGCCCTGCCATACACCATTTCTCAATTACCTTTCTCATTATTGTCGCCCGCGTTCATTACTACTATTATCATCCTCCCCTTTTCTGTTGCACCCCCTCACTTTAGGCTAGCTTAGGCCGCCGCGGCTGTCGTGTTGGATGAAGAGAAGGAGGAGAGCGGCAGAATCGAGAGCTTTTTTTTTTTTTTTTTGCAAGGCCAGAGCACTTCAGGTAATTAATATAGCAAGAGGGGGCAGATGAGAGGAGACGGGAGAATATGTGAGTGTATGTACGCCTGTGTGTGTTTTTGCTGAAACGCCTGATTGGGGAGCTCACCTGCCGATACCCCCTAAAAGGTATTTCATTAGTGAGCCTTTTACCATACAAGCAGAGGAACAAAGCCTCAGTTACGCCTGTCTCCACTCCAACTCAACGGGGCCCTCCAGGACGCCTGTAGCTGTGTGTGGGAAGAGTAAAGAAGAGTGGAGGAGCGGAGAGGAGAGGCGAGGAGAGGCTATCCCCGTTCATAATCTCATGACAAAAGGCAAAAAGGCATCATCCTATTAACAGCGTGATCTTCACCAGCTCATGCTAGCTGCTTTCCACAGGGGGCTCTCCTTTATTATTAAGGTGAGTGGGTGATAGGGAGCAGGAAAGGCGCCCGGTGCCTCCCTATTAGCTCTGGGACAAGAGGAGGTATGAAGGGGTGGTGGTGGGGGGAGGAGGAGAGGAGAGACCCCATGCTAGGGTCCTGCTCCGAGGCTTTTTTTTCCTCCTTTTCTTCAGAATGAGACCCTTTGCTTGGACCTTTGGGGGCTGTGCTTCTATTAGGGCTCCAATGATACAACACAAAGTGCGGAGAGTTTCTTCAATCAAACACCTCGACACCTGCAGCGATGCACACTGGGAAAACATCCTTAGCTCCACCTGGTAAAAAAAAAAAAACTCATCTGAAGACGGCTCACCTTGCTCCTACGGCTCCCACTGTACCATTTCAACATGTCAGAGATACGTTCATGAAAGCTGCTGCTCTGTTTGGTGCACGTAGTTCAAGCCATGGTGGAAAAAAAAGGGTCAAAGTTCAGATCTCTTCTTCTCTGTATCAACTTTAAGCACGATGATGTCACCAAAACCCAGGAGCTGCTTCAACATGACACTCGATTACTTGTGTAAGTGTTTGCATCTCTTGAACAACGTTAAACTTAGGCTTGAGGTGTTAAAGAGGGAGGTAAATGGAAATTCTTGCACTGCAGCAAAACACAACTAGAAACAGAGTGTGTGTGTGTGTGTGTGAAAGAAAGAGAGAAGGAGAGATTAGAGAGAGGGAGAGAGCTCTGTTTTTCTGTTTGAGTGTTTTGTTTTCTGCTCAGTAGGGGTGCTTGCCTCTAGCCTCAGGTTACACAGGGGAATTGTGGGAAAAAAAAAAAGTATCCTGCGCGGTGGTTGTGAGTGACAGCCATGGCAGCCTCAGTGTTACACGTGCTGAAGAGGTGAAGCCTTTCACTTCTCCTCTTAACAGATCAAATTCTACCTTTAACACCACAACGACTGTTTGTCTGGAGCTGGTTTACGTCTAAATTTGGGATGTTGTTGTCATTGGTAACACACACACACACACACACACACAAACACACACACACAGACCGAAGCTTATGCTGCAGTTGAACATGTTCCAGGAGCTTTATCGGTACAAACATAAACATAGACGTCCTACTCAGCTCTGAGCGCCCGGCCAAAATTCTGTGCGCACAATGACCGGTGGAACATTTTGGCTGTTTCATACGCCCACCCACACACACACACACACACACACACACACACACACACACACACACACACACTATGAGACGGTGAAATGAATTGTCAAGCAACGACCAGCACCGGGACATCCCAGGAGGAAGGGAAAAATGAACAAGCTTGTTATTATTTAGCTTGTTCCACATGTTTAAATGGACGTAATGTATAAACTAATGGTGTTTATGTCAGTAATAGATTACTTTTCTACTCGCTCTTCTCTTCCTTTCCTTTATTTTTGCTAACACCTCAGCTACAGCCACTGATTGGCCGATGAGTGTCGTCACTGGAAGCGCGACGTCCGACCAGACTGTAAATAAACACAAGACTCGACCCCGCCGTTTTTAAAACCGGCAACTGCTCTGTGCGACTACATCTGTCACTTGTTACGTGAGAAAGGCAGTTTCGCGTGGCCGTGGTATGACGACCCCGCCCATGTCGAGGAGTCAATCTGTTCCAATACAAACGCACATACACACACACACTCTGTACCTGCACAGACAGAAGTCGAGTGTTTTGTGAACAGAGGAACTTTGAGGGACCTTTAAAGGTTTGTCAAAAGTACAGAAGACTACAGATACCGCAGAGATGCACTTCCTCCAACTCGCTCGCCTTACAACCCCACACACACACTTCTCATCATGGTTGTCCTCCATTCTCCTCTGTAGCCCAGTAAAAAGCCAGTGATGACCTGGGTGTGTAGCTTATTAACCTCTCCATCAGTTCTTATCAGCCAATGAATAGCCCAGTCATCTGCCCCTCCTGCTCAATCTGAGGGCAAAAAAAATTTCTCCTCACGTCAGGCCTATAATTCAATCCACACACAAATCATTTAAGGAGTGCGCACATACACTCTCTCACACTGTCTCTCTGTCTCTCGTTCACACACACACACACACACACACAAACAGAGGGGAGTGGAAAACATTTCGTCCACCTTGGTCCTGGTGGGCTTCAAAGACTGATGTGGAGCAGATGTTACAGAAACCACCAACAAAAGGAGAAAACAACAGAGGTGGTGTAATATGATGTGTCTGTGTCTGCATGCATGAGTGTGTGTGTGTGTGCGCATCTGTGTGTGTGTGTGTGTGAGGGCCAGAATAAATTAATGGCTGATTTCTCCCCTTGCTTTGATGGCATTAAGAGCCCTCTTCTTCTCAATGTGCCGCGTTAAATGCTTTTCTCTCTTTCCCTCCGTCTCTCCCTTCTTTTTTTTCTGACAAGCAGGGCCACCCAGCAGAAAGCAACTGATGCAAAACGCCGGAGTAATCCCTCCTCCATCCACCACCACCACCACCACCACCCTCCCTCTATCTTCAGTCTTTGACACAGTAGCCATTATCTGTGGGATTTAGTTAAACCAAACCTTCATGTATTTGTTAGGCCCTGGGTTCGTTTTCTCCTCCGACTGCTCTGGCTGAGTGTGGCCAGGCTGGAGGGGAGTGGGAGGGGAGTTACATCATCAGTTGCAGCTACCTCGGAGCACCGTGAGGAGGGGGTCTACAATGCCGTCTTAACTGGATCCCGCTCAGGATTTTAAACGTGGTTAAATCCAAATCTGCAATTTGTAACCTGGTTTGTTTTGATTGCAACGGTATTTTTACAGGATTCAAAAGCAGCAACACAATGATTCATTTAACAAAACTCAACACAGTCAGATCATGTGATGCATCATTTATGCCTCAGTGACAACAATAGTGTGTGCACCGGCTCATGCAACAGGAAGGGAAAACAACACGACTTACTTCTTCACACTTTTATCCAACATGTGTCACATGAAATATACAAAACTACTTCAAAAACACAACCTCACACAGTCCTGACCTCTCTGTCTGTGGCTCATTAATCCAGACTAACAAAGTTATGACATTAGAGTATATGTTTGTCCAGTTGCAGCCTAAAACATAACTGATTTCCAGATCATTGTTTCCACCGTCAGCTCGTTCCTGTGAGGTCTCACCACCACCACCACCACATGCAGCTACAGAGCTAAAAGCACTGTTATGGAATCACTGTTGAAACTCGCAGATAAGCCTGGGCTCGGTGGGGCTAAGCTAAGGTTAAGCCAGGTGGCTTAGTTCCCCGAGTATGTGTTTACACACACACTGAGGTGTGAACCATTTGGGGGGCTTAAGAGGGGCGGAGAAAACACAAGTTGATTTAGTGCTAGTGAAAACCTGAGTACCTGTTGATGGCACCGGTGGCGGGACAGCTTAACACAAACATCAGCAGCACCAACCTGTTGGGATCCTGATCCAGATTATTTAACGTGCTTCAGGGGGAATACACACCGGGACGGGGATCAAACTGGATTTGACTTTTTATTGTATCTGGTCAGATTTTTTGTGTGTGTGTGTGTGTGTGTTTTTCCATGTAGATATGTAGATACACTGGAGTTCTTGAGCAGCTTCTTATCTCAGGGTTTTATATTCACACAGTAAACGTTAGTTCACACGAACACTTTCCTCCAAACACAGCTCTGGTCCTATGTAGAAGACAAACCTGGTTATTTGGAAAGAATAAGAAGAGAGGAGGGTCGAGAAATTTCTGAATGAAAAAAAAAAAAGCAGTGATAGCCCCCAGTGGAGGAGGAGACCCCCCTCCTCCCTCCCCCAACCTGCTGACAGACAGCTGCAATCTTTTTAGCATAAGTGGCTCCGCCTGCTCCATTAGCAAAGAGAAGGAGGAGGGTGTGTGTGTGTGTGTGTGTTGGGAGAGGGGGAGGAGGAGGAGGAGGAGGTCGACCCCCCCTGGGGTAGATGTTAGAACAAATTTGAGGGGTGTCATATTACACGCCTTGTGACAGGAGGCCGAGGGGAGGTGAACGATGAATTTGCTTAATGAATTAATCTGCGGACCAGTAATGGCTCTGCTAACAACATTAGTCATCCTTCTTACATCTCTGTGCTGCTATGCACTACTTGTTTCCCCCTCTTCTCTCTCTCTCTCTCTCTCTCTCTCTCTTTTTTTTTCCTGCACAGTTCTTTCATCCTGTCCTTGTTCATCTTTACTTCCCATCTATCTCCTCTTTCTCTCAGAGGTTCGGCCCAGTCTCCTTCACTACACTAATAATAGAAGTGTATAAGATAATAATCTTATACATTGTCTTATAATAATATAAGATAAATACATCAGGAATTAAAGTCTGTTTAATAAACTCCCTAATATACAGTCGATTCCCCTTAATGCGTTTGTAAATGTGACGAGCACCACACGCAGCGCTTTTCAATTTGGAGCAACACATTACATTACAAGTGACACCAACATGAGGCTGTTAATGCCACTGGGCTCTGGATTGAGCTTTGATTCAATACACAAATGCAAAATTGCTGTGTTTAAATAGATATTTAAATGGAAATGTATTGGGAAAGACAGCTGTTGGTATTTGTAGCCTGGAGTGCTCATTACAATGGG
This sequence comes from Caranx ignobilis, assembly GCA_021432705.1. NCBI lineage: Eukaryota > Metazoa > Chordata > Actinopteri > Carangiformes > Carangidae > Caranx > Caranx ignobilis. The sequence goes on along the minus strand of MU270009.1, from coordinate 2,625,641 downwards.
AAATAGGGAGGAGCGGGGTGGGGTGGTGGGGGTGATGACAACGGCAGCATGGCGAGCAGCTGTGTTAGCAAGTGAATGGTGTAATTACTGGCCAAACCTCTGTCATTAACCTGCATTGTCGAGTGCTACCGCATCCGTTAACATAAGAAAGCCTTGATTAATTGACTGCAAGGCTGAAATTCAATTATGTCATTTGGGCTGCAGTTTGCAAACTAAATAATAATCAACCACCTAAACACAAACAGTGAAATGACCCAAAACATCCTGAGATGAAAGCAAAGATTACATTTACAGTAACAGATAAATGTAAATGGATGGATCTGAATGTGACAGCTTCACTTGAAACCAAAAAACAAAAAAAAACTTAACTCTTCAGAGAAATTAAATCAGTCACACGTTAAAGCTGCAGCAGCAAAACAAGACAAACAACCAAACTGCTGCTGATAAACAAAAGTGTGATTTGTAGTTGAATGTGCAGCTCGTACCCTCGGTGGGTGTGTGAACATATTCAGTTTGTTTGTTAATGTGGAACTTGTATATTTAGTGTGTGTGTGTGTGTGTGTGTGTGTGTGTGTGTGTGACGATGTGTTTGGCAGCTTGCAGCATGGTTTGTTGGACCGGCTGCTGCATGGGGTCTCAGGCAGAGAGGCGGCTGATGAAAGCATTGGCGGGATGCTCCAATAAAGAGCAGATTATCATAAGCGGCCATTGTCCACCTCCCAATTCTCTCCAACTAGCCCCCCCCCCCACCATCACCACCACCACCACCACCACTCCACCTCCCCTCCCCTCCCTTCTCCTCTCCTCTCCACCCTCCCTACTTACTCACCCCTCTGCTGAAAATGTTAATCGGCCCTATCGCTGGCAGGCTGAGGAGAGAGGGAGCGCCGGGCCCAGGGAGGGAAACTTTAACTGATTGAAGGGAAGTGGAGGAAAATTATGACAATTATAGAGAAATAAAAAAAAAGTGCCGTGATAAAAATGAGACCAACGTAAAGGAAGTGACACAGGAAGTTCACCACAATTCCTGTTTAGTTTACAAACAAATTTTCCTTCCACGTCTCTGGGCCGTGGCGAGAAGCTACACCCCATTCCCCTCCGTCGCAACAAACCTCCCTCCCTCCCTCCTTCCCTCCCTCCCTCCCGTTGACTCCATCCACCCAGCTCGTTTTATCTGAAGATTCTCAGACAATGCCTAGAGGATCCCGTTCCCTAATCTTCCTAAAAATCCCCCTTTCATCCCCACTGTTAAAGAATGTATGAAAGGCTGACACCGAGCTGGAAAAAAAGAAAGCAGGGGGGGAAAAAAAAAGAAAGAAGCGGAGCACATCTGGGAGTGAGGGTGGTGTCACTGTGCAAGGGCTGGAGGGTTTTGGGGGGGGGGGTTACGATGGAGGGAGGGTGGGGGCAGAGAGCGCGAAGGAGGTAGGAGCTCAGCAATGGTCGCTTGTGCAGAGTCCTTGCATGATGACTAATTAAATTGTTTTGCTGCTCAAACATTAAAATGGCCGAGGAGATTAAAGGCATGAGCGGGAATGAGTGTGTGTCAGTGTGTGTGTGTCGGGGGGAGGGAGGAGGGTTTAATCTGTGTTCTGACCCAGCTGAACCTAGGAGTCACACACACACACACACACACACACATTTCACACAAAACAAAAAGCTCAAATCCTTTGTTTTGTCCCCTCAAAGGCAAAAGAAAAAGGCGATGGGTTTTAAAGGAGTGATCCCTAGATTTCTTTCCCTCCCTACAGGGAAGAACGGTGCATTTGCTCCTGAAGTGAATTCAAGATGACCACAAACACATTCCACTGTGGTCCAATACAAAACCAGTCGATTGAAAGTGAGTGCTCTTTTGGTAACCCTGACGACAACAACAAGAACAAGAAGAAGAAAATGACCAAAGGCTTCAAAGAAGGGCAGACGCATCTTCTCGTGGCTGTTGTGTCTTGGTATCTCGGTCGCCACGAGCTTAGCTTACGAATTGGGTCTGTGATTGGGGATAAACAATAGTTGCAATCTCTCTCTCTCTCTCTCTCTCTTTCTCTCTGTGCTCAACAATTTCAATCACTATTCGCACAAGCAGCGCTGGAGCCCTCGGCGTAGCCTGCGTTCATTTTCCAATCTACGTTCATTGGAAGATTCAGGAGGAGAGCGGAGGGAAGCCAAATGTTGCTCGATTCATTTTTAAAAGTAGAAGAAGAGTGGAAAAATACGACAAAAGAGGGAAGAAGAGGGGGAATCGTACGGCGCAGCACCTGAAAAACAAAGTCAACACTAATGAAAACAAACACCAAACCCGCTGTCCCTCCATCGTTCAGGCTGTGAACTGGGGAGGGTATTATAGTCTAAACACTTTTTCTTCTCTCAGTGCTGAAAGATTAGACTGGTTATCCCATTAAAGTTGGTAAAATGCCATTCTTGTGTCTTTAAGCTCTCGTATAGGAGGTCAAGATGAGTCTGCCTGCGCTTACAAGGCGGGCACGGATGTAATCTGCCCAAAGTTACAATAATTAATGTTAAGCTTCTCCAGCAATACGTTTGTAAAAGAACTGGTCCTGATAATATACTTAAAGCTGCACACGCTGTTTGTGTTGCTGCGACGAGACAAGGCAGGGCTTGATGTGCATGTGCATACGTGTGTGTGTGTGTGGGTGTGTGTGTGTGAGTCCCTATGCCACTCACGTAGCCCAGCTTAAATCTTTAGTCAAACTATAAGCTGATGCTGCCACAATGCTGGATTAGGACGACAGGCATGGGAAAAAGAGTGAGAGGCCGGCTGACGTGACGCTGAGGAAATATAAACATAACACACACACACTCAGTAACAATGACGCCTGAGCCACAGCGCTATTAGTGTTAGAAGTGCAAGTAGAGGATCAGTGAAAACATTAATAGTCTGGGAAGAAAAAGCCATTGTCTGCAGATCCCATCTTTAAAATATGAGACATATGTAGTTAATACACAACTGGGCATCGATATGTTTCCAGAAACTTAATGTTACTGCAGCACAGACCGGTGATGTTAAAAAAAACATTTAATGCCAGACGAGACCAAATAAAACCAACAAACGCTACAATTAAATACAAAAAATAAAGGCGCCTGCCGGCTTCAGTGTGAACGAGTGGGATTTAGAGCCACAGGTTGACATTTAAGCCGTTGATGTTCTGCAGTCCTCCACATAATCATCGGCCCAGTCAAAGCAGCCAGTCGCTCTCTTCCCAGTGTGAAGGCATTGACAGTCCGTCCTGTCCCCTTTCTCAAGATACTGAGGAGGATAGGCTGCATGTGCAAAGTACATTAAGCTCTTGCTGGATCCCTCCTTGTGCCATTCTCCTCTCGTCGACTCGCAGACACAAAGGCAGATTAAAGGAGCGCGCGCCATAAAAACCCTGTGTCAATCTTATCGGCTTCGAGTGCAATTTTTAAACATATGTTAATCTGGGGAGAGCTAAAACTCATTCTCTCCTCTCCCTGCTTGTTTATCTCTTATCAAATGCGCAGTAGGTGAGGGGCAGCTTTGCGGTGCGGCTAAGTGCCATTATTTGGATAATTGCGTCCATTGTTGCAGGTTATATAGCTATTTGAAATGGGAGGTGTGTGTAAATAGGTGCAGAGGCCAGGTAGGGGGTGGCGGAGATATATTCAAACAGGGGCAAGGGGATTTTCTGCGAAGGCTACATGATGCATTTGAATGCTTCTTCATACCTCAAGCTGAATTTTCAATAAGGAGAGTTTGATATGTTTTTTCTGTGCAACAATACCTTTAGAAAAACAACAATGCCAAGGTCAGAGGCATTACACGCATCGGCAGAAACACGCCAGTGATGAACGGGATCTCAATTCACAATAAATAAAACACTTGAAAAGTTCAAGCTTCACATTCTTTACGTTTCTGTGTGAAAAGGCTGCATGATACGTGAACGAAACTTTCATACTGTAGCTCTGTAAAGAGGGTGACACGGTACAAAATGAATAAAATATATGTAATGAATACGCAGCCTCTGTTCAAACGCACCAATAATCTGCTCATAAAATCATTATAAATAATCTGTCTGTTGCAGGAGGTGAACGTTCTCCTAATGTTGCATGTGTGAAGGACAGTGCTCCCAGTGGTGCAAGAATAACAAGTTCATTAGTCGAGGAGGGGGGGGCGGGGGGCGTCGCAGGAATTCAAATTCCCCCCCGACCCGGACCTGGCCTCTGATTGGCTGGCTGCGTCAGCATGGCGAGACTCATTAGAGCCCAGCAGTAATTAAGAGTTGTTAGAAAGTGAATTCTCCAACCGCAGATTAGAAAATTAAACTATTTACTGATTACATATTAATAGAAGACAACAATGGCGCTTGCCATAAGCTTGGAAGGCAACCAAGGAATAAATCTGTGTACTTAATTACCATAAACAATGGGGGCATAGAAATGGAGTTTTATGCACACTCCCTCCTGTAATGTGTCTGATATCAGAAGACACTTGACAATTCTTGTTCAATTATCTCTATTATTTAATGTGCTGTGAACTGCCTCTGAGTAAATAAATTAACCACCCCAATTACTTTGGATTCATCTGGGGAGGGCTGTGGCGTAATAGAAAATGCCGCAGAAAGCTGCATTGTGCCCAAACCAGGGGAGAGAGAGAGAAAAAGAGAGAGGAGGGGTGGGGGGTGGGGTGGGGGGATGTGTGTGAAGAAAAAAACAAAAAACAGAGGGAGACAGGGGTGAGAGAAATAGAGATTCACAGGGATAAAAAGGAACAAATATATAAAGTGATGCAGAGAGGAGACATGAAGAGAAAAGACGAGGAGAAAAAAGGAAGAGAATATGGATTTAAGAGGCAGAAGGGAGTTACTTAAAAAGGGAAGGGTTTTTCAAAATAAAAGATTAATAAAGACCTGGTTCCATGTGGGAAACATTACACATGCATGTGTAGGCAACACGACCAACTCTGTATTTAGAGAGAAGAAGAAGAAGAAGAAGAAGAAGAAAGGAGAGAGAGGTTTCAAGGAATGACAAAGCAAAAGCATGTGATATCAAAGAAAGGCACATTGAGGAGCAGCAGAGCACAGTGGATCTTCCCAGGCTTTCTGCTGCTGGAGCAGAGAGATGAACAATCAAGTCATGGGTCAGTCGGTCTGTCTGTTCACATCTGCCCATCAGTCCTGCAGTGCTGTGTGCTGCCACAGCACCGCTGCACACTGAGCTCACCCAAACTCACCTCGAGAGGTCCGAATCATATGATCATATGACTGCTCTGCACGTCCACACTCCGTCTATGAACTAACTGCACAAACCCAACACACACTGAACCTATAAGTGTCTGTAGATCTTAAATTTCAGATGATCAATTTCTGAACTCAATCCGAGTCAAAGTACTGAGTGGTTGAGTCATAACCTGTTTTTCGTCAGCCGCTGTCTTTAGCTTGTATTTGTTTTGTATCTCAGGAGCACATGCTTCAGTTTGAGCGAGGAGAGGAATTGAAGCTGACGTTGTGTTTCTTTCTTTCTTCGTGTGTCCTTTTTCATTGGAGTTACAAAAAAGAGAGGTGTGAAGGTTGATGACAGCCAGGCTCAGAGACACAGCTCCTGGAGCGGTCGAACTGAGGCTGGTCTGGTGTTTACAGATGTAGAACAAACATGTGATCAAACAGGTGAAGTGGTGTCTTGTGTCCGTCTGTGAACACCAGTGGAAGTAGCTCATACAAATGTCCACATCAGCTCTGCAGTAATACTTTCATTATGTGAGAATGAATAAATGTGAACTGAGCCTAACAACAACAAAAAAAAGACCTCACAACAGGCTTTTATATGGTGATTGGTTCTGTTGAAGTTTAATCGAGCTGATTCATCACCAAATTCATCTGGATGCGAGAACTTCCCCCAGAACATTTATTGGCAGCCGAGGAAAGTCGCAGTCTGTGAAACTGTGTGGACTTTGTACGGTTCAAAATGAAACCAGTCACTTGGACATCTAAGCAGATATTGTGGAAATGAAAAGGACCTCTTGACATTGGCAGAGCTTCAAAAGTGTGGCTGGCAGAGTTTAAAAAAAAAAAATCAACACTTGCTGGTAGCTTGTGGTGGAAATTTTCTCAACATGTCCTCTAGTAACGCAGAGCCACCAGTCAGATGGTACGGATCAATACCGGATGTTTTGCTAACAGCCAATCAGCCGCCACTTCAATCATGCATTCGGGGGAGTTCGGAGAGGGGGGGAAAAATATCTATCATCTATGACAGCCTATAGAAAGGTGACCTCAGTTGCTGAGGTGATAAAGGTTACTTTAGTGACCACCTGTCACTGGCACATCTCGCTCTGATGCCTCCAGACCTCGGCCCTAAAGGCACAATCCATAACCTATTGGACGAGTCTCTGGGATAAGTGCTGCAAAATGAGATATGGAAAGAGAAATGCACTTTCAGGAAGTGAGCCTCAACATCATGTGGTCGCTTTCCCTCCTTCACTGCGCCGCAATGCCAGTGTGAGACTGATGCCAATTTCGCTGGTGCCCTAAATACAAACTGGTGTCTCACAGTCTTCCTACAGACAGACTGCATATGTCTCACTGCTGCTGATGGTGAATCACAGAGCAAATGTACATACCATATAACCCATATTACAGATAGATATATGTGTAGACTGTGCCACAGCTCCTAGTAGTAAGTGTGTCGACTTGTGGAAACCACATTTTCTCAATTTCATTCCCCACTGATGTTATAAGGAGCCGAAAAGCAACCAAGGTGAATTTCTCTCCGTGATATCCTTTTCTTATTTTATTTTGTCCTCTCCTTCCCTGTTGTCGCCCTCTCTTCCTTTTTTCTCGGGCGAATCCTATTTTTCAGGATGGGACCACAGGTATATTTATACAACTATATAAAGGGAAAATCTTTATGGCTGAAGGTGTTTGGAAGTAAATAACCTGGCGTCTTGCTGGCTAGCGGCTGCTTTATCAGTGGGCGAAGAAGGAAGAAGGGTGGGGGGAAAAAAAAAACAGCCCTTCAGATTGACACAATGGCATGCGCTCCAACAGGGGAAGAGGGCACAGAGGCAGGGAGGGAGGCAAAAAAAAAAAAAAAAAAAAAAAGGAGGAGAGCGAACACAACAAACAGAGGAGAGATAGTCTCGATATCAGAACCCAAATAGGATGGAGAAGGTGAGCGCAAATCCCACCGCCCCAGTTTCCTTTTCTTAAAAAATCCTCCTCTTCTATCCTCCTCCTGTGTTGCTTTTTTAGGATTTTGGGGGATAAATCCACCAAGTTAGACGCTGATATATCAGAAGGAGCATGAGAGCTGCTGCTAAATTACTACAGCGAATACTGTAGCTGCACTTTCAGAACATTTGCAAACATCAACATTTAACACTTCCTGGGACCATGTTTTTTTTTTTTTCTTCTTCTCCCTCCAACAGGATTCTTGAGTGAGTGAGCGAGGGATGGGACGGTTTAGTATCACAAATGGGATGCTATTCTCCAATTTCAGTTAGGGACTTAACGGAGCCAAGGCCCCTCTTTTTGGCTCGGCACACTGTCTCATGTCTTAACAAGGCTTTACCCCCGGCCAAATCTTAAATAAAAACCTTCCGAATCCGGCTCCGGCTCCGTACACCAAACCAGATTGCACTTTGTATGCACGGGTGTGTAAGCATTTGTGTGTGTGTCTGTCGTGGATTTGTGAACTGTGTCAGTGCTCATGTTGTGTTGCCGTGTTTTTTTTTTTTTTTTTTTTAAACATTTCTTCGCCTCTCCCTCTCTCCTCCCTTTAACTCACCCCCGTCTTTCCTTATACAGCATATCAATGAAGGCCAGATATGTACTAGGGGAAGGAGGGTGCACGTGTGTGTGTGTGTGTGTGTGTAGCTGTGCATGGCTGAGCGCACTGTTCAATAGTGTGGAGGCTGGCTGGCTGGCTGGGGCCGCAGCTGGCAAACGGCTGCAGCGGAGACTTCGGCTGGGGCTCCGCTATCGCACCCAGTTATCGTTTCCCCCATGAAGGGCTCCCTTATCACCCCAGCCCAGAGAGGTCTCCCTTCTTCTCCCATCCCCGAGACACACACTACCCCGCTCTCTCCCTCCACACCCCACCCACCCTTTCCCCTCCCTTCTCCACCTCCTCCTCCCTAACTCCCCCCATCCCCTCCTTTCATATCCACCCAGCGCTCCGTCGCTCAACATTCAACCGAGAGGGAGGGAGAGAGAGAGAGAGAGTGAGTGAGGGAGGGGGCTTCAAAGATTCTCTCTCCCACAAACGCACACATAAACACACACACACAAACTCCCCAAGTGTACATGCGTGTGTGTGTGTGTATGTGCGTGCGTACGCTCAATTTGCCAAAACAGTTTTTCCAGTGTAATTGGGCTTGGGGTACCTGTGTCCATGAGATAGCGCAGCCTCTTCTCCACGCGAGCTGCTCGGGCGTCTATGTGCCTCTGCTCGCTCTCCAGCGCAGACAGCTCCCCAACCACATACTGACTGGTGTCTTTGAACGCCTTCTGTCAACCAGAGAGAGAGAGAGTGAGTGTGAGAGAGAGAGAGAGGGAGAGAATGGTTGTGAGAGAAAAGGAGGAGTAGTGCGATACAGCATTAAACAGAGACGGCGAAAAAAAAAAAAAAAGGGGAAAGAGGGATGAGACAGAACGAGGGAAGGGAGAGGGGTGAAATGCAGAGATGGAAGGAGGCGAAAGAAGGTGATGAAGGTGTAAAGAAACAGAAATGAAAAGAGAGGAGAGTGAGAGAGTGTGTACAGATGTGCATACAGATGTGCAGCGTCTACAAATAAACAAAACAAAAGAGAATTTCCCCAAGAAAAGAGTTTAATTTCACAACAGATTAAACCTCCGGCTCCAGACGAACTGTTGCTGCCTCTTGTTTCATCTGAGCTTTGTTTTGCAGTTCCCTCGCACTTCTTCTCTCACATCTTCAAAACCTCTGTTTTTTTTATTCTTATTTACAGTTTGTATTTTGAAAGGACAGCACAGCTCTAAATAAACCGGATTAATGAAGACACATTCAAGTCAATCTTTACTCACACTGAACTATCGAGGTAACACTTTGAAATGCTAATTTGCCTTGAATGATCGTTGGTCACAAACAAATGGCTGTTTATCAATACTGCCAGCGTTAGGTATCAGAATTATTATCAATTAGTTTGAGAATAAAACAAAATGCTACAAAAGGAACAAACGTAACAATTCAGCTGCATTTAATACTTCAATGTATGAAGTAGAAAAAGAGCCAGGCTGCTGACAACAGTGTGTGTTTTAGGCATCAGGTGTGTGTGTGTGTGTGTGTGTGTGTGTTCACGTTAAGTTCTTGTTGGTGAAATCTGGAGAACCAGTTTTGCAAGAATAAACAATAGAAGGATGAAACACCAGGAGGCACATCTGAACTTGTTCCTCCGATAAACAGAGGCAGGCGACAGGCGTCTGCTCCATGAACTCAAACATGTTACGTCACCAGGGAAACCGACACCCTCACTGTCGCTGCATCACAGGGCGTCTTCATCACCATAAAATGAGGCGAGTTAAGCCCACGCATTCATTATTAATCAGTGAGTAACATCCCTAATGTCACTTTAATCTAACGTTATCCAGATCTGGAATGTAGAATCCAATATTTAATCCAGAATCAATACCTCTGGTCAATAACGATCACTCACTGATCTTTGATATTTCATCTTTAACAGTGGTGTTTACCTACCTGCTTAATTCCTTTGGCAAAACTTATATTAAAATCTACACACACACACACTCCATATCCACACACACACACACTCATCACTCTCCAACCATAAGCACTTAATACACAGTCCATCCCTGACCCCTCTTCACCTGTCTCCTGGCTACTTGCTATTCTCCAGAGAAACTCCCTCTGAGTGAAGGAAAATGTTTATTCAAATTCACCACTGAGGATGCATCCGAAAAATATCTCCATTTTATTGCTGATGCACTTCATTTTTCTTAATGGGAAGGAGAACTAGTGAGCAGGAGAGGGAGGGAGAGAGAGAGAGAGAGAGAGAGAGAGAGAGGGAGAGGGTGAGGGAGGGAGAGACAGAAAGAGAAAGTTTTTATTTCATTCCACCCAGGCCAGCACTTTTTCCCCCTGTACTCCTTTTCCACTGTGTGAGTGTGTGCATCTGTGTGACTCTGTGCACATGTGATTTGGGCAAGTGTGTGTATGTGTGTGCGCCGATTCCCAGCAGCCCCCCCCCTCTCCACCTCCTCCCACCTCCTCCTCCTTGCGCGCTCTCGCTCTATCACCATATTTTTCCTTGGCAAATCAATTTTACACATGATCAGCCCACTCCCCTTGCCGCGCTCAGCCCAGCCGTAATTAAGAGGAGGGAAATTACCATATATATTATATTAATGCAAACATCATTCAGCAGGTAATTCTTGGCTGATCGGGATAATGGAAAGGTTGAACACCCATTAACCCTGGGGCCCAGGCACTACGAGGAGGAGGAGGGTGTGTGTGTGTGTGTGTGTGTGTGCATAGGACTGGGGTGGAGGGTGCAGGGTCGAGGGTAAGAAGAGGGGCTGCCTGGGAAGAGAGATTCACCCCATGGTCTCGGGTGGCACACACACACACACACTCGCATGCACCCTCATTGAAATAATAGCATTCTTATAGACACACTCTTTGTACGCACAAGTTCAAACACACGGCGAGAAGAGTGCGAGCTTGTGTGTATACACTTGAAGGACACGCAGGCACACGATTCCTTCTTCTCACACATGCACCTCTGAACGGCAGAGAGGCTGATATCTACCATTGTTATAATTAAAATGGCAGTCTGTTAGATCAATACTTAGATGTCTGTGCGGAGAAGAGAGGACAGTGGAGAGAGAGAGAGAGAGAGGGAGAGAGTGTGAGAGGTGGACAAGGTGAAGAGGAGGAGGGAGAGAGGAGCTCACTGACAGATTTATCTAAGACAAGACAGGAGAGACAGAAAGAGAGCTGACTAATAGGAAATATGAAAAAAAAAAAAAAAACGAGGGGAGCAATTAAGACACACAACCTCACTTCTGACCTTTTACTCCCCCACTTTTTACTTTTTCCATTTTTTTTCTCAGACTCAATCATCTGTCCATTACACAGACTTCACCAGGCAGCGGCTTCAGGCGGAGCAGAGGGAAACCAGGATATCACAAACTTCCCTCTGCCTCTCCCGTCGGCTGCTGCAGCCGTCTGAAGGAAGAAAGGGACCAACCTCTTCTTCAAATGGTCTGCGAATATCGATGTCTGTCGGCGAACCTCGGTCCTCCTCGGCCCTCTTCAGATCCTCAGGGATAGACTTTTGTCTCTTCACCTCTGGTTGGAGGGGGAGGGGGAGTAGATGGACAGATGTCAGTGATTCAATGTAATTAAAAGTTATCAGTGACGTTGGAGGAAACCTGCCATGTTCTGGTTTATCAATAAATGACAATTACAGCGTTTGTTCCTTTGTCTGAGCTGATCAGTTCCTGCACTTGGTCATTGTTTATCGATGTGTCCTGTTCTTCATGAGTTCACAGGTGGTATCTGTGAGTTTAACTGTTGGTAAAGAAACGTTTGTCCACATGGCAGGAGACAGCGAACAGGTGAATGATTAAAACCTCTGCACGTCCACGGCCTGTTTCCTGCTCTCAGGTGTGAACTGGATGTATGTGAGCCGAGTGTTAGTGTGTGCAAACGTACCTCCCTGGGTAAATACTGCATGCACTGTGTGTGTGTGTGTGTGTTTGTGTTGTGTTGTTCCCCACCTGGTCTGCTCTCCACATACTGACTGAACGACTTCAGCTGTGTTTTCCGGACAGCAGAGTCCTTGTTGAAGACGACGGGGCTGCGCAACTTTTCTGTCGCTCTGCGCAGCCGCTCCGCTCGCAGCTCCTCAGCGTTATTCTGTCAGACAGAAAAAAATATATATACGTTCAGTCTCAGCAAGCACTAATCTGTAGACACTAGATGTGGTGCATTCAATAATGGTTATTTGTAAACATATTGATCAAGAATTATGAACTATTTTCAACGCTGCACTCTCGGTCACTCTCAGCCTCCCATAACTTGTTCTGAATTTTTGACATGTGTTAAATCAATGAGACAGATCATCCACAACAAACACTGGACAGAAAACACACACACACACACACACACAAAGATGGAGTCATTGGTTTAACTTCAAATTACTGACTTTCAAAAAAACAATGTCAGCAATTAGTCTGCCCCCTCTCCACGTCCCGTCTATTATTCTGTCAGCCTCCACCAGCCACTTAGATCTGTGCTCCGGCTTTTATTAAGCAGCCGTTTAAGGATTTCACTGCTGCTCCATGATTATTGCAACCAAAACGACACACACACACACACACACACATGTAAACATCACACCTACTGACAGGCCACCAGTTAAGTCTGGAAGAGGTCGATATGTTAGCTACATTGTTGTCTGCATGAATATTACACACACACACATACACAGACAGAGACACACACACAGAGTCACACACTCCCCCTCACTCATGAGAGAGACAAAAAGGAGGCAATTAACTTGACTTTCAACAAAACCCCGAGCCAGAAAATATATTCAGATTATGCAAAATGCAAAAAAACGCTATTGTTTTCAAAGTGAACATGTGTTAAAAAGCTACACGCTCGCTTCTCCCACTATCAAAAAACGGCATGCAGAAATGTTTTATTACCAGGCCTCCAAATATGCCAAGCCGAGTGGAAAAGAAACCGACTCGGGCTAAGACTGACGTTGTGGCAACGTTAATAAGACGGCGAAACATGTAATAAAGTCGACAATTAGGGCAAACATGTTCCACTGCTTGAGACGGAGCGAGATAGTCAAGCAGAGCAAGGACGACTAATAGAGACAGTGTGGGCAGGGAGCGAGCAGCAGACTGGGAGTTGTTAGTTTAGCTTCAGATTATTGACTTTCAAAAACAATGTCAGCAATTAGTCTGTTCTCACTTTGTTTTGTCTATTAGTCTGTCAGCTTCTACCAGCCACTTAAAACCTGACGTCAAGTCAAATCGAGGCAAATTTATTTATGAGGTGCTACGAACAAAATGCCCAATTAAACATTTTAAAACATAAGGACAGAGCTCGGATGTGTGAAAGAGCTTCTGCGTATGTGTGTGTGTGTGTGTGTGTATATCTATCCAAGTTCACAGCAGCACCAGCTCCAAAAAGAGCAGAGAGTAACTTTACTTACTTACTAATTCATCCTAATAATTTAATAGAAAAAGAAAGATTATGTCATTTTTGACCAGTCCTGGTCCTGCTCCTGGTTCCGGTAAAGTTCGGGTTCTGGTATGGTCCTGGTTCTGGTCCTGGTACCAGTTCTGGTTCTGGTACCGTTTCTGGTTGTGGTGGGCCTGGTGCCAGTCCTGGTCCCGGTTCTGGCACTGTCCCTGCCCCATGGTCCTGGCTCTGGTCCTGGTCCTAGTCCTGTCCCATTCCTATCACAGCATCTGGACCCTTTCAGACTCTCACACTCACTCACTTACAGCTGATGTTAAGTCAGTCAGGGATCAGGTCTCTTACAGACCATAGACTGTACGTGACTCAGGCTCGTTCATGTGAAGCGTGTGAGTGTCACATTGTGACATCATCAAGTCACTTTATGTCCCCTCACTTTCAGTCAGCATCCACACTGACTTTGCTTCAGGAAATTACCCACAGTTCATAGCGATGTGAAGTCAAATACAGGAGATGTCGTCGGAAGCGTTGGAACAGAACCGCTCCTTGTCCCTGTTCTGGTCCTAGTCCCGATCCCGGTTCCAGTATGGCCTTGGCTCTGGTTCTCCTGGTCCTGCTCCTGTCCCATCACAGCATCTGGACCCTTTCAGGCTCTCAGTCAGGGTTCAGGGCCTGAGAGGTGGAAGGGAACTGGGCCCTTGTGTCCATCAGCTAAACCTCATGTTCAGCACTTCCTTAACCATTTGAATACATTCGTTGTCACTGCCTCAGGTTTATATTCTCACATACGACGGTTTAGAAACACCACTGGAAACTGTCATTTATTTTTGCAAACTCACACTGAGTCACCAAGGAGCTCTGTTTAAGTCGCAACAGCATGTAATCTACAATAACAGCCCTCACCACCAGGAAAGCGTCTGTACCGACTCTACATCCACTTCAGAGTTTGATTTTCCACTTGAGCCGCCCACAGAACGCATGATGTAGTCGTGGGTCTATAAGTTCCTGTGGACATGAATCCATCAAGTGGCTGATTTCATAAACATCTATCTAATCTGCTTGTTTATAGGAAAAGTGTAACAATCACTGATAATTGGATGTCAAAGGATTTATTGGATTAATGTTGTGGTCCTTGTCATATTTTCACACGGAGGATTTGTTGTTGTGTTTTTTTTAATACGTTGAGTTTCTTGACTGGTGAAAACTGCAAGCCTCTGCACTATCTACAGGGAGCTGTTTATTTAACAAAAGGATAAATCCCTGAGGAGCCTGATTAGGACACCGAGGCCGTCCGCCCAATTATCACTTATTGTTTAAGTGTTGTGAATGTGTCTTGTTCACTGGGCTACGACCGGAGGTTAAACAGCTGCTGCTTCAAGGTTAACCCGCTGCTACTGTACGTTACAACTGGACCTTGATGAACACGTCGGCACATGAACACATCACAATGATGATGATCAAAGACGGCAGCTCCGCCGGCCTTCAACACCTTCTTAAAAACTAACTGTACAATGCCCCCCCACACACACACAGAGACACACACTGAACACCTGCCCACTTGGCTTCCCCTTCATCTCTCTTTTAGGCTCTGGGACAAGCAGATATTGGGTTGTCCCCTCCCTCCTCCCATCTTACTCTCTGCCCCCCCCTTCTCTTTCTCTTATCGGGGCTATCATCGCCGTGGTAAGCTGTGGCAGTGGTGATTCAGTGCTTTTGGTGTGTGTGCGAGTCTGTGAATGTGCATGCAGGGGGCTGCGTGACTAATGTTGCAGTCTGCTGAGCGTCGCATGCCCTTATCGTGCGCCACCGAGGCTGCGCATACACACAATCGCTAATGAGAGGGTGAGCGTGT
>MU270009.1:2330616-2605616 GCA_021432705.1 Caranx ignobilis | reverse complement strand
CAGGCTCCCTTCTCTGCTATTTACGACTTGTGTGTGGAGAGGGACCGAGAACAAAGAGCGAAGGAGAGAGAATCAAACTAACAGCATTTCCTGTTTTTTTTTTTTTGTTTTTTTCCTTTTCCTAATTTGCTAGCTGCGATGTGGAGCGTGCTAGCAAGCGCCGTTCCTGCGTGGCTGGCTCAGGCCTAATTAATGGGAGGCCATGGTGATGGAGTTTGGAAAGTTTCTTTGCGGGCAGACACTTGGAGGGGGCAGCCCGCGCTGCATTAAAGGACCGTGAATGGTGTTGAGGGGAGAGAGGAAGAGAGAGAGAGTGTGTGTGTGTGGGGGGGGGGGGGGGGGGGCTAGGATTAGCCGTTCTGCTCGGGAGGCCTTGTGTATCACAGCCCACAGCATTTCTCTCTTCTCCTCACCTCCTCCTCCTCCCTCGTTCCCGTTCTTTCCTCCAACTCCATTTTTAATGAGATCAACAATTAGTCCAATTCAGAAAAGCTGAAAGAGCAAATAAATCAAGTGCTGCCCTCCCTCTGCCTCACTGTCTCTCTTCTGTCAGTTCACCAAACAACTCGATCTCACTCCATGTTGTTTACAGAGTTTGTTGGTCTTACATTGGTTCGTTCATCATTGATCAATCGTTTTTGATTAATGATTGAGTCTTGTCATTCTTAACTTTCTCTCCTTTCACTGTCTCCTCACTTTCTGTCTCATATGGCATTAGACTCAGTATTTTCAGGTCGTCGTGTGACTTTATGAAGCTGTAACTGGTATTTTTCTTTCTTTTTTTTAACGGAGGTCACATGTCGATGTTGGGTCATCTCTCCATCTCTTCCCGGACCCTCATTCTATCACTCATCCTCCATCATCTCCACTCGTCTATCTCTCCTCGTCCACATTTCCTCTCTTCATTTTATCGCTGCCTTCTCTTCGTCCTCACCTGTCTACGCTCTCACCTTCCATTTCGAAGAGCACAGCATCCAAACACTACCTGAGCAGACAGAGAGAGGGGTGTAATGTGGAGGAATCTGAAACAAATGACGAGAGAGGCCTAATAATAGCCATTATCGTAATAACCCCAATTTCAAGGAAATGGAAAGCAGTGGGAAATGCGCACGGCGACATTTGCTACCGCTGCAAGCCGTTATTAGAAGTGTTTGGTATTTTGAGCATAATTTGGCTGCACAATGTGTTGTGTTGATTAACAATTACTGGGCGAACAAGACAAGGGAGAAGTCGCAGGGTAAATTGCTGTTCTGAATATGAGGGTGGTGCTTTTTTTAGACCCGCGGCCGTCGTCAAATGACATTTTGTTTTTCTCTGAGGATTAGGCAGAACCCCTTTAGAGAGCATAATGGAAATGTGTGAGTCGTAGCATGTGTGTATGAAGGAAGTGAGTGTATGTCAAAAGCATGCTAGTGTGACTTTTCTTTTGTATTGTAGTTAATGAGTATTAGTAAGTGTTAGCGAGTGTGTGTGCTAATTGCAAGGCCTTGTAATCAAACTCTGAAACTATGCTAATGAAAAGCTGTGTGGCCAAAGAGGCTAAATGTTCATGTTTGCAGTTGTTGACTGCTGACTCTGTGTGTGTGTGTGTGTGTGTGTTTCTGGGTGTACCGACCTGCAGCAGGGCTAGCCTTGCTGCCCTTCCCTCTCTCAGTGCTGGAAGCGTCCAGCAGGCTCATGTCAGACATCTTGACTCCGGATCGAGCCTCAGCTATCAGCTGCCTGGCTCGCTCTCTCAGCTGTCTTCGCCGCTCTGCATCCCGCTCCTGCACAAACACACACATACACATATAAAAACGTAAACAAAAGAACCACACACACCTTTGTAAAAGTACAGATACAGACACTGTATGAAAAGAGTCAGAGGGAAGGAATCACAGAGACGAGAATCTCTAATGTTACGTAAATCAAAATGCTTGTTTACAGTCGCAACACATGGGTTTGTACTGAATACTGTTTAGAAATGAACTAAATTCATGTTGTTAGGACCATTTTAAAGATGTGCACAACAGATGGTGGAGACATTACTAACCCTAATCTCATCTCTCTCTCTCTCACACACACACACACACACAAAACCTACACAAACAAACCTGCTACAGCAAAAACAAAACAGAAAGTTTTGTTATCAAAATACAGGTGCACATCTTACTTCATTGTGGAGTTGGGAATGAACACACACACACACACACACACACACACACACACACACACACACACACACACACACACACACACACACACACACACACACACACACACATCTCACCACTAGACAGATACAGTATTGAGCCGTCACCATCAGAGTAATGGCAGAAATGCCATTTTCAGGGCGATCCAATCTGATCCCACTGATAGCACGGGCCACCACACACACATACGCACACACTCACAGAGCAAACGGGAAAACCTTGATGATGTCAATTGACAAACACTTAACTGATAAAGACCCCACCGAACACACACACACACACACACAAGCGCAGACTCGATGTACGGGGGCCAAGTGCATACGGACGGTAACCCAGCGAGGGGAGACGCACAAATGTCCAAGAACAGGTAATTCAGAGTAAAGTTTTCAAACTCTGACACAGAAAATAAGCCACACACACACACACACACACACACACAAAGATATAACAGCAGAGAGGAACATAATGAATTCAAAGCTGCTCTGAAAAGCAGATGGGGCGAAGTAATGAGGAAGCACACTGATTCAAAAAGTGTTCAGGCTGTGGAGTTGTGATATTTCTGAGGCCGGGGTTGATGCACTGCATCAGTCGATTCTGGATGAGACTAAGGTGAAAACATATTGGATATTGCCTGCATGATTTAAGCCTCTGTGACAAAAACAACAAGTTACAAACACTACAAACACCAACACAAACTTGTCTTACGTGACACAATGTAAATGCAAACACTTACACACTCTCTACCAAAACTCCACCTTGCACCACTTGCTCCCCCTCCCTCCCAAACACACACACACACACACACAGAGCCACCTACGACCCAGGGGAGAGCGAAGCTGCATTTCTCTGTCACTGTTCTCCCTCCCTGTGGTTTTCTGTTAATCAGGCTTCTCCATATTGAGGCAGGGGTTTTAGGGCTGGCCTACTGAAGCCGCCCATTTATCCATTAACAAAACAAGCAGCGCCCGCTAATGAGCTACATCTCTCCATTTCCATGTCAATTGTTTGCTTGTAGCCATTGTTAGGCCGGGACAATAGGGCTGTTTTGTAAATGACAGCAACCCTAATGCACTCTGTGTATGTGTATGTGTGTGTGTGTGTGTGTGAGAGAGCCCATGGGGATGCCCACAGGGGGAAGGGAGCACACCTTAGAGAGAAACTGGTAAAGAGAGAGGGAGGGAGAGAAAGAGTGAGTGAATACTTCTTCTTCTTCTTCTTCTTCGTCTCTCAGTCTGAACTGTTCCAGGAAACAAAGCAGGGAATGAGGATCTAAGGTGAAAGAAGATTGGAGGTGGTATCTACACTTCAATTTCACTTCACTTTTGCAAAAGTCACAATGTGAAGACACAGGTGAAAGCACAAAACTAAATCTTGGCTCTTTCAGTCAATGGTTGGAAATAAAGCGCAGCATCTACAGTTACCGTGCAGGAACATGTATAGTTGCTCACAGTGCAGCCTGTTACATATCCATTAGTTAATGACACGATACTTTAAGTCTGGAAACATAGAAATGGTCACAACGGCTCTGTGCACCATCACTATGCACACAATGCCAAACTGATGGGGGGTAATACTTATGGAAAAAGAGGGACCTGTTGGCAGAAGCTAGCAGAGTTGAGTGGAGTTGGCACCATGCGGAGGAAAAATACTATTTGGCATAAGAAGAAACCTTTTTACCTGTAACGGCTTTTATAGAGAGCGAGGTGGAGGAGGAGGAGGAGGAGGAGGAGGGATAAAGACAGACTGTGTAAAAACAGCTCCTGAGTCAAAGGCCTGGAATAGAATCAGCATAAAATTAATTGTCTCTGTTTATACCAGGTTTATTTTCTTCCAATCTTTCTCTCTTTCCTTCACTCCTCACTTCTTCTGTCTGTGTTTTCTATGCAGACCTCTTCTCGCTTTTATGAATGTATAATATGATAAACAATAATGTCACCGATGGCCTCGCGGCTGTGCTCTGCTTCTGATATCCAATCTGGCCTTTACAGATATGGATACAACTACCAGTTTAAGTGTGCCAGTGTGTGTGTGTGTGTGTGTGTGTGTGTGTACACGCATATACATATATATGCAGCTGAGGCTACAACACACTCCAAAACATCCCGTGCATTATTGTTGTCAGCCATTTTGGGGGACAGGAAATAGGAAACTGACTTTGCCTATCCAGAGGCAAGGATTAACAGTATGGAAAATGCATCTGACTAGCTCCTAGGTCGGTCAGCTACAAAACCACTGATTAGAAAATATGAGGAGAGGAGAGGAGAGGAGAGGAGAGGAGAGGAGAGGAGAGGAGAGGAGGGGAGGGAGAAGAGAGGAGAGGAGAGGAGAGAGAGAGGAGAGGAGGAGAGGAGAGGAGAGGAGAGGAGGGGAGAGAGAGGAGAGGAGAGGAGAGGAGGAGGAGGAGGAGGAGGAGAGGAGAGGAGAGGAGGGGAGAGGAGAGGAGAGGAGAGGAGAGGAGAGGAGAGGAGAGGAGAGGAGAGGAGAGGAGAGGAGAGGAGGGGAGAGGAGGGGGAGGAGGAGAGGAGAGGAGAGGAGGAGGAGGAGGAGGAGGAGGTTCAACTTGAGGAACTGACATGACGGCATTAGGTGAAACAAATGTTTTGGTTTTCATTATCAAACACAAACACATTTATGATGCAGCTGTACAACTAAAGCTCATAATACACCTCACAGGTGTCTCGTATCGCTACGGAAGAAAAATTCATGTAAACAAAAAGTTTGACGGCGCAGAGACGACGGCACCTGCAGAGAAAACGAGCATTAATCCAACCTGCAGGACGTAAAACAGACTTAAAGACGTAAGATTAAAAAAAAAGAGGCAGAGTTTATTCATCTATCATATTTTTTTCTAGCGTGGCGTCTCAGACGTTCACCGTCGTTAAATAATGCAGGCGTGGGGGAGGGTCTACGTTATTTCCATACATTATTTTGGGTGCTTTAAAATTCAAGGTCTTTGTCGAACCCATTGAGAGTCACTGCCTGTCACCCAACTGTTACCATCACTGACATCCCAATTACAACTCATTGTCCTGGAGCAACACGATACACCCCAACTTTTTTTTTTTTCTTGTCTGAAGTCACCGGGTGGGACTCGTTGACCACAGCGGTGACGATACGCCACCTAGTGGACATTATGCAAAAAACGAAGCAACGATGCGCTCGCCGTTTTCCAACTTCGAAAAGTGGCGAAAGATACTAAACCAAACGAGAAAAAAGAAACACACATAACAACAGAGGAGACCGACAATCCATCAGGATGCAACATGAAAAAATACTGAAGAACTCACAGGCGCAACCAGCCACGTCGTTACATGATCAAAGCCAGGAGGAAAAAAGAAAAGGAAAAAAAGAGGAGTGAAAGCGTGTCAGCTGGTGGTCAGTGGGCAGCGCAGCTTCAAGAATGGAGACGCAGGAGGAGAAGAGACTTTCCTTTTTTAAATGGCGACAGCAAGAACAATTGTGTACTGTGTCTTCTATTGACTGCTGGGAACCTCCAGGGGAAGAGAGGCTAAACGGTTGAGTGCGAGGCGGAGACAGAGGGCTCCTCTGTGGGCTTGGCGTCGGGGTGAGGACCCCTCTCCGCTCTGGAAGCTCTTTTTGAGCAGGGGGAGCAGGTTGTCGCCTTGGTTGCTCTTTTCTGGGCAAGGAGAAAGAGGGAGGGAGGGCACGCACCACTGGTCATGTACAGAGACCTGGCGTGGGCATCGAGTGATGCCACACACACACACACACACACACACACACAGGGATGAACACACAATCACTATCTAAAAGGGTTTGCCAACCTCCCAGATAGCCAGCCAGTCTGGCAGCCAGTCATGCAGCTCCAGACATTTGTCATGACAGGCTAATTCACAGTCAAGAGGTGCTTTAGGTCTCTATCTTGTCCAGGCACACACACGCACTAAAGAGCTGCAAAACACCCACACACACACACACACACAACCACACACACACCCAATTACATAGCTGTGTATTCACATGCTCATGAGCATTCTTTCAAACAGCAGCATCATGATTCAGAGATGATGCAGACGCAGGAAGAGTTCAGACACCTGCTTTATGTTATTATACTCATAATATTCACAACATGAGGTCACACAGGAACATATCTGTCTGCACATAGGTTTACTTTCTGAATATCCACCACATGAGTGTATTAATTTAAGAAGAGTTACATGACAGCGATCACATGCTAACTTCCTGGTCCATAAAAAAGAGGCTGATCATGACGAAATGATATCAATCGTTTACATGCTTTGCAATGAACTCAACACCAATATAACGATATTTAAAAATACCACACGTCCCAAATTTAGAAACCCAATATGTTCAACTCTCCTTATTGCTCAAATTTTGGTTGAGAGAGAGGTGGAGTGAGAGAGAGAGAGAGAGAGAGAGAGAACGATAGAGAAAGAGGGGGGAGCTTATCGGCTGGCTCCAGACGGAGTGCGCGGATCAATGGGCGTGCGAGGCCCACAGTGATCAATGCATTTGATAAAGAATTAAAGAAGAGCCACTGTACATGGCTATCAAAGAACCAGGACACGGCCTAATTATGATTCGACGGGTGCGTGCCCATGATAGGGGTCTGTGTGTGTGTATGTGTGTGTGTGTGTGTGTGTGTGTGTGTTACATGTACGTAAATATAAATCTGGGAGATGTCCGTGTGGAGGTGGTATGTTAGCGCAGGCTGTATAACCTGTGTGTCAGTGGACACATGTATGTGTGAGTGTCTGAATGATGTGTCATGTTATGGTTTACAGCAACGGGTGCTTATGTGTATAAATGATCCTTATGTTGCTCTTACTGTTCATATGATCATCATGTGTTTAATGCTTGACACGTATTTTCCTATTTAAAGGCTCATCAAGGGATTGGCCTCTAAAAATGCTACTGTTTTTAGCCGTAGCTTTGGCTCATGCTACAGAATGAACTGGTCCCTGTGAAAACACCTGACAGGATCATTGTGTGGCAGCTGCTGCAGCAACACATGGGTGCACCTGTAAAATGCAAAGCGCAGTGCATTGTGGGAGAATATTGTTTGCATTTGTAAGATATTGATGTGGAGATGAATGTGTGTCACAGATTCGGAAGAACAAAAGGTGTGTGTGTGTGTGTGTGTGTGTGTGTGTGCACGTGTGAGGAATCAAGCTGATATTTTTTAGCAAACAAATGTGCGTGTCTGACCTCTGAAGTTGTATTAACACTGAGCAGTGTGTGTGTGTGTGTGTGTGTGTGCGCGCATGTCTAACAAAGGGCACTTGTACACTGGGACAGGTTGAACAGGTAGAGTGGGGACTATTCAACACACACACATGCACACGCACACAAATGTCAGAGGAGCTCGTCACTGACAGGCGAGTAAGATGGGAAGGTTTTGCCCTTTAAATAGACAGGATAATTACTGGGGGGGGGCAGAGAGAGAGAGAGAGAGAGAGAGAGAGAGAGAGAGAGAGAGGAAAAAAGTGGTAGAAAGAAAGAAAGACAGAACATGAGCTGAACTCTGAGGTGGTGGGTGACAGAAAAACACAGGTAACCTGTCACTGCACGAGATCCTTTGTGTGTGTGTGTGTGTGTGTGTGTGGGGGGTGGGGGGGGGGGGCTCACTCTAAACAGGAAATCACCAACTTTACAGCAAACAGCAACTACAGGTAAACTGATCAGTGAGCCTGGATGATAAACTGACAGATGAGCATCAGCGAGTCTCTGTTAAATCAACTGTGGACAGTGTTTGTATATTTAGATCTGGACGCTGCTACAAAACCAGATGACGTCCATGTGAGACACGCTCTCACCTGCTAGGTCCAGGTGCTGGCGAGTGGGTAGAGCATATCAACCATATCAGCGACCACTCAGTTACTGTTGATTCTCCGTCTTTATAATGAAAGTCCCGAAAGTCTGCTGATGAACACATACAGCTCATCTGGGTCACTGTTAGACAACATTTTACATTATTTCTATGCTATTATTAAAGTTGATTGGCTTTAACTAGTACCTGCCATCTAGACAGAAATACTTACTGATGCTTATTGTGTAAGGAAAACCACTTTCAGTCTCCAACACCACCTGTGTGTCTCCTTTAAAAACATCCGTCCAACAACATGACAGTACAACGAACTCCGATTTGTCCAATCTGATGATTTTTGCAGGAGAAACACCAACGCGTCACAGGAGCATAAAGTTCCTGACTCCCTGTGTGAAGTTTCTCCGTGGTAAAAAAAAAAAAAAATCAGTCACACGTGACTGTGGCACATTCACAAAAGCACAATCCACATAAAGACGACGAAATATCATGGATTATTAGATACGTGTGAACACGTTCAAACATCAAATGGACGCTGAAGTCTATCACACAAAAGCACACACATGGAGAGAGTAATTAAACTTTCCATTCAAGCTAAAACAGATTCTTTAGGCACTTAGTGAAGTAGTGGGATTAGTGTATTTACATATGGAATAAACATTAAATATTCTCTCGTTGGAGGACTTCAGCCTTCATATTTTATTCATGCAAAGTGGCTTTAAGACAGAGAGTGAGAGGGGGGGGGGGGGGGGGGGGGGGACAGAGGGAGGCTGGGCAGGGAGGACGTGAAAAACATCTGACACTTCCACTTGGTCAAACGTGAACACAAGGCATGTGATAACTTGACGAAGAGGAGAGAAAGAAAGAGAGGTACATGTGTTCAGACAAGGTGTGTGTGTGTGTGTGTGTGTGTGTGTGTTACAGCTTTCCTCTGTGATGGCTTGATCAGCTCTTGTGATGCAATTGAGAGAGCTGTCTTTCTCCTGCTCGTGACACACACACACACACGCACACACACGCACACTCAATTTAGAGACTGCCTTTGATCTCCACTCCAGCCAATTCAGCCACGACACATACCCACACACTCCAAGACAAGCGCGCACACACACCAAAGAAACTCCCCACCAAACTATTTAGTTTCATTAGGGGCACATTCTTCAAAAAGAAAAGAGAGAGCAAGAGAAAAGGAGGAGGATGGAATGGGGGGGGTGGTAGGAGGAGGAGGAGGAGGAGAAGGAGAAGGGGGACGGGGGTGGGTTTTGCTGAAGGAAGAGGAAGAACAGAGAAAAAGCGAGAGCTGGAAGAAGAAAGGGACGGCAGCCACATTAAAATGAGACCTGGAGAAAAACTATTACTGCCGAGAGAAAGTTGAAAAGGAGAGAGGACAGGAGGAGGAGCAGAGTAAAGGACAGAGCGTGGACTAAAAGGACGGAGCACAAGGCTATATTTGCATTTCCAAAAACAGGCTGCAGAGACAGTCTGCACTGGATGAACACTGCATTATGACCATGACACTCGAGTATGTTACATTAGATGCATTTACTCTGAGAGAAGGGGGATAAAAGTGTATCTGGTGTGGATCAGGTGATGTCATTGCTGTATTGTGAGCTTCTGAATGATTAAAACACACCACTCTCAGCATGTGTGACGTGTTTCCGCATTGTGATTGGGTTACAGCTGCCGACGTGTCATGGAAATAGCACCTTTCAGAAGTTCAGAGAGTTTGCCTCTCCACATGTCAAGTGTGTGGCTGTCAGGGCCAACAGCCTGGTGACAAGTAGTCTGTTATAATATGTGTCAGAGTTTGAATTATCACTTGGATGAGATGCAGTGTGATCTGAAAATAAGTAAAGAAAGAAAGACAGAGAGAGAGAGAGAGAGAGAAAGAAAACAGAAAGGAGGGAACCCGGGGAGAAAATGAGGACATGAATGCGGTTAAGTCGGGATCAGAGGACAGACAGCAGATGGGAGTGGATGACAACACCCACAGGTCACAACAGCAGAGACACAGGAGACCCCTCCACTCCTGAGAGGAGGAGAGGGAGCGACGGAGGAGAGGAGGAGGAGGGAGGGGGGGGGGAGGAGAAGGAGGTCGGGGTGCTGGTCGGCAAAAATCAAACAGGACCCAATTATAGGAATCACAACGAGTCAGTGAGCAGGGGAACTCTCTTACCTGGAAAACACCAAGGCATGTGCGTGCGCTCTCCAATGCATACCACAAGCACACACACACACACACTGACTCACACACACAGTGACTCACACACACAAACACAAATGTTCAAAAGAATGTAAAAGTGCACAGGTGCAACAAATTTGCACACACACACATTTGTGCTGTACAGTTTTTTGCAAAGAAGTACACACACACACACACACACACACACACACACACACACGGGAGGTTGTGTGTCTGTCCACATGCACACAAACACACAAAAGAGACACTTCTCCCAAACCTAGTGTGGATCCTGATAATTAGCCTGGCCAGGCCGGTGTGAAATTACTGTTCTCATCTGCTAATGGATGAAAAGACCTGAAGCGAATAGACACACACACACACACAGACACACACACATGCACACTGGCTTCTCTATTAAAATAACACTAGTGGGAAAGACGGGAAGAGAGAAAGACTAAAACAAAAATTGGGATGTCTGCAGTGAGGATAAAGTAAAGTCCTGGCCCTGGATATTTTAGGAGCGCTCATTAATTACCCATCTGGCTGCTGTGTGGGTAGGGGGCGGTGACATTACAACATTACAAGACATCAGCACTGAGACTACTGATATGTTTTGAAGGCCACCTATGAGGAGGAGGAGGAGGGGGAGGAGGGGGTGGGTTCAAAACAATTAGTAGCACTGCTCATCCATCAGAGATCACAGAGAGTTGGACAGACAAGAGGGAAGAGGAGGAGGAGGAGGTGGAAGAAGAAGAAGAGATGCAGCAGAGAGAAAAATGTAGAAGAAGAAGAAACTGGAAAAACAAGGCAATGGGAAAAGAAAGAAAACTGGTTCACAATGAAAAAAAGACTGATGGACATAAAAAGGCAGATGGAGAGAGAGAGAGAGAGAGAGAAAGTGACTGAGAAGACAGGGATGGAGAGAAAGAGAGGAAAGTGAACCTGTGACCTTAGATGAAAGAACCAGTCACTGTGGGCTACAATTAGGGATGGCAGGAGGGAGAGCATAGGTCAAGAGAACAGGGCTAAACACACACACACACACACACACACACACACACACACACACACACACACACACACACACACACACACACTGAACAAGTACCCAACATATTGTTCAGCTACTTTCACGTTCACTCAGTCAAACGTTTTTGATTTGTTGTGTTTACTGTTAGCAGTTAGCGTTAGCATTAGCCTCCATAGAGATTCTCCAGTGTTTTAACAAACTAAAACTAAAAAACACAGAAGTGACATTTTTCCTGTAAAAAAAAAGAAAGAAAGAAAGAAAGAAAACTACAACGCTCTCTGTTTTTGTTTTGTCTCACTTTGATCTAATCATTTTTTATCTTGAAGCTTGAACACAGCCAGAGATCCAGAGACGCTCAGGTGTGAACAGAGGAGGAGTCACATGATGTCACACACGGAGCTTCTTATAGAGCTGACATGTTTTCTCTCTGCCCTGAAGACTCTGTCATCAAAAATCATAACCAATAAGCGTGACCTCCTGACAGCGTCTTATTGATAGTTTATTGATAGAATCCCAACTTCATGTTGAAAAGTGATCAATCAGTTCAGACTGATGATCGGCAGAGCTGATCATACAAAGAGACTCACTCACCTCAAGTGGAGAAGACCCCTCTCACTGTGATGCATATTTGATTAGTACAACAAATAACTATCATTTTGATCGATCAGCCTTTAAATATTCCTGATCAACTACATCAGTTCAACAGAAAATGACACTGTCACATTAAAATCCTGACTTTGGATAAAACGTGATTATTGATAAATATCAGAGCAGCTGATTTGTTATGTTCTTTAAACACTACATACCTACAACAGCAAACCTCCTCTTGTCCCTCTGCCCAAATCATTCTGCTGCCCCCCACCCACCCCCATCCCACCCCCCCGCCCCATTAGCCACTTCCCTGGAAGAATGAAGCCTGCTTTAATTGAATTAAATTATACCTTATGCATGCTAAACCGCAAAGCACCTACTTAGATGGATGGAGAGTTAAATGGGAAAGGCTTGGGCCTCTCCAGCTGATAACGTGGACACACACACACACACACACACACACACACTCACGCTAATCAAAACAAGACATCAAGTAATCTAATCTGAATCACTAACAATTATCAGCACATTGGCCTCGAGGCCAGTCGTATTCCTTTGATCAATGTTTTCTATTAAAAAAAGTGTAAACAATTCAATATCTCCCTCTCGCCCCTCCTCCTTTCCCTCCTTCGCTTATGCATGGGAGCAGTGTGTGTGTGTGTGTGTGTGTGTGTGTGTGTGAGGGGGGGGTTATTAACCAATTGTCCTTGGAAATGAGTAAGAAAATCAGGAGGAGAGGGAGAGAGAACGAGTCGAGGGGTGGCTACTTTAAGGAGCTAATCTAAGTGAAGTCAGCCATCTTGCCACACAACAAGGGACGGAAGAGGACCTTTTTTTTTTTTTTTTTTTGTCGCTAAGGAAATATATCGGCGCTGCAACAGCTTTGAAGAACTCTTTTAATTTGCTTTCTGCCTCTGAAGACTTTTAACGCCACCAGTCCTTGGAAGGTCCTCATTTATTCCCTAAGATTATGCTGAAATGGTTATTCCTGTGGCCCGCACGCAGACGTGAACACACATTTGCATGCCTGCGCACGACAGACACTGACAACACACTTAAAATACACCAGCACACACACCACACACACACACAGAGTCACACAGTCACACTCACAAACACACACACTTTAAAAAACATCTAATTCAAGGGCGTATTTCTTTTTAAGGATTCAGGCGGCGAATGCAGGGGCATGCGGCTGCTGCCTTTTAGATATTTCATTACCAAAAGGTATTTATTTCATTTTACCCTCAAATCCCTTGTCGTCACAATTCTCACAAGACCATATTTTTTTTTCTTGCCCTCCTTTTCCTTTTCTCTGAAACATTCGGAAACGTCACTGAGGATTTGACCGCAGCGCTTTCCCAGGGTAACTCCTGGTCCATCGGTGTGCCCCCTCCCACTTCCAGTATATTATGTTCAGTGGAGCGTGCTCAGTTCAGAGCTGGCAATTTCACTCGCGTCTTCTTCTCTAGTCTAGTTTGCTTCGGTACAACGATTCTCAACCCCTTCCGCACCCCACCCACCCACCCACCCTCCTTTACCGTGAATGTACTTTTGCTGACAGGTGTTTGTGTACAACATTTACTTAGCGTTCAGGGGGAAAGTGAGGGCCGAAGCAAATTTGGTCGGGACGTCATAAAAACTGTGCCGAGTTAAAAATGACCAGAGAGAGAGAGAGTGAGAGAGAGAGTTCACATCATCCACATTTTTGGTTTTCCCCACTGACGCATTCAGGTTGTGACGTTCAGCAGTCCATTACAAGTGTCTCAGCAGAAGTTAATCAGGGAAAGTCTTCTCTCCTTCTCTAAGCTTTCTCACGAAGGATTTACCAAAGTGGACTGCCAGAGGATGAGACAGTTTGGACAGGATTTTCCAGCATGTTGCAAGTGTAGTGAGCAGCAAATACAGAGCTGTGGAAGTGACATGAGGGTGTTGAAAAGGCTGCTGGTCACTCTAGTAGCTGTTCCTGCACGCTGAGGTGATGCTGCACAGTACTCCAGAGCATGAAGAGAGGAGACGGGGACACAGAGCTGAAACTCCTGACTAGGCTTTACACGGTACAGGAAGAAGAGGTCAAACACACCGGCCCCCTCCTCAGAAACCTCAAGACCCAGACTGACTTTTAAGTCTCCCTCAGCTGAGTCAGGTCGGATCCTATCTCCACTTGTGTCACACCTTAAAACGACACCAGATTTGACCCATCTGTTTGTATTGTTTTAGATGCACACACCCAACAGGTTCAGCTCCAAAGAAAGGCTCATCCACACACACACACACACACACCACTGTGACTTACATCTGCGACATTCGTGGCCCTGGCTGGTGCGGTCATGGCTGAGTTGGGGACGTTCTTGTTGCCGGCCTTCATGGCAGCGTCTCTGCGGGCCTGCTCCAGGAGGAGCCGCGCTCTCTCCTTCAGCTCCTCCTGACGAGAGAGCACCTTCTGTGTGCCGGAGAAACAGTGTGAAGAGTGTGATCAGATCAGACAACACAGAGACCACAGCACGTATGATGAAAAGACTCTGATGCACTTCAGTCGTTGCCTAATGTCACATAATCGTGTTCCCTCACAGAAGAAGCCAAATCATTTACAAAGTCTGGACTTCAACCCGGCCAAGTAAATCTGGGGCGAGTTGGAAAATATACTTATACATTCAAAAGGAAAACCTTTGGCTTGAGTAGCAGAAGCCATGATGGGATAACACTGGTGCTGAGGTTCTCAGGAAATATACTGACACGATGCCAAAGAGAGATGTGCTGCTGTAACTGCTGCAAAAAGGTGACCATACCAAATATTAAAGTTGTTGCTGTTTTCATAATTTGACCCACCTTCTCAGCTGGAGGACTTGATAGAGGGGCCGGCGTTGTCTCCTTTGAAAGAGAAAACACAACATTAACTTGCAGCCAAATACAAAAACGCCTCTTAGAAAACAAGTGTCGACACAATGCAACAAATAAAACTGGTTGTAGTGGAGATTTTATGCAAAAATGAACCTGTGTTATTCAGCGAAATGGTATTAAATGTGTATATACTAGTATTTCCTGACAGAAGAGAAGCTTTCAGGTGTATTTCCTAAACAGCAGGCAGGTGGTGGTGGTGGTGGTGGAGAAGGATTTAGACAAGCAGGTTAAAAGGTAGGAGAAGGTGTATCCCCCATGATATACAGGACCTTCACTCTGGTATTATGGCCCAGTGTACAAGCGAGGCTCACAGCCCTGTCTGGGCCCAGTGGTGTAGAGAGCATGACGGCTTTGACAAGGAAGCAAAACACACACCTAGCTTCGAATTTTATCAGCAGGGTAATCCTGGCTGTGTTGTGTGGGGGTGCAAACAGTGCAAACAGAGCTTTTACATTTGGCTTAGACACAGAAATATTACAGCTCGAGATGTTAATAACACTGAAAACATGTTTATCCTTCCAGCAAGGCAGATCTGGCCTGGGTGTAGCCGAGGATGCATCCCGCTAACTAGATAACAGCAGATCAAAATGGGGTGTCATAGCTGTCATAACCCTCCCGCTGGCCCCCGCCTGCCCCGTGACCTTTTGACTTGTAAACAGGAAGCTGGTAATCTGGAGTTAACCGATGCAGGCAGCAATGTATTCAATGTGTGTTTGTGTGTGTGTGTCTGTGTGTCTCTCTCTCACACACACACACACACACAAGGCCCATGCCAGTGCGTTTGAGAGACGAGATGAGGTGTGCTCTGTGCAAAGCGTCGCCACGCCTGAGCAGTCACGGCGCCAACTGCCATCAACTGAAGGGATGAGAAATATAATGAAAAATATAATGAAATGTCAAAGCAGGGGGTTCTCCTAGGTGCCTTCTATAGTCGCCACAGGTTAACGGCCCGGTCTTGATGCGTCTGGGTCTCGCCAACGAGACAGGTGACGACAACATCTAATGCAGAACGGGAGAATTTCGCTACGGTCATCTCTGCAGTGGCATCAACGAGGTCGGGATTTGAAGCTTAGCGAACGCCAGGAGGGAATGAATGTTCACTGCATC
The DNA here is from genome assembly GCA_021432705.1 of Caranx ignobilis. Classification (NCBI taxonomy): domain Eukaryota; kingdom Metazoa; phylum Chordata; class Actinopteri; order Carangiformes; family Carangidae; genus Caranx; species Caranx ignobilis. The sequence continues at coordinate 2,589,804 of MU270009.1, read as the reverse complement.
CTCTGTCTTATGACTGATGTAGCTGTGAAAGTTTCAATCAAAGCCAGGGTGCAAGGATAAAAACCTGAACAATCCATTTAGGGGCCAGGCAGGTACCTGCAGGTAAACGCTGTCAGAATCTTAATACCTGACTTAAGTAGCAAGATGAGAATTAGTCTACATTGTACAGACTGATCCAGAGGTTGTTTAAGGTACAGGATGTATAATTAGATCTGAGATAGTTTAATTAATCTCTTACAAACCCTTAAAGGACTTGTTTGTGACGATTCGAAGCTCCCTCCTGTTTCTACATCTCTGTGTTTAGTGGGTTTACATGTGCACTTTGACAGAAGAAGAGCTATTCAGGATTATCCAGGTGAGGATGTTTAAAATAAATATATAGGGAACTGGACTGGAAGTGATGTTACCTGTTTGGGAGGCGTGTCTGTGTGGTTGACTGGAGGGGAGCTGGCGTCTGAGGCGGGCTCAGAGTCCGAGTGGCGCAGACTGGCCCTTTTCTTCTTGATGAGGTCGGCGTCCCTGTTATAGGAAAAGCCCAGTTTCTGGTGGGGTGGTGAGGAGGAGGAGAAGGGGGGGGAGGAGGCCCCTCTCCTGGTGGGAGACCCTGGTTCTAGACTTCCCTCCTTTCTACCCTCTCGCACTTCCTCCTTCTGCTGTCTCTCCTTCTCCGTCTCCCTCTCCACTCTCTGTGGTAACTCGCTAAGGTCTAAAGTGTTGGCTTTGAGCAGATTCCCTCTGTCGTCAGAGCATGGCGGCGTCAGGTGCGTCGAGTCTGTTGCCGTGGCGGGTAATACTGTGCGTGGTGACGGGACAGGAGGCGAGGACTGCAAAGAGCCTGTGGCTGAAACGGCTACTTCAGCCTTCCAACCCGGCTCCATCGCCTCCTCCTCGGCGGCTTTGGTGCCGTTAGCCTCGGCGGTAACGCCATCGGCAGACACGTCGGGCTGTGAGGTCCCCTGGCGGTGCTGCACGTCGTTGAGCTCGGCGTAGAACTTGTCCTGGCCTATGGAGGCATTCGTGTCGGTCTCGAAGTCGCCCACCTTGTACGTGCTGCGATTGCTGTTGGCCTCTATCTGCACCACGTTGAGCTCCTCGCCGGAGAAGTGGGCCCGGATCTGGTACAGGTAGGTCATCACTGTCAGCTTGTCAGGAATAGCCAGCAGCACCATGTCGGATGGTTCCAGGAGGCGGGAGATGCCCAGGCTCGCAAAGCCGTCATACGCCTGGGGGGAAGACAAAAAACTTATAGATTCAAATAAAGTTTTACAGTTTGAAAAAAATGCTGAATAAAGAAAATATACTGCATTAGAACAAGGACTGAGATGGATGGAGGTTGTGAAAGAGGAGAAGTCTGGTCTCTGCTCCTGACACAGGTCGTCTTTGCATGCATGAACCACGTGTGAATGTGCTCATGTGTGTTTGTGCGTGAGAGACACCTTTGACGTGACTGCTGACAGGTCATGTCAGGGATGGTTGTCCCCGATAAGAGACGCAGATACCCCAAGACAGAGCGCTTAATCCCAAAGTGTGTGTGCACACGTGTGTGTGTGTGTGTGTGGGTCTTTGTGTGTGTTTGTGTGTCCCCTTATCGCTCCCCTACATCAACCTGCCCACGCTCTCCGTCACGCGTGTAATTGGTCTGATTAGAGTCTGATGAGAAAATACAGGTTTGATTATCAAGCGACACAAGAAACCCAATCCCCCATCACCAGATAGACTGAGAGAGAAAGAGAGACAGAGGGAGAGAAGGGATGAAAACCATTATCGCAGCCAATGACAGGTAAATAAATAGATTAACAGCACGCACACACACACACAGACACATGCACACACACACACACACCTCCCTTTCTGCACACATACACACGTTTGCCATCCATCTCTTCCAGGTATCACAGCTTGTATCTGGCCTGCTTGATAGTGTTGATCAAATTCCAACCTGTTGCTGCGCTCGTTTGTTTCACTGCCTTCGTGGATCGCCCCAGTCCGTCAATCTCTCTCTCTTTCCCTCCGTCTGCCTCTCTGACTTACAAACACTCCTTCATGTATTTTAACCTCTATTTATCCCCAGGATTTGTCTGTGAAGAGCCCGCTCGCTCTTTTTCAGCCCCATCCTGCTTCAAAATAAGTCCTTCACCCTCTTCCTCCTACATATTCTCCTATTTTTATTTACCCAGTAAAGAGATCTATCTCTTTAGAAGTGGGCACTTCCTTTTATAACTACGGACATGAATGATGATCTTTAAGGATGGGTTTAGTGTTTTGCTCAGAGGTAACTCACCTGTCATTGGCTGTGAGGACTCTCTGTTTTCTACCTGTGATTTTAAGTGACTGTCTGAACTATGGAGGCCAGCTTATGTCAGAAGAAAGGACCTAGCTTATACAGCGTATTGTCTGATCACAGCAGGGGTTAGGGTTAGGGCGACAACACAGTGGGATTGCTGGTCACTGCTTGTGTAAACAACTCTACCTGTGTCAGTATCACCACACAGTAAGTGTTTACAATCTCAATTTATCACACACACTAACATTAACATGCTGCCTGTCCATTATGTAGCAGAGAGAACAAGGAAGTGAAACCCTGGTGATTGTAGTTAATCTCATTTCTCCGACTGTACTTGTCTCTGTAACCAAGAGAGTGAAGTGGGGACACGAGAACAGAGACAGGGAGAGAGAGAAATGGAGAACGAGGAGGTGGGGCTTTTAACTGAGAGATATTTCTCAATTTACAATCAATTATGACGTCTTTTGTTGGGAGAAATCTTTTTCGCTCTCACCTCTTTTGTCCCCTTCTATTGATGGAAAGGGTAACAATGGGTGGAACATCTATACTCACACAGGGAAACGAGGTGTATGCAAGTGTGTGTTACTCTGTGTGTGTGTGTGTGTGTGTGTGTGTGCGCAGAGACGAGGCAGGAAGAAAGGAGTGACGGCGGGAAAAAAGAAAAGAGAGAACAGAGAACAGTTTGCCTTTACAGCGAGCCTGTTTAAGTTCTCCCCCTCCTCCGCCCGAGTGTGAAAGAGAAAAGAAAGACGGAAAAGAAAGAAAAAGAATATGGGGAATAAGAGGGCCTGATTGGGTTTCTAACACGTATTCAGGGGAGCAAAGTGTGCTTGCATTGTTCCCCTCTCGCCCAGGGTAGGCTGTGAAAGAGAGCGACAACTTCGCTGCTCAATGGGGACAGAGTGAAAGAATGAGAGGGAGAAAAGAGTGAGAGTGGGAGAAAGTGAGAGCTGTGTGAGGAGGAAGGAGAGGAGGGAGGAGGGAGGGAGGAGAGGAGAGGAGAGGGCGGGGAGGGACGGGGGAGGCTCTCGAGCTGGGTTTTGTTTCAGGGTCAATGTTAGTCTTGACGTGTACTACAGTCTTTTTGACCCGAGTGTCACGCTTTATTCTTCACCACATCTTCTCTCATAGCACGACGAGCTCTGATCGTGTCACACTGAGACACTGATGACTGCTGAGGGAGACCTGTTGTTTTCAGGGGAATTGTTTTCTGTGCTGGGAACCTGCACTGTGCGTTCAACACGAGTGCGGCCGCTGCAGGTAAACAGGTGAGAGCTTTATTAATGTCTGCAAACTAGCAAGCTTTAGCTTCAGTATGGCTCTCTCCTCCGCCCCCCCCGACTGAAAACACTTCCACTAAACAAGGATAATGGATCATTTCCTAAGTTGTTGCAAAACTTCCACGTGAAGATCATGTATTGTGGAAAAAGCATCTACCTTTCTCACTTCCCATCATCCACCTGACAAAGCTTTTGGTCTGGACTAAATGTCACTGTCGCTTGCCCCAGGCCGCTGCTCCCTGCTCCCCCTCCTCCCCCCTCCTCCTCCTCTCCCTCTCAGTGACTGACAGCTATCTATCGTTGTCAATCATCTCCACCCCCCTCCCCTCTGCCCAGCCCCTCACGGCTGTGCTCAGGGTGCTTTAGCCTGGTGCTTGGTGCTACACTATCAGATGGCATGACAAATGACTTCTCCTTGGCCTCATTACACACACACACACACACACAGCAGCACACTGGCTAAACAGCAAGACAGAGGAGTGAGAGCCGTCCACACACACCAGAGCCCTCAACATGCAGACTCCTCCTGATGTGTGGATCCGTCTATAATCACCCACAGAGCAGCGAACATACAAACATCCATTGATAAAAGATCATTTCAAAGGCCGCACATGTTCTAAATATTCACCACGTCCTCTTTTTTTCCTCACCCAGCCTGATATTGATTGTCCTTATCTGTCATAATTCAGCACAGTCCCGAGCTCATTGCAATCACTCCACACAGACTGTGAGAGGAGGAGGAGGGGTCATGTCTATCAACTGGCCATGAAAAGCAGAGATGGTTGTCGTTTCTATACATTTCCATTCCTGCCGTCCATTCAATAAAGTCTATACATTCTAATAACTCTTCATGAAGCCGCCCCATACAACACCATGGATGGATGGATGGATGGATGGATGGATGGATGGGGGAGAGGTCTCCGTTCATTGCCCTCTTAGTTTCCTCGTTGTTCTCTTCCTTCCTCTGTTTTTCCACTCTTTGGGGTCCTCAACCTGCCACACTACGGTATCCTCACCTGAGCCTGCTGGTGCGAGTGTTTTTCTTTTGTTTTTTCCCACGGGCACCCTGCTCTTGTGCATCAACCTCACCTCCAATGTGCCACATGACACCACACCATGTATTTTACGGTTACGAGGCTCCATGGAAACATCAGTCACTTCTGTTGTAAAACACAGATCAGGTTATGTGCAGATATTATTGTCACTTCACATGGAGATTAAGAACCAAAATAAAGTGGCACAAACCGACTGTTTGACTCACTGCAACTAAGAAAAAACAAACATTTTTTCTTGGTGGATAAATCTCACTAGTTTATGATCCAATAATAGTTGAGCGCTTTACTTAAGGTCTTTGTTCTCCACCTGTCTGATCTTCTCTGATCTGATTAAGACGATCTGCATCACGCTTGATTGTTATTGACTGAACCTGCTTTACAATAACAGCCCACAGTATTTTCACACACGAGGAGTCAGAGGATGTGTCGTAAGCATAAGTGTGTGTGTGATTATACTGCCCCTCTATTCATGAAAAGTTCAGACGTTAGCAATGATTTGGTTTGTTGACCAGCCGCACCTGGTGAAGATACTACGTACTGTATGATTATGTATTATTACTAATATGTACTGCATTAAAACTACATAAGTGTAGAAGCTGCTGATACCTCTGGGCAAGGTGGGAGGAAAAAATCTGTCCCCGCACAACTCATCTTGTCGAGATGTAATGAGACGTAGACATACATTTACTGAGCTAATACCTTGTTTGGCAAATTGCCCATGTTGCTTATGTACACACACACACGCACACACAGTATATGCACCCAGGTTCTTGCTGGCAGGAGGTGGCAGGTGATGTCTACTGCTGTCTCCTTTAATCACAGCTTGCTTTATTACGCACTCAGATTTAACTCTGCTCTCTTTATGTGGCCCTGTAAAACACGTCATGATGAACGTCTGAGAGAAGTCCTATAGAAACACATTCTGCTCAGTAACAAACATCTCACCTGGTGTGGATCTCGACGGAGGAGCTCGGTGCAGCGCATTGCTACAGCGCTGCAGCAGCTATTCACCAGCTATCACCTTCTACGGCATATTCCCGTATTACTTATATCTAACCAATTTCTTCAGGGCTACTTGAGCACCTGGAGGGGGGTGAGGGGCAGTTAGCAGATATGGGATTGGGTCTCTCCCTTTTCCTCCACTATGGTTATTGTCAACAGGGTAGCATTCATGCCTAACAGGGCCACCAGAGGTTATCGCAGAGCCAGAGTGTGTATGAGAAGAGGAAATCAAGCTGCAGGAACCTGACGCATATCGTTCTGTGTAGCCCTCGGGGCCAGAGAGGGGACAGGGCCTCAGTGTGTGTGTGTAGTGACAGAGTAAAAGGGTGGAAAAAACAGCGGTGTGCATTTGTGTGTGTGTTTTTTCGCGAATGTGTATGTGGAAAAAGAGAAGGAGCCAGAGGGACAAAGGAAAAATGGCGATATGTGCGAGTGTGCACCTCCAACTGTGAATGTGCAGATATGACGACACAGGGCGAGGACGTATATAGGTGCGCGTATGTTTGCTTTATGAAGAGAGGTGTGTGTGTGTGTGTGTGTGTGTGTACGTATGTGTGGGTTAGCACAGGAAGAGCAGCCAACGTGGGCAACAGTTAATACCACACCAGCAAACATGTGCACACACCCCCCCTCCTGCACTCTCTCTTAAATACACACACAAATAAAGCACTCTAATCAACACAAGGCAAATATGTTCTTATTATATACACACACACACACACACACAGACCAACACACAGACCAACACACACATAGCAGAAGCAGTTTAGTAAGCTCCCAGCAGGCTGCTGAGTTAAGATACCATCTCACCTCTGCCAGGTGACTCAGTCATACTTTGGACACACACACATCACAGCAGGACGGGGGGGGGGGGTCTCATGAAAACTGTCACTCTGACTGTAGTACATGTGTGTGATTTTTGAGTACACACATTTGCCTGCCACCCTCCTCCCCCTCAACAAACCACATGAACACACGTACACTTTATATCCAGGGATTAATGGCAGATCTCTAAATAAGGCCAAATGGAGACGTGGACGGGAGGGAGCTAAGTGGTGTGAAGGGCCCAGCAGTGGCTGCCTCTTACCTTTTTGTTGTTTTCTTTAATATCCTGAGGATTGAGCGACTTGTAGTCTCTGGAAGAACAGTGGGGAGGATCGGAGAGGAGGCAGGTGAAGAAAGAGAGAGAGAGAGCGAGAGAAAATGGGAGACAGAGAGACAGCAGAGAGGAGAGGTGTGTTTAAATATGCGTCACATGTAATGGCATTAGAACTGTAACATGCAATTTCATAGCAATGCAATCAACAGAACCAATAGAGTGGAAAATATGTAAAAATAACACACCAGAGTGCAAAGGCACACAAGCATAAACACACACATATACACACGTGTACACACAGGAGGCTTTTTGATAAATGATCATCATGTCTGCCCTCCTGATGGAGGCTGCAGGTCTTCCTCCATATGCTGTACTTTTAGCGCGTTACATACACACATTTAATACTAAACATTAACACACACACACACACACACACTGGATGCTTACAAATTTCACACAGAATTACAATCACACACATGCACAAGAATGAGATTAGCGTTGGCAGCAAACATGCCAGCTCTGTATTCAAATACGAGTATGACAGATTAAGTCTGCGTGCACAAGTGCGGACACATCTGTCATCTAAATCAAACACACCGACGGGAATGATGGATACACAGACACAGCGTGATGACAGGTTAACTGTGCAAATACGACACCAAGTTACCACAAGAGTGTTAATCTAATGTGAGTAGACTTTCAGCTGACCTTCTGGAGATCTAAGAATCTCTTTCATGATTTGGATTTTTTTTTTTTTTTCCCCCCTCGAGGGATGAACAGTTTGGTTTCCACCCAAATATGACTTGCTGTTCTCGGTTCTCGCTCTTACACTGTGAGAGAAATATTTGAGCATGTGTGTTGTGTGTGTGTGTTTCGTACATTATGTCAGGTCTGAAGTGGTGCAGCAGGGCACAGAAGGCCAGCCCGTTCCTCCAGGAGGTGGTGAAGTTAGTGATCTTCACCCCGCGGTAGTTCTTGGTGACCTCGCGACACCAGGCCAGCAGAGACTGGCTGGCGTTCGGCTTCGCTCCCAGAACCGGACTTGGGACGGGGCTGGGCTGCAGGACGGAGGAGAAAGAGGAGAAAGAGAAGGATGTTTTTATTTAATTATTACCGCCACAACTTCAATTGAACTGATGCAACATGTTGAAGAATAAAAACACAGATAAATAAGAAATATTTCATTTGTAATAAATATTTCACAAGATAAAAGTCTGAGCTTTCTTCAAGCAGCAACCTCCATCCATCCAATTACACACGCACACATGCAGACACACACAGCATAATGAAGGGTCATTCACAAAAGCAGCGTATGACCGTGGATAATGTAAACATCTTATTAATTAGCTCCGCCTTTGAAGTCTTATCTGGGTCGAAAGCTTTCACCATTAGGAGCCTTCTCCTCCTCTCCCAGACTCCAAATCCCACAAATCCTTGGTGGCACAGAGACACTGGTCCTTCCTCTTGACGGCCAGCAGAACCAATGCTATTCTGATTATTCAGCTGGCTATTCACTAATCTGGTTGTGGAGCGACAGATATGGATTAATTCTCTCAGATCATTTTAGGGGAGAAATGGCGAAAAAATGTCACTGAGATTTGATTGAATTCATTAGAGGCTGGAGATCAAAACATGGCTGTGAAATGTGTCCAAAATCCGAGTGCACATTACTGTCGTGCGCAACACAATGACATTAACACATGACTAATACGACAAGATTTCCTTATTATATGACACTATAGGTTTGATGAAGCTTTATGTGACTTTTAAAGGCTTTAATAAGATGAACTCTTAAACAATGTGAATATTGAAGGAAACATGACTGTGTCTGTTTTCTGGACAGTATTGAAAGCCAGACTCCAGACTGCAGGTCGTTGTTGAGTTCATCCTTCATGTCTACTTAGTTTTGATTGTTTGCTTTCCTGGGATATTCTCCCTGTATGCAAATTTCATGACGATGCTCCTCTTGCAGACAGATGATGTTTGGGATACGTTACATAAGTAGGTCAAAGTCAAACCTTTACTTAACCTTTACAAGGTGCAAAGTGAATGAGAGAGATGTTGGTTGTACAACAACAGTCAGTGACCACCAGAGCCAGTTAACCCAGTTTTTTTTTTTTTTTTAAAGGCCTGGAGAAAACACAGCTCTGTGCAAGGAGGCCCTGCATGTGCCGAGGCTTGTGGTGGCCCACCAACCCCCTCTGTTGGTGGCTTTGTGCTACTGCAAGAAGAGGAAACAGAGAAGTGATGGGAGCTCCTTAGACTTGGGACAAAATTGTCATTTGAGTTTGGGGGAAACAGAACTGCTGAGTGATGGTTTGCCAACCATCGCTCAGCAAATGCATGATTAAGTGTTTGGCAGAGCACATGACAACTTGCAGAAGGTCTTTTTCTGAGGGTGTGATAAATTTAAAAAAAGACTTAACATCCACTTCATCCACCCTTCATCCTCTGTTTTATCACTTCAACCCTTTAGACATTTGGATGTCCTTGCTGTTGACAGATTTTACCACACTATAGTATGAGGTTAAAAACAAAAGAGAGACTCCAACCCTGCATGAGTGACTTAGCTGCAGTCTGTAAAGCACCTGGATGTTTCGTGACTCTTGCTCCTCCTATTGTTGTGGTTTAACCTGTGACCGCGAGCCTGAAGCTTGCCGAGATGCCACAAGGGCCAAAACAGATGAAAGAGACTGGAGGCCATCTCTAATAGCAACTCCTAACCTTTGTACCAGAGTGTGTGTGTGTGTGTGTGTGTGTGTGTCATGCAGGCCCCTATGGCAGTCTCAGAGACGGTAGCAGGAGCCTGAGGGGCGGACACTTGACATTTCCGGCTCATCTTTAAAAGAGGGCCTTAACCTTTCCCCACAGCTTCTCCAGACACGTTTTAGGCAGCCTCGACAATGCCTGCGTGCCGCTCAAACAAATGAAAAAAAAAAAAAAAAAAAAAGATATAAAAAGTCAGGAAGTCAATAGCGATTGTAAGTTGCTCACAATTATTGGATGAGAACAAGGAACATTGTTCTTGGACCTCATCCTAATGAGTCGCTTTAATGTCACATAATGTGGGTGAATTTCAGTGAAACTTGTCCCTCCAGTTGTTTTTCTGCCTTCACCACTGTTTTTGTTTTGTTTTTTGTGTATGTGTCACTTAAAAAAAAGCGTGTGTGGCTTTGCAGAGTTTCGGTGTGGAGTGGTCTTCCTCCAGGCCTTCCCTTTCTGCTTTTTCAAGTGACGTTTGAAAGTAGCTGTCTAATTTGAGCGCCCTAATTACCTGGGATTAGAGACCAGGTGCTATTAAAGCAATTAGACACACAGCACACTCCAGTGCCGCAGACCCTACACCCTAGCCGGCGGAAAACACACACACACACAGCTAGTGGGAAAAAAAACACATACATTAGCCAGTGGGACAGAGACTTTGAGGCTCTCTCTTACCGCTATCCACAAACAGGTGTCTGAGCCAACATGTAAACACACACCAAAACAAAATGCACATTTTAATAAGGCGAAATAAAAAGAAGTTAAGAAGTGTTCACTTTAGAGTAAATGCAAATCAACTTGGGTGCTTTAAAATAAAAAAAAACAAACCAATGAATGTTTAAAACACAGAGTCTCCATTCTTTTCTTCACTCCTGACAAACCAGTTTTCTGAAGCGACAGTGACCTCACGACGTTCATCACAACCTGCACTGATGTAATTTTCCCCCCCGATCGGCGGCCCAGACCGTTCCATTATTGCCCTGTCTCTGATAAAGGTTTACAAATGCATCTACACACTCTCAAGCTTTCACATCCATCAAATATTGAACAAATACCATATCTTCGTCTACAGGAACCGGCTGCATTTCCTTAAGACACAAACACGGGGAGGAGTGAAATTTTCATGAGGAGCCGAAAATGCACACGGACTTATCAAGCAGTTTGCTGTCTTGCCTGGAGGAAGGTGTGCACATGTATGTACTGTGTGTGTGCGTGTTTGTCTTTTATCTGTCTGTGTGAATGTCACTAGTTGTGTGTGTGTGTGTGTGTGTGTGTGTGTGTAACACTGACACAGCCATGTAGCTAGCTCGGCTCGAGGGTAGGATTAGCGGAGAGCATTGCCTCGGCCCACAAACATTCCATATTAAAAAATGAAAAGGCAACCTTCATTACTATCAGTGGCACATAACCTCCCCACTTCCTCCTCCTCTGCTACTATTATACACAGCCCTAACAGCCTGGGCGAAAAATACAAGCCACTGACAAGAGATTCCATTATTCCTGATGCCTCAGTGTCAACAACATACATCCGACGGGGCAAAGAAAGAAAAAAAAAAAATGGAAGAAGGGAAAAGGATGTGAGAGAGAAAGAACGGGAGGAGGGGAAGGAGAGGGGTGGGATGATGGTGGTGGTGGTGGGGGGTTAAGCTCACTACAATGCCTGAATGACAAGATAGGAGGAAGAAACCTGGAAATGGAAGCGTTCAGGTTCCTGTTGGTGCCGGCGTCAGGGGGGTGGTGGGGAGGGCAGATTTCTGGTGTCAGCAATGTAATGTAATTTTGGAAAGGTGGGATTTGATTCGAGATCTGGAATCATGGGCAAAGCGGCTGAAACATGATATGGAAAATTATTAAATTGTCACAGGTCTTCAGCAAAAGAACAAAACTGTAGCTAGATGGCTATAATAATCCAATATCTACTGTAGTGTCTGAGGTCAGAGGTCATTATAAATAGCTTTTAGAGTGCAGCGGATGCAGTATAGTATTGGACAAGGTCAGGTTTGTTAACTTCAAAACATTGATGGAAAATATGTTCCATAATATTTATTTATTTTAATTATTCTGAGGCCAAAAGATAAAAAAAAGGCTCAGAGATGAGAAACTGACAGACGGTCAACTCCCCTGTTGTACCAGATGGAGACAGACAAACGTAAACAAAGTAGCATGTAGCATTATATACAATCTGACAACTATAAGAGCATGGAGGCCATTAAAACTGGCCCTTCAGAGTCATAAAAAAGACACAAGTCAAAAGCTTTAAGTGGCAGCTTTGTCTCTCACGCCGGGCAGAACGCTTCAATGGGAACTTAACTGGCCTAAACCCAATGACACAAACCCACGACTCTGTGGAGAGAAAAGAGCTTCCATGTCTTCTCCAATCTCACTTTCATGGCTTCAAAGCAGTGTCACAGAGTGTCAGATTTGAGGAGGTGTTGAATCTCATACTCTTTAAAACTTGTAATCCGCTCAAGCAGCCTACGGCTAAAAAAAAAAAAAAAAAAGGACACACACACACACACACACACTGCAAAGCACATATAAACACTGACTCACTTCACATGACAACAGTGTCTACAGTGTAATTGCACAGATACTGTATATGCATCACTCAGTCAGGCTCTAATGTACTGATAGTGAACAGCTTGCAAACACTACGGGCACAAACTTCCACACACTCTGTATGGATCAACATGATTTACACACACACACACACACACACACACACACACAGTAACACTCCACTCTTATCCAAGATGTACACACACACACACACACTTGAAACGTATTTAATACCTGTTCACATTTAAGAGGATAAAGGTTAGTGCACTTAAGTGGCCTGTCCATCCTGCTACTGGAAACCTCTCATCTGATTGGCTGAGCTCCAACTACCAACATGCTCAATTATTTAATTGTAACCTTCAATCAAAACAAGCAATTTGTTTAATCTGGGGCTTTCTGCGTCCAACGTCTTCACATTAGGAAAAGACAGTTGCGGAGGATAGAAAGAAGGAAGGAGGGATGAAGAAGAAGAAGAAGAAGAAGAAGAAGAAGAGGAAAAAAAACACGGATGATCACCTCACGTCATCTTGCCCATGAAATTATGCTTCGGATTTTCAAACGTTGCTGCATGAGAGCAGAGGGGAGGGAGCAAAGTCCAATCAAAAGTTCAATTATGTAAATGGAGATGTGGAGTGGATGGAACAATAGGGAAAAGGGAGGGAAGGGGTGGAGGAGGAGGGGGTGGGTGGGTGGTGGTGGTGGTGGTGGGTGGTGGGGGCACAAAAGGCTGGAACAGGAGAGGAGAGAGAATGTAGCGTGAAAAATAATACACATTAACATACAAAGGAAATATCACATTACTGCTGTAATCACAGCGAGGAGGGGCTCCTTCCAAAGAGAGCCGTGAGAGAAAGTGTGTGTGCATGTATGTGTGACTGCGCATGAAGACGCTGTTTAGTTAAGTCAGGCTTCGTTCTGTGTGTGTGTGTGCGCACAGGTGGAGAGAGAGCGATAACACTGTGCACCTCAGAGCTTTTGAGCAAGGCACTCAGCTGCTGCACCAACGGTCAACTGTGTGCTCCATGTTTTTTTTTTTTTTAACAAATCTTTACGCTGTGACTTTATGTAATATCACAAAGTGGGAATATATGTAAATACATTCATCATGATGGTGATGATGGTGATGATGATGATGGCGGGAGGAGGAGGAGGAGGAGGAGGGGTGGGGGTGGGGGGGGGTGGTTGCTCATGTTTCGCTCAGAAGCAGATATGCTTTCCCATCTCAGCTCTGAACCTGCAGGCCAAGACAGAGGGGCCTTTCAGCAGTTGGCTACTGAGATGTAAAATGCAAAAATCGTGGAAAAAGCGGTTTCCTTTTCCAGGACCGTTTTGCTTCCAAGGCCTATTCTGCTCCAAAGGCATAACCATGCAAAGCAGTGGGGGAGAGAGAGAGAGAGAAAGAGAGAGAAGGAAAAAAAAAAAAGCAGAACGGAAAAGGACAGACAAGGCTTGAAATTGAAATAAAAACGATTCACTGAAAGGAAGAAAAAAAAACATCATGAAATAACACAGTTTGGAGGAGGCAGCAGACAAAGGAGTGACTGTGCCAGCTTGCAGTGTGCCCATCCGCCCGCTTGCTCATCTAACGTGTAACACAGGGGCATAATGCGGTGTAAGCGCTGGCTTTAGCTTGTCATGGAAACGGCAGTAGCATTACCCACACTCACGCCTCTGCAAATTAGCTTTGGCTGAGGGGGGGAAAAAAATAGAAAAAAAAAAAAAAAGAAGCGACGTGCAGGGTGGGTAGGTTTGGGATTGAGGGTGTGTGTGTGTGTGTGTGTGTGCGGTGAGGGTCGATGGGTATGAAGGCTGGGATTCAAAACAACATCACTTTCTGGTTAAAAAAGTTCAAAAAGCCTCCTTCATCTTGAATCCATCTCCATCTTCTTTTCTCCTCCCTGTGGGTTACACAGATCCAACAGGAGATTACAAATCCCTCCTCATCATCCATTCCTCTCAACACAAGCAGCTTTTTTTTTTTCAAAGCCTGTTGGTCCACTTGCCTCTTCCTGAGCACCCCACACACACACACACACACACACACACACACACACACACACACACCCACCTCTGTTGATGTGTCACCAAAGAGCGACTCTCAGGTTAACTGTTGTGGCGCTGCTATGAGGTATAGTTACAGTAAATCTGATGTGACTTGAATGCAGCACAGTCAAGTGACTGCAGAATACCACAGTGTGAGTGTGAGAGCCGGGACTAATCTGACATTTAAAACTTTCAAACATCAGTATCTGTGGTCTCACGTTTCAGAGAGCGGCCATGTTTGTTGTAACAACAGCGTGCTGCTCATTTTTAGAGTGACCAGAGTCACAGATGTCACAAACCATGAATATGCATCTTTAACATGTGTACAGCTTTTTAAAGTACCCAGTGCCCACCCACCTCTTCGATCTTCCTCCACCTCCTCCACCTCCTCCTCCTCATCTTCCTCAGATAAATAAATAAGCTTTGGGAGAAGGAAGCATAGGAGGAAGACAGGGGTGGGGGCTGGTGGTTGGCTCTTATAAATCTGTACGGTATTAATCTCCTTTAACTGCCATCTTCAACAAACAAATTAGTGGTGCGATGGATTCAGAGATCAGCGGCTCTGATAACACCACTATTTATCAATTAATCTAAGCCTGGGCAGGGAAAACTCATTAAGGAGGTCACTTTAGGAATTATGCTCGACAGGTAAAGAGGCTGACTGTGTGTGTGTGTCGGGGGGAGGGGGAGGGATATTGACACAGCAGTTGCTCAACCACCACGTACCCCCACCCACCCACCCCTTCACTACAGGCTGCCATTGTCCAGTGCAGCGTGGGGCTCCACAGTGATGAGAGGGGTGATAGCACAGCCAATTAAAATGAACATAATTACAAAGTCACCCCTTTGACTCCTGATCAGAATACACATGCATCAACACACACATAGTGATGGAGGACGGGTGTGGTGGGGGGGGGGAATCCTGCAGAGATGCAAAGAAGATGAAGAAGAAGAAGGAGGAGGAGGAGGATGACAGGAGTGTCCAGAAAGAGTCAAGAGAAGGACAGAAGAAGGAGGACAGGTGGATGTGCAGCAGCTTTTTACCGACACTTTAAACTTAGCTCGAGAAGCGATAACAAGTTAGATGGATTAACTACCTTTAATCCACAACAACACCAAACATATATTACTCTGCCACTGTTGAACTACCTGCCTCAATCTATTGGCATGTGAATGTTAGCAGGAATTCAGTCAGATATTTTGTATTTTTGCACTAATTAAATGCACAAATGCGAATCTTTTGACTGATAGTGTTGGATGAAAGACGGCAGGATTAATTCCTCTTGAACCTGTGCCGGTCAATCCAACAGCCACCGCTGTTTTATGTGGACCAACAGTGACTTAACCGGGCTCATGATGACAAAAGGATCCAACAGAACGGGAACATTTTAGCGTAGTGTAACCTCTGTGTACGTACGTGTGGTCTGGTCTGGCTGCATCCTGATTCATGATCAAATGTGGTTGAGAACAACTGAGCTGCTACGAGTGTGTGGTAAAAAAAAAAAAAAAGGTGATCCCACTCAGCGATCCAAGAGTTAAGCAGCGAAAATGCCACTTAGTATTTCCTATGGCACATACGAGCACACACCTGCATACCATAACAGAGAGACGGGGGCGGGGGGGTTGCTGGAGGGCTTTATAAAGAGGCAATTAAAGCCTTATCATTTCTTCCCTCACTATCCTTTCCTCAAACACAGACACAAGCGTGCGTGCACACACACACATTCACGCTTTAACACACGCACACAATGTGAAAGACAAATCACTCAGACTAATTCATAAGGTACTTCTAAGGTCCTTTTTAAATTATGGAGAACGGTTGGTTTAATTCAATTAAAATGTAGCGGGGGCCACTTAAGGATGACGGGAGGAAGGTATGGCATGACTAAGTGAGCGTGGTTTTCAAGAATGTGTGGGGGGTCTTAGACCCTCTGGGGGTCCAAGGAGTTTTCAAGTGCAAGGACTTCTATCTCCTCACCCGAAGCCCCCTTAAACCTCACCCCAAAACCCTGGATCCTTCTGGGTTTAAGCCCACACACACCTGGAGGACTGGGGCCGATTAAGCCCAGATTAAGATAAAGTTACCCCTTCTCCGGCCGCTATGTCATTCAAACCCCTGGATAGAGGGACACACAAGACAAAAAGGTTTGGTTCATTCACATATATACACACACACACACACACAGGCACGCACACACAAAGGACTTTCTGGTCATCCTCATAAGCCCTATTAGTCTGCTATAGAGCCTCTCATAGCAGACATCAATCATGGAGGGATTAGTCAATTCCCTCTCTAAATGAGTGGCAAGGGAAACTTCCCTTCAACTCTAAAGCAGGTCTCTCTTTCAGAGATTACACAGCGATTTGTTTTCATTTTGTTCCATCTTCATCGTTTTCTGTTTGACTTGCTTTTCATTTCTCTCTCTCTTGCTCTGCGTCTTCCTTCGTTCTCTCCTGCTTGCAGCTTGTGAGGTAATCCTTGGCAGATAAAACTAAGGAGGACTTACCAAAGGCAGATTACAAGCGGCGCTTTGCGGAAGGCCCTTTTACACCAGTCGGAGCGGGTATTGAGGAGAGTGAGCTCTTCGCAGTGCTTAACTTGTGAACTCGACATGCACCCAACAGAGGAAGAGGTGGAAAAATGATAGCCGCATTACAGTAACTGGATCAAAATATATCCCTCACAACACGCACGAGATTGCGTATTAGTACACACAACACAAGCGCTTGTCCTTTCATGGCAACTGTGTATAAAATTGAATTTGGAATAGCCACTGAATACACACTTCTTTTTTTTTATTCACTTTAAAAAAAAACAAAAAACACTGAACATATCAATGCCTGCACCTTCTCAACGCTGCGTATTAACTCTGATTTCCTAGTGGGTCACCTCCATGTGCAAAAAAAAGAAAGTATTTCAAACGTGGCTTAATTTTTAATCTTCAATGAATCACAGGGTTTTTATCCAAAACACAGACAAAACTAAAGCTACCTAATCCGGACGACCACCTCATCTAAACATTCCTTTAACTTTAACTTTTTCTCGGCCTCTGAGAAAATACCCAAACGGCTGAGATTGTTCGGTAGTTCAGAAATGTCCTATACCTGTCTAACCTAACGTGATGACAGCGATGCCCTGCAGCATGGAACGGCAACAGGAAGCCCAATGATCGGACCGAGACTTGCATGAGAGAAGAAACTGGGTCTCCGCTCTCCCACAAGATCCAATGACAGGCCGCTCGGAGACTGCAAATCAGAGTTGGGGAGGGGTCCTCGCTGGGAAAAGGCAGACATTGAGAGGTACTGACTTAGTCGTGCTCCTCTCAAGGATTATTCTCCTAATATTACACAGCTTATGGAAAGGCCAGTGTGGCCAAGGAGAGCCGCTGAGGCTTCAATGCCTCCGTCTCAGAAATGGACCAAGTGCCTGTTAATATGGAGTCCAGGCGCTGTCGTTTAAGATAAACAACAGTCCTCTCATCCTTTATTTCAGGTTAATAATGCACAGATGCTGTGGAGATTGTATTGGAGTTAATGGATTTTGCCATTTCTGCTCATTCATTTGTTATCTACAGTTAAGGGTATTGATTATTTTCTAATTTCCACCAAACTACAGGAAAAATGTGTATTGAATAACTTGTAATATGTATTGTCACCCTTATATAAAACAGTAGAAAGTGTCCAGTGCCTATTGCCTGTTTAACATCGTCGACGTGAGCCTGAGTTTCTCTGAGTCCTACATCTGAAAGTCTTTGTGCAAAGGTCTGTCAAACTTATCAGAGAAGATGGAATAACTTTGGACTGGATGTGATGATAACAAGACGAGAGACCTTGGAAAGGGGAAAGATCAGAGGAGGAGATGACTGTCCTTGTCTCTTGGGCTCCCCTCTGTCCTCCGAAAACATCCCACAGTCGTCACGGCAACCTCGGTAACACTCGACAGCGTGGATGCGGTCCTCTCCTGCCGCGTACCCCGGTGAAAGCTAATTAAGAAATATCGCAGCCTTCTGCGAACTCAATTAAATAATGTTAATTTATTCTAATTTCAATTTGGAGGTAGTCTGAACTGGAGGGGGGAGGCTGTGAAAACAAAGTCTGGGAGAGGAAGGAGAGCTGTGGCCTCTGCCTCCCCCGGCACAGGAGCTCTCACAACCTGCAAAACTCTATTTAATTTCAACCCTTTGATTAACATAAGTAATCACACAAGCCCTTCAACTGAAGGGGAGAAGGAAAACATACCTCTGGTGTTGGTTTACTTTCTCACCTCTGGAAAGAATGAGTGTGTGTGTGTGTGTGTGTGCACATGTGTGTGAGTAAGAGAGAGAGAAAGAGAGATGGAGGGAAAAAGACTGTAAGTTACACCGTTTTTATACCATAGTTTGTACAGGAAGCAGCACGTGGAGTTTGGTGATTGTGACAAAAACTTCCAAAAACCACTCGACTATAAAATCAAACAACAGTCTCTGAACGCACACGATTTTCCAAGTGGCACCAACTCAAAGCTGAAGACGCCGCTTTACTCGTTCTCAGATTCTTTGTGTAGATATTAAGATGATACAGAACTTCTTCACTTCTTTGCTCAAACTTTTGCCCACAGACGTACGCCAGCTTCCAACTTTTCTTATATGAAAATAGGGCTAATAATTCATGAACCGGAAACTTGATGAAAATCCAAAGATCAGAGCATCTAAGT
Source organism: Caranx ignobilis (assembly GCA_021432705.1). Taxonomy (NCBI): domain Eukaryota; kingdom Metazoa; phylum Chordata; class Actinopteri; order Carangiformes; family Carangidae; genus Caranx; species Caranx ignobilis. The sequence continues at coordinate 2,571,026 of MU270009.1, read as the reverse complement.
GTAGAGCGGTCTGACTATGAAATAGAGATGGAGATGAAAGAGAAAGGAGGAGCAGGGGATCACTGAATTACTGGGAGGGGTGAAATCAGCCCCAGGGAAAAGAGATGGACTGAATCAGACCCAGACAGAGCTCGCAGCCCGCCCAACAGGAACTCTCTCTGTTCATTTAAATTAATCCCACAGACGTTTCCATCCTTGCAGCTCCTTCACAGACGCTAAACTTAAACTTTGACGTCTTGGAGGATCTATATCTCTCTAGACAAGGACGGTGGACAAACACACTGGCGGCCGTGGACGCATGAGGCATCACAGTAGAGGGTGAGGTGGTTTCAACCAACATGGAGACAAACCTAAGACACTATCAAACACAACCACACGTAGGCAACACACCACATGATAACAGATAGTGTGCCATTTGTGAATGTTCAGTGGTGATAATAGGTAAAAAAAAAAAAAAATACCCAAAGCAAAATGACGGACTGGGTCTTATCACGTGACAGGAAAACAAACAGCATAAAACAAAATGATGCAGAGATTATTTCTGATCTGGAGCTTGTTTTGTTTGAAGGTGAGAACGTATCGAGTTTGGACGCTGTCTGAGTCAAACTGCTTCTGGTCAACTGTGAAATGCCACCGCTTGAACTGGAGAACCCCGAGTGAACTGTTTTGAGTGTGTAGCGGGTAAAGATGCTCAGTCTGAGGTAAACTCAGGTAGAGATGGTAATATTACAAACATCTACGTGCATTCGCGTCCTTGTCCTGTCCATGAATTGCTACGACTGAACGTGTACTCTGTTGGCAAGACTCCAGAGCTCGGAGCTCTTGTTCGAGCTTAATGTAAATCCTATCCATATGTGTAATACCTGTATATAGAGTAAGTGGGCGTGCGCCATATGTCCAATACATGTCCTGATTTTCCACAAGCTGCCAGTGAAGTGGGCGTTTTTAATACAATGAGGTGGAGGATAAAGAATTACATCCAAGATGAAGTTTAATGCTAAACCTAAACCTGTCTGAGTGAATACACACATGACGAGGACAAGAGCGTATGACAACAATGAAAACGACAATCTGCATTTAGAGAAGATAATAAATATGTATTTTTGTGGCTTAAATCCTAATTTCCCTAAGATTTAATACGTAACCTTCCCCCACACCCTCGCTCTATACCTCACCTCACTCCTCACTCCTGCTTTGAGCGTCTTTTATTTTTTTCTATTTTTAAATGTCACTCCCTGATCACAGAAATATTACTGACCCTCGCACTCTTTAACATTTGTTGGATATTACCACAGTGATGGAGCAGTTAAAGGTTGTCCAGCCGCTGCACTTACTGTTACCTTTTGCACCGAATCTGTCTGTAAAATGTAAATAGGATAAAAGACATGCTAATCTGTATTGGTTAGCAAAGCTTTCATTTAACAAACTGCATATGAGGCATTTCATTACCTGGAGGGCAGGTTGTACATACTTTCAAATATATCAATTTCTATTCACATTCTGAGATTAGACCTAGTTTTCCACATGTGTGTGTGTGTGTGTGGGTGTGTGTGTTTATCTTGGTCCTACACACCACCTGCCCACATGAATAGTTAGTAGAATTAAATGGAGAATACACACTTTTATATGAGAGAAGTAGAGGTTAGTTATGTTTTAGGGGAAGGTTATAACTGCCCCAGCCTGTATTTGCTAAACTGAGCCTAAGGCAGACAAGAAACTACAAGAACAGACCCAGAGCTGCTGCATGGGAACACACGCTCCCATCTACACTCTGCACACGTTCATAGCGTGATGATGTGTTGGTTTCGTCTTGGCCTCTCATAGTGGGAATGTCTCCTCTTAATCCTCTCTGACTTCATACATTCAAAGGTCATCTCGCAGCCTACACATGGCTGAGGCGAGCGTGTGCGAGTGTGTGTATGTGTGTGTCATAGCGCCTTGTGTGAATAAGAAAGAGAAACCTATTCACACTAGCAGTATATGTCAACAAACCCTGTAGGCCTATCCTTGTTTACTGTGAACATCCTATCTCTCTCTCTTCAATTCCCTGGCCATCTTCCCTCTCTTTCTCTTCTTTCCTCTACCCTTCACTATCTTCCACCTATTCTCCTTCACAGCAACCCCCCCCAAACACCCTCCAATCCTCACCCACAATTCATTCTTCATATCCCTCCCTCCCTCCACCCCAAGCTCCAGAGGCAGGGGCATCTCTTGGCGAAGTGTGGCCCACCACAGGCCACTGGCTTTGGGTAATTAAAGTGGTTTAGGCCCCCTCACCCACGGTCACAGGCAACTGCAGCTGGGTGATAAAGGCACTGTGCCATAATTACATGGACGGCCAGCATCACCGCCCAGCTACACTAAAACAGTCAGCTAGCCAGCTGCATGAGGAGGAGGGACCTGTGTGTGTGTGTCTGTGTGTGTGTGTGTGTGTCTGTGTGTGTATAAGTAACTGTACAGAGTGTGTTTGCATGTGTGGGTGTGTGTGCACAGGGGGTCAACACCCCCTTCTGATCGCTCTGCTGTAGTTAAGCCCCCTGTGTTTAAGCCCACATAGGCTCATTGAGCCCCTACACACACACACACACACACACATACATTTTCAACCCCCACCCATCCCTACACCCCCAGCCAATCATTCCCCACCAGTGGTCTGACTCCTGCAGTGAGTGTGTGTGACCATCAGCCATTTAATTAGACCCAGCCATGATTTACCTAATTTAAATAAATAAATAAACATACGAAAACACCCCAATAAACAAATACCTATATTCAAATGAGGAGCTGGGGAGTTTCATGAGCATAAAGAATGGGGCAGAAGATGGGATTGTGCAGGCGGAAAAAAAGCTAATGTAAGGACCACTGACTGGACGTGGACGCACAAGTGCAAACAAGTACACCCTGGCAAGCACACACACACACACACACACACAAGTCACTCACTTATAATAACACACGTCACAAAGAATGAGCCAAAATGAAGAGCAGTAAAAAAAAAAAAGTAGCTGTTGAATTCTGGGAGTTTTCAGGATCCAGTTTATATTAAAGATTCACTTCACTACTGTCACTTTTACTTTCTAATTAAAAATGTCTTTACTTTCACTGTATTTGGCAAATTAAGTGAAACTTTGGTCATTACTGCTACGGACACGGAGCACCCCTGGATCCCCATACAATCTAGACACAGTTAGACAGGAGTATAATATCATAACGTCATTATTTCTGATGAGCCCATCCCATATATTCCACGACTGCCACACACTGATGAGACTGCATGTGGTGTTTTGCTGCTGCATGTGCCTGTGAGCCTGTCGTGGGGATAAATCAAAGTTTATTAAATTCAAGTGAAGCCTGTTTACCTTGGGGGAAGAGGAGGCCAGCTCTCTCCCCATCACCGCTGCCACCGGGCTGGGCCCGACTGGCTGGGCTCTCTCCCTGTCTGGGCCAGCGCTGGGTCTGGGAGCTGCCGGACTGGGGCTAAGGCCAGGACTGGAACCTGGGGGCGGGGGAGCCCTCCTCTTCTGGCTGCTGCCCACATCGAGGGAGGGGCCGCCAGCGGGGGGCCGTGCGGGGCTCGATGTCCTTGGCTCGTAGAACGGGTTGGATCTGAGAACGGAGGGAAGAGAGAGATGACAGGAGAGAGCAAGACGAGACAAAAAGATGTCATGTTAGAAAGTGCATGACTTTTTTTTTTTGGCTCTGAACGTTACGTCTCACACGCCTCAGTGACAAAACAAGCACAAGAAACATTACATATTGATTATTAAAACATCTGGATATGAACGATCAGGATCAATTAAACCAGACTTTGCTTCAGCTGCTCATCGTTTAATTAAACGTAAGAAAACTGCTGCATGGAAACAAGAGTTTGGTGAAACACAATGAACAACACACACAAGTGGTAAAGTAATAGAAGATGCAGGTGCACTGAGGTCAGGTCTGGGTGACCTCATATCCTCACTGCCCAGGGTGGACTACTGACAGACAGACAGGCAGGAGTGCACACACACACACACACACACACACACACGTAGCCACTCTTACGCACATACCAGAGTGTTATCAATATACAGGCATGCTTGTGACACTGAAAGCAGGGCAGGGTCTTGAGACATTCACTCAACATGCAACAAGCAATCCTAAACAAACAAGAGAATTGGATGGAGAGGGTTGGGGGAGGTGGGGGGGGGGGGGGGGGGGGGGGGGGGGGGGGGGGGGGGTGAGAGCGACTGTGAGAAAGAGAAAAAAAACACTGATTGACTAGGTATCTGTCTGAAAGAAAAGGTTATAGATACTCAGTGTCTATCTGACTGAGAGAAGAGAAAGAAAAGAAGGGAAGCGAAGAAAAGAAAATCAGGCAGGTCTATAGAAGCTTTAACAGACCAGCACCGGCTAAAAGACATGTGAAAGGGCTCCAGTCAAAACACCGCGCTGCCCTCTTGAACTTTCTATTCTGCAGAGAGCTGCTCCCGATGTAAGAGACGGAGCAAAAGAAACATGCCAGTCTGTCTTTAGACGGCAGAGAGGACTAAAACACACGTCTGTCGGTGTGACGGCTTCGCTCAACAGCCAAAACCTACAAGTTTACAATTCAGGCAGAGCCGCTCTTCTGCAGAGGTCACACACAATGAATCAGGGACTTAGCGAAACAAAAGGATCCTCGCAGTGTGAGATTTTGCGACAACTCTTAAATCGCTGATTAAATGTAATCATGGAAACCTGCTGAGGCAGTAACACATGTCCTCCTGCTCGACTGCATAGTTTCTGTAATCATAAACCAACAACACTTTTCCTCACTGAGAGGCGAGCAGGGGACGAAAGAGGAGGCAAAGTGAAATAAAAATGAGCAGAGCCTGAGGAGGAAGTTAAGGAGGATGGCGAGGAGGGAAAGTATGGAGCAACAAATTGATAGGAGGGAGGGAGGCAACGACGAGGAGGGAAAGGAGGGAGACAAGGTTAAAGAATGCAGTGAAACAACAGGGCCCTTGTTCCTGTTGAAAGAGCTGCCTCGTCACTCTGCCTTGATGAAGGGGGGGGGGCTACAAGCACTCCTCTATAAGAAGGGGTCTTGGACGACTTGGCCTGCCAACAGTAACTGAACTAGACAGTCTGGATCCTTCAAGTACAGGCCACTAGGAACCATGTCAGCGAGCTGTTCTGCTCAATAGTTAAAGCAAGTGTGTTTATCTGACTCCCTCTGGCAAACAACTGAACACCCAACACACAGAGAAGTATTTAATGTGCTGTATACATACAGAAAGGTGCTGCAGGCCTCTTTATACTGCACCAACTACAGGTGAAACTTTGCAAAGTTAAAGTTGAGGAACCTATATGAAAGTCCGTGCAATGACTTCACAGTCACTGTATTGTTTAGTGTCAGTATTTCCATCTTTCCTCCTCAGGTTGACTGGAAACATTAGAAGATGAAGAACATACTTAAGAAATAAAAGTCTTACTCATCAAGCTCCTCCTCCTCGTTGTGAGTGGTGTTGGCGTACAGGTACTTGCTCATGTCAACAGGCCGTACGCCTTTTCTCTGCGGGGCTTTGGGGGTTCTGGGTCTGGCTGGGGGTCCATGTCCTGGTCCGGCTCCTCGAAGGGGTTCCCCGGCGTGTGTGCCTCATGTTCATCCGGCTCGTTGAACGGATTTGAGGAGTCGTGGTCGTAGAAGGAATCGTCATCTACTCGCTTCCGCAAGACCGGCTGTGCAGGAGGCTCTGTTTGAACGGGAGGAGACAGAAATGCCTGGATGTGAAACACACACGATACTGAACTAAAACAGTCACAACGAATATCCTCTTATTTGACAAGAGCTTTGGCAGCTTGTCACCCCGTTTGGATTGAGAGCTGGGCATCAAAATAAAAGTCTGATTTGCTTTTTCACCCTGTGTTTCTTTATAAAAACATGATCCACAAGTGAACCTGTGGACTGTTTTATTTTTGCTAATGTCAACAGTTCACACCTGACGATATCACACACAGCTACAGCAACCGTATCATCCCCAAAACAAATACTAACCAACAAAACTATGTGAAATTTCACTGCTGGTTTAATAAGATTAGGATGTCACACAAGAGGTGAGGCTGAATATATAGAAAACCTACAAGTGAAATCCTGAACTTCAGATTAAAGACAACTTCAACAAGCTGCAGGGAGGGAGAGCGTGTCATTCAAAAACAAACAATCCACATTAATACACCTGGCTACTCAGGTGGCCAGACAAAAATATTGGTTTAGCTATCGGACTGAAGCGCTGGAGCCCAGCTGCTGTAGTTTCACATGACTACACACATTCACAACATGTGTGTGGGTCCAAACTTCAAATTCCAATGACACTCTGAAAACAAACCTTAACTTTTAGTGGCGGGCAACAACAACACGAGGCCGAACACACATACATACCCTCCTCATCGGGATCGCCGAAGGGGTTGAGGTGGTTGGATGAAGGTCGTCTTCGGGATCGTCAAAGGGATTGTTGCTCATGGCAGGAGACGCGTCCTGATCCTCGTCCTCCAGGAAGTTCAGCTTGTTGATCAGCTCTGTCACCACAGATGCCAGCGTTAAGTCACAAAGATGTGCAACAATAATACAGAGTCAAAAATAAACAACAACAACAATAAGGAAAGGAATAAAAACAATACAAACCCAAATATACCAAAACAAATGACGCTGCACTTTGGAGTGAACCACAAACCTGAAGACCACTCAGTCTTGAATGTTCCCCCTCTGGTTGGGGAGCGCTGCCTAAACTTGTCTGTGCTTCCCTCCGCCACCTCACCCCACTGCAATGCATATACGCAACAGTGGCATTCTGGGAAACCCGTGTGTGGTATGGAGGGTTACTGTGGGAGACAGTGAAGGCAGCATGGAGTTGCTATGGAGATGCTGTCTGCAGAGGGCTAAGCCTCGTCCACTTTATCTTCATCATCCTCACTGTAGCTCAATCGCACGCTGCCAGGGTGTGGGTCAGTTTGAAAAGAGTGTAAATGTGTGTGAGGCAGATGCCAAGAAGTGCTGCTGAGCGCCACGACAGAGTCTCTGTGTGCATGCGAGTCCTTTGGTCTATATGTAGTGTGGCTATGTGAAGTGGCGGCGCCTGATAAGCAGTACAGCACTTTTTCCTTGCCTCTTACTGACAACATTCAAGACCCATTTTAGGCCATGACAAGTGCACGTGTGTGTGTCTGTGTCTGCGTGTATGTGTGTGTAGTGTGATTTGACTGTTTACCATCCAAGCAGAAAACTTGGAGATGCAGGTAGAGAAACCTCAGAACCCCAGAAACCCAAATAATCGCATCTGAGGTTTTCATAACAAAGTGGAAAACCGTTGTGTACGTTTTAATTAAGTCTGAGGTTTGTAAAAACGAGTTTGCAGATTTTATTATAAGATTAGAGTTAATTGATGAGTAGTTATCACATATTCTCCTCGATGCAGTTTAGTCTTTGTGACCAGAATGAAAACTTTGCACTGCCACTGTCCCAACCTGACTGTATCTAACTTCCCAGCGTCTCTCCAGCTCAAGGCCACATGAACACCACTGATCAAAAACACATGCAACTCCTCCTTCTACCTGGGTCCTCTCTGTCTGGTTTGGTTCACCTCCAATTGCAGTAAAATGAAGGAGAAGATCACACCATCGAAAACGTAAAGAATAGGAACCAAAAGGATGAACACCGACTGACGTGTTCACGACACCTTGTACGGCACATCACAACATGAACCAAAATAAACTGTAACACCACATGACCACAACACGATCACAATACCAGTGTCAACGAGGCTCGGGAAGGGGGGTGGGTGGGGTGGGGATTTGAGCCAAGGAGAAACAAAAAGAAGAGCTGGAGAAGGAAGGATTACGAAAAATAAATATATGGAAAGAAACGGTGGTAATGAAAGGCAGGGGGAGGAGAGGTGACACAATGTTCATGTTCACGAGACGATGAGAGAGTCAGAAAAAAAAAAAAAAAACAGGAGGTGAAAGAAAGGTGAAAAAAGACCTTGGGAGGAAGCGGCAGGCTTAGCGGTTGCTTTGCGTGCTCGCTTAGGGACACCACCTTCATCATCATCATCATCATCCCCATGTAAGCAGCTGAGGGCATTCAACTGGTTTACTATCTCTGTAAACGACAGGGCCATACAGGAAGGGAGGAAGGAAGAATAGCAGTGAACAAGGCAAAATAACACACCCCATCGAGAATATAAACACACACACACACACACACACACACACCCTCTTATTTGTACATAGATACACAGTATATACAAAGATAACAACTGCATCTTCTCAGTGTTTATCTTGGTTCGTGTTAAACCTGGTCGCTCACTATCACAAACACTGATATTAGTGGACAGACGTTGCTAAAACAGCTACTTGAAATCTGTATACATTTATATTTTGCACACACAAACAGGTGAAGGTTGAAAAACACAGCACTTATCTTTAAAATCATGATTTCCTAATCTTGGGTTACTCCGTTATTGCACTGAAGAGCATCCAACACTCATTCACACATACTGTTCATATTCAAATACACACACAGAATATATTTTCAAGGGAGGTGTACAACACATCCTTTAAAGGTGTAAAACATTATCTTTTTATCCTTTACATATTATCATATGAAAGATAAAAAGTAAACATATGTTTTGCAGCGTATGTGTTGGTTAGCTCAGTGTTAGCGTTGCCGGTTTGTCAGGCAGGTAGCATCCAAGGGAGGGGATACAATAGGAGGAAGTTTTTGGCAGCTCGGCCGGTCCTTTGATTCAGAGACGCACGCTGGTGGAATCGCTGTAGGCGCTCAATGCATATACATATAAATGAGACAAAGAGCAGGGAAGAGAAAAGAGAGGACAGAAAGCATGAAGCTTAACATGAAGAGATGCCGCTAAAGTTGGATTAAGCAAAGCAGGAGGCAGCGCGGCCCATACATTAAGCCACAGAATGAATCCTCAACATGTATGTATGTATATATGTATGGAGTGAGATGAGCCACCGTCAGTCCACCGGTCCACCGACACGGGAGGAGAAGAAAGCAAAGAAAATGAGGTGATGGGGGGGGTGGGTGGGGGTAGGGGAGTAAAGCGTAGGCAGCAGAAGACAACCTGAAGCGGACTCAACATGGTAAATGAAGCTCATGAATTTACAAATTTTCACTCCTTCGCACGTATGCAAGCGCGCACACACACACACACGGGTCCACTCACAGCAGGAGAAAGTTAGAGGGGAAAATATCAACACAGAAGCAAAGTTGATGTCCCACGTGAAGCCTGGGTCCTGGTTATTCTGGTCTGGGAGGGGTGGACACGCTGGTCCCCAAAGTAAAGTTCAAGTAAACACACTACTGTTCTGATGCCTACTGGCTGATGCCAGCAAAGCAGCGATGTGTGTGATCTCTGATCCTACAAAACCACACATGTAAAGAAATAAAAAAGTGCTTTGTGCATGTTTTTCACCTGTGATCTTTGCAGCCTTCTCCTCCTGGTTGACCCTGTTCTCCTCGTCCTCCTCGTTCTCCTCCTCAAAGTCGTCCAGATTGCCGATGTCGGCCTGTTTCATGCTCATCAGGCTGGCCAAGCTCTGCATGTCCTCATCACTGGATCAGAAGAACGCACATACAATGACAAACATAGAAACATGATGTTACATGTTACATGTTAATTAAAGGCATAACTGGTAAAATGAATGAATGGATCAGGACTGTATTTTCAATGCACCTGTAAAGCCCTCAGTTAAACAGGTGACAACAGATAGAGGTCGTTCTCCATTTCCATAAACACCCAAGACTTCAACTCTCCTCCCTGCTACACATCTCCTCTCTCACCCTTTGTGTCTGTCTCTTCTCCGCCATCACTTTGTTCACAGATGCATCAATTTCCACATTATTTCTTGTATTTTATGTAGGCTTGTGTACCCCCACCCCCCCCCACCCCAACGCAGTCCCTCGATACCACGGCTCCATCATAATCGCTGTATTCTCCTCTCTGTTCTTTGTGTTTGGTGTTTCCCAGGCCCACAGGCTCATTTGAACTGGTGTGATGGAGTTTGTTTGTGTGTGGTCGACATCATTCCCCGAAGGGTTAACAAGGGTTACGCGCCATCGACCCGTCGTCCGCGCCACAACAAAGGCCTTGTTGCTCCACTCTCTTAGTGTGTGTGTCTGTCTTTGAGTGTGTGTGTGTGCGTGTGTGTTTGTCTGTCTGTCTTTAAATGAAAGTTGCTGCTATCAAATGAGAATGAATAACAAATGGCAACCACGGTGATTGGGAGTGTGGGTTTGAGATATCAAAGAGGAATGTGTGAGAGGAAAGTGTGAGTGTAGATATAGAAAAAGTCTGTGTGTGTGTTTACTAAATGAAGTACTGTCTTTCATGACAATTATTATAGCAGCACGAGTGTCTTGCAACATCTCTGTCTTAGGTTTTTCTTGTTTTCAAATCGGACGACAACCATCTGGCCTCAATCAGAATATGAACTGAAAAATCTTACGTGGCCTTTCCCTCACGGAGGAAGATGCAGGAGAGCGAGAACTGCAGCGTGGCCGACACCACCTTCTTCGACAGGGGCTTGAATTTGAGCTTGACATCTGTCTGTGTGGGCATGGGACTGGCGTACTGTTTCATGTTTATACTGCTGGTGGCCAAGGCCTTCCTCCGCCCTGACGGAGACTCCTGGAGAGAAAGAGAAGGGACACACAGATGAACATGCGCGAGCGGATTTAAGGAACATGTAGGTTCAGTAAATGACACAAAGTCTGGACTCAAACTTTTCATCTCGACTGTGACTGTGATTACAGCATCCCGATAAATAAACGGTACGTTTGGTCACTGTCGGTTCAGTAAATTCAGAACCAGCGCCCTCCTGCACTCTTCATTGTGAATTTTTACCCCTCCTGATATTTCCTATCAAAGGTCCATGCTGAAGCTATTTCTGCTGCACTTCTTCTCAGAGATGTGGCCCTGGGTCGGGGGCTAGCAGTCAAATTGGAAATTGGGAATATGCCACAGCCTGGATGATAAGAGTCAGTGACAGCGGCCCTATGAGAGACTCTGTGTGTGTGTGTGTGTGTATGCATGCAAACTGCTTACCAGAGGACCGTGTGTGTGTGGAAAAATAAGACCTGCCCAGAAAGCCTAAGCCTCGTCACTGACTGCTAGATATGGAAACTAAACAGTTGGGGACGCCGGAGCCTTTTGTCTACCTTCCCTCTCCCTCCAACACAAACTGATGGGTTTTGTCTGCTGTTAGTCTGGCTATTGAAAGCACCATGCTGTCAGTGGATAGCAGACTGGTTCACCTCCTTGCTGTGTTGATACCACTGCCATACCACGGTCCTCTCTCCTCTGTTCTGCCTCCTCTGTTTGCACCGATTCTGTTTCTGTGATGGGAAACACATTTCCCCCTGGTTAAGTGATCTCTGTTTCATTTGCATGTGAGGAAGAGACTGATGTCAGAACCAAATCCAGCGCGAGGATCAGACAGACACCGGTTCACACGTGTCTCTTCACACAGGCCATGTGGAATGAGAGCAGCAGGCAGTGGAAACACACACATGCTCCCTCTTTTGAATCTGTCCGATTCCTCTTGGTCTATCCTTTTGTCTCCATTGCATTGTATTGATGTCTAAAAACAGCGTATACACACCTACACAGACACACACACACACACACAGTTGTGTTATTATAGCACAGAAAAATACCTTCTTGTCTCAGCTGTGAATCGAGCCCCGAGGTTTCATCCTCTCGTGCGCACAATGCCGAACAAAGCGGAGCAGCTAGCTCTCTTTCACACAACACCAGTTTGAGAGCACATATACATATACATATACAGTCTGGTGTGTACGCTAGATAAAGCGATACAAGCTCTTTACATTGCCTGTTTCCTGATGTCTTCACACACACACACAGAAACACACACATCTCAGAGGCTTTGGCTCTGTGGGGAAAACTCAATCTCAGCCTTATCGCTGAGGACCGCAGGGTATTCATCCACACACACACACACACACACACACACACACACACGGATGGAGACATACACACATGTGCGCGCACACACACACACAAACACAGAGTTATTATCAGTACAGAGTGGTAAAGCTATTGGTAATACTGTGAGAAACTATGTAAGCTCCAAATAGGAAATAGAACTGAGTGGGTCAGCCATGGGAGCGCGGACACGGTGTGTAGTCACTTTAATTCTCATTGTTTGCAGCTATTGGCATTGATTGTTATTAAAGTTACATACAGCCCACTCGCACTTTCCCATGATGCACTGTGTCTTCACCATAATAATAATGATAATAATAATAATAATGATAGGTGCAGTAAAAGCACAGACATTCAAAGTTTTAAGTTGGGGATAAGGAGCTCAGGCTGCCGTCACGTAGGAGTCACAACACAACAATGAGCGGTTGATGGAGTGGATCCCAGACCTGCTGAGGCAACACACACACACACACACACACACACACTCTTCTACAGGAGCTGCTGTGGAGGTGCATTTGGCACCAAGACATAAAAACTTAAACCTGCTCTTAAAGATGATCAAATCTTTTTTCTCTAACCTTTAATCCCTCTGTTTCTGTCTGTCCTGCCACATCCCACTGTACATCTCATCAAACCCCTGTATCCTTCCATCTCTGCCTCCTCCTTCCTACCTCGCTCCTTGCTCAGGCCAATAATTAAATAAAAAACTACAGAGGAAAAAAAAAAAACGACCGACCGAGCGGCTACAGCGAGGCCACTTGACATTTCGTGCTGACATTTGAGACTTGTCGCTTTGGCTGTGGAACATAATGACGTATCATCGCCCCACCGCTAACCCCTTCTTCTTCTTCTTCTTCTCCTCAGCCCATCACAAGAAGAAGAAGAAGAAGCAAAAAAAAAATAAAAAACTCTCCCTCTCCACCTCTTATCTCTCTGCAGATTACACCCTGGCTATTATACTAAGCTAATAACGCATGTAGATACTTTATGAATGAATTTGCCAAATGCACCAAACACTTAAGAAGAGGGGATTTAGCAAAAAGGAGGACGGGGAGGAAAAAAAAGGGGGGGAGGGGGGTCTTGAAAATAGGAAATACTTAAGGATATGCAAATACCCTGGCGAAAGAATGGAATAACCGTTTCGACAGATTTGAGTAGGGGCAGCAAACAATGGAAATCTGCTCTATTTCCCCGGATGCTACTTGTCAATCAATGTGTGTGTGCATGTGTGTGTGTGTGTGAGAAAGAGAGAGAGAGAGAGAAGGTGAGGAAGAGGAGGAGGAGGAGGAGGGGGGCAGCAGTCAGGATTAGGGTGACTGGGAGGTTGTGACAATGTGTAAAATGAAAAGAAAGGACAATACAGAAGTTTAATTTATTACAGAGAGAATAGGACTATCAATATGCTCTCTCTTTCTGAGCCCAGAGAATGGCTAAATACCTGTGTGTGCATGTGTGCGTGCATGTGCGTGTGCATGTGTGTGTGCCGGGGGGACACACTGGGAGAAAAAAAAAAGAGAGAGAGAGAGAGAGAACTAGAAAGGAGGAGGGAGGGGTAGTGGCTGTATGCTGCCTCCTAGCTGCGTCTCAGTCCAACTGCAGCGTATCATTAAACACCAACTGTAACTTTGTGCCACACAAACCAGGACACGTGTCACAAGAGGAATCAAACCTGCTACCTGCCTTCACTTACTCCGTTTGTTGTTTATTACAATTATAAAGCATGATTATTGACTTTCATTCAAGATGGGAGTATTTGTGTTGGAGCAGAGTGTGTGTGTGTGAGAGGGTGTAAGGGCACCAGTCCTGCCCCTCTCCCCTGGTGCCAGCTGGCCTCGGATCGATCCACAGATGCTCCCCTGGTGGGGGGGCAGGGGTCAGGGCAGGAGGGGTGCCCGGGGGTCCTGCTGAATCCCTCTGCCCCAAAATGCCAATGGGACGGGCCGGAGGGAGGGAGGGGAGGGAGGGAGGGAGGGAGGGGTCGGATCCTTTTGTCACTGAGAGATGGATTAATTAGACTGAGTGCTAAAAGAACCTGGCTGCTTTGTATAGACCTGGTCTGACTCTGACACACACACACACACACACACAGTAACAGTTGGGCAGTGATAGCACATGATGAACAAAAAGAATTAAGTGCCCAGTCCACCCACACACACACACACACACACACATCAATCAGCTAATGGCTTTTTAACACAGGTCACCAGTCAATTGGTTTCTAATTTTAACAACCATGGTCGATGTTCTGTATTGATCCAGATCACTAGTACCACCTTTAATAGCACGTTACACATCTAAATTACCTATTCCTGAACTGATGATGTCCCTATACCTCTGGTGCAACTGTAATAGTGACTGTAGTGATGTTTCGTATGTAGTCGGGGAAGATAAAAGATAAAAACCTGGTTCTGGTATCACAACGACGATGATAAGTGATGAATCACTGGTTCCACATCAAGCAGATGGTTATCTGACTTAAGCCTGCTGCCACAAAACAAAACAATCCTAAACTGGAGGGGAAAGGGGACAAGCCGAGGTCAGTTACACTCCGAGCGCTGCTACTTCATGTATTTTTTAAATGGTGTAATGATGTCGACGGCTATTGATCAGGTACATACCAGGTTGTTCTTTCCCTCTGTGTCTTAATCTCCTGTTGGTATGAAATGTGTTGATTGTAAAGCTATGTGAAACAAAACCTCACCCGTAAAGCAGATGATATAGACACCGAGGATATAAATATTGCACACACACACACACACACACTATTCACACGGTTTGGGGATAAAAATAAAAGCTAAACTCAATGTAGCCTATAGAATAACCCTGAGGTAGCACCGATTAGCCCTGCGCCCCAACACCCAAAATCAGCTGGCTCTGGTTGAATTCAGCAGTCAGCAGATTGGAGGTTCGAGGGTGTGTGTGTGTGTGTGGTAAAAGGGGGGGGCACGGTGCTATTCCTCTCGCCTCAAGGTCACAGTTATTGGAAATGGAGACATCCAATGTGCTCACATCTCTCTTTGAAAGCACACACAATGGAGTGATTCCTCTGTGTCAATTTGGCCTCCCCTGATAACTGATAAGACGAGCCTTTTTACATACCACCTATGAATACCGCACTATAGACACACACATACACACACACACAGATTAAGACCAATTTATTCATCTGCTATTATATGTGAGGATTTATTCTTTTTCCCCAAGCAGTGTGTGTGTGTGTGTGTTTTTAAAAAGGCAACAATGGACATAAAAAGGCATGCAATACTATCACTGCAGTTATGTGAATTACAATAACAATGGTGATAATAATGGAATGAACTGTGCAAATGGCTTTCATGTGTATTATGACATATGTGCACACTCACAAAGTCTCCAACACACACACACACACACATGGACACACACATAGAAAAAAGAAAGAAGACCGCAGCATTTCTCTTCACTAGAAGCACCTGGTGGATCGGACTGAACTTAAACCTCTGCAAAAGGGACAAACAGTGGAGGAGAGTGGGAACAGAAAGGACAGTCAATTACAGCACAGTGTGTGTCTTAGATGAATGTGGTTGGAGATGAGTCTGGACTCCAGACACACAGTCGTTTCTCTGTAACAATAAAAAGGGACAGAGTGACGTGCAGCCAGGAGCCACGTCACACAGGAGCTGTTATAGACAACAACAACAACAACAACAACTGTGGGTCTAAAGACAAGACTTGGCGTGTTTATGTGAGGTGGTGCCATTTTGTGGTTGAATCTGACCTCTGACCTCAGAGGGTAACATGAAAACGACTGGACCTGGTTTTCAACATCACCTCCTCACACGTTATTTTCTAAAACAACCTGATTTATACCTTTAAAAAAAAACATCAAATACATGCTCTGTGTGTGTGTGTGTGTGTAAGAGAGAGAAAAGAGGGATGGAGGTCAATCTAGAGAGCAAGAAAAAGAAAGAGAGGAGGGGAGAGAGAGAGGGAGAGAGGAATGCCTTTAATGCAGAGTTGCCTCTGATGGCAGCAGATGAAAGGAGCAGAGTCACAAACCAACCAGCCCTTAAAAAGGCCTAATCCTAACTAAGAGGAGAGGCGTTTAACTGGGGAGTAACCTATTGCTAGCTTGCAACACACACACACACACACACACACACACACACACACACACACACACACACACACACACACACACACACACACACACATTAACTGGATGACTGCAATATTTCTGAGGATCAGCAACATTAAAGAAACCTCTGGAAATAAAAGCCGTCACCTCGACACCGACTGGCCTCATCACAAGTCAACAGACTGAGGAGCACCTGCCCCCCCCCCCCACACTGAGGTCACCGCTGATGTAAAGTGTATGTTGAAGTCATCATTACTTAATATGTATATATATATATATAGCTATCAGACCGGAGAGGAACCTGATAGACTCTTCCTGCACAGAGCATTGCTGCAGCTTCACTGCAGCGGACTTCGCTGTTCGCTGTTTACACCGGTCTACTCTGGTGTCTATACATTTAGGCCTGGAAATGGTAACATTTGATGTCAATCGTTGTCAATTCCCAGTGGAAGAATTAATCAATTAATCCTTTTAACAGAAGTATTGGTTCCACTGAAAGCAGCCGTTTCCATCAAGCTTTTCTAATCAGACTCCATCGTCATTCGTTACCAGTGAAAACTGCTTCGATGGACACCAAGCCAGTATCACATGTCCTTTCTTTCTCCCTTCATTTCTGCTCCCCCCCTCGTCTTATCAGTGTGTCCAGGGTGCCCTCCTCTCTTCAACTCTCCGGGTCTTTCTTTTGGGTGGCCCTCAGTGCCCCCCACACACACTCAGACCCAGAGCATGCACTTCAGACAGGGGGCTAATGGGAAAATAAATTACCAGCAGGCAAAAGCCCTGGCTCTGCACTTCTGCTGGAGGAAGAGAAAGGGACAGAGAGGGGGTGGTCAAGAGAGAGAGAGAGAGAGAGAGAGGATAGAGAAGACAGAAATGAAAGACAGAGAGGTGGACAGCAAAGAGAGCGAGAATAAGAGGAGTCATGAGGAAAGAGGGGGAGAAAGATGGAGAAAATGAGGGAGAACCAAGAGGGGGAGGAGAATGAGGGAGTGGGAGAGAGAGAGAGAGAGAGAGAGAGATAGGTCCATGGGATTAGAGCTGGAGTTCATTCCTGGTCTATGAAGTGCCTGCTCATCACTTTTCCTGCCATTTCACCATCTCTGGCCATCGTTAAGGCCTAAAATGGTCAATAACACCAGCACACACTCACAGCCACTGAGCTAACACCCCCCACACACCCACCCACCCACCCAACCCTGCTACTGCTGCTGCTGCTGCTGCTGCTCTATCTGGGATTGATTACTCCCTCTGTGTGAAGCAGGAGTTCAGATATCAGGGTGGCAGATTCACCTGGGTGGCGGTGCATCGGTGGAGGTACTGTGTGTCTGTGTGTCCAATAAAATCTATGTTGTGTACAAGTGTATGAATTTTGACAGGCGTGATAAAGGGGGGTGAGGTCGGTGGGCATGTTTGAGTGGGTCTGTGCAAAAAGTGTCAAAATCCACTGTGAAAGAGAAGAAACAAGGCAGGAACAGCACACACACACTCACACACACAGGAACACGGGTCATAAAGTGTTAGTCATCGTGGCGTTATCATTCTGACTCTATGGGGACACTTTGCCCATCGGAGAACAGGATGCTCACAGCCTCGGACGTGATCTCACCACTGGACCCTGTGCGTGTGGATCAAAGATATCAAACGGTGATTTCCAGGTAAAGACAACATGAGAAAAAAAAAAAATCTGAATCTCCATATCCACTCAATTTTCACTTTAAGGATCTGTTTGTTTTAGCCGTTTAAGGCAGGCTGCTGAGATCTGACAGAGCTATGATAGGGCTCTAATCCAGAGCAAAGCTGATTTGCTTAAGGGGATGGGGTGGGGTGGTGGGGGGCGGTTAAGATGGCCTGTGACAAGAAACAATTGCCCCAAGTGAGAGTCTGCCTCTCTCCCACCCTGCTCCATGACAAAGGTGTACTCTCCATGCTAAGTGACAAATCTGGGGAGACAAAGAGCATTAGCAGGGTGATGCTCTGCTTCAGTGCCTCTGATTGTGGCCAACTCAAAGAGAATCTAATATGGATTTTAAAAAAAGGAGAAGGAGAGATTAGAATGAAAGAGAAACAATGAACACCTTCTACCAAGGGGGAATTAGTGGAGGGATTGGATAAGGAGCCGGTGTGTGCCTTAGTGTGTGTGCATGTGTGTGTGAGTGTGTGTGTGCATGGGTGAGTGCTTGTTCTTTGAAATTCCTTTTCCACGAAAGAACAATAGGGTTCCCCGGTTCTGTTGATGTGCTTTCTATTTATGTGCATTTTATATGTGAGTGACACACACACGCACTAAAAAAACACACACACACAGCTCCCTCTCATATCTAAAACATGTACATCGCACATGAGCCATTTTGGTCTGTGATCTTTTTCCAAGTGACTTGAGGAGAACCTTTAATTGTCGGGTTCATTCATGACTAATTATCAATAAAGCGAGGCGCCGCCACACGGCCTCAAACCCACAGTCCAATCAACTGGCAGCTCGAGGGTTGCACGAAAAGACATCAAAAAAAAGAGGGGCCAAGTACTCCGCAATGGCGTTGTCAGATTTTATTCAAAATGCAAACCTTTATTGAGATGTTTGTTACAGATTTCTTCTTTGTCTCTAACGACACTGTTGGGCTTATTTTGACAAGTGACACATCCGATACGAGCGCCGCTCTCGTGTCCTTCCCTACGTCTCCTCAACACCCGTGGTCGTACTCCAAGTGCAGATTTATATCCCAAACAGAGACAGAGACATGTTTGGGGATCAGTCTAACTGTCAGTGGCTGGCTTAGCACTGGCATCAGAGCACATCACAAGACCCTATTCATTGCCACTTAGCAGAACAGTCGCCTCAGTTTGCCAGAAATTCTGTGTGTGTGTGTGTGTGTGAGTGTGTGTGTGGGTGTTCACTGCCTGAAATGCTCACACACAAACACACCCATGCACGTTCTCACTACGAGCGGATCTTGAGGAGATAATGTCAGATGGGTGTCGACCTACGCACAAGTTTAACCTGAGTTCATCACATATGCCTCTGTGCATGCACACACATCCACCAGCACCGCCCACACACACACACACACACACACACACACATATCTACGGAGCAAACGACCAAGCCCACGCAGGCCCAGCAGGTCAAGCTTGTGGATAAACAGGGGGATTTGCTGGGCGAGTGTTTTGCGGGCCACACAGGCCTGTCTCCATCGCGAGCAGCCATCTTAAGTCGCACAGAGAAAAAATAAATAACCTAGAGATGGAGATAATAACTGTTCCACTGACTTTGTCCCGCCGCGCCTCACATCGCACCAGAACTGTCTGACCACCCATCACCGCCATGTAACACATGACACCAAAAAACAAGGTGAGATGAGGACAGGGGGGAAAAAGTCGGATTAGAGCCAACCAAGGAGGAGGAGGAGGAGGAGGAGGAGAGGAGGGAAGGTGACAGGATGTGTAGCCATGAAGTGATAGAGGATGACCTCGGAGATGACTGATAACCGAGGGCGTGGCAGCCAATAACGTACGACTGAGAGCCCACGATGAGATAGTGCGACTGTAGCTCTCAGAAACGGAAAAGCAAAATATGGCAACAGAGCCGTAGAAAAGTGTGGTTCAATAAATCATTCAAGAAAACTGGAGCCTGTAAGTCAACAGTTGTCAAATGCATTAAACAGGTTCAACAAAGAACTTCAGGCTGAATCAGTTCCTTCAGCTCAGAGTTGAACGTGGAGCTGCACGACAGGTCCTTCACATGCACGACAATCTTCAGAGACACTCGATGTGTGGGATGCCGTTCACAACAAACGACCCACCTTGAACAAACATCATCTGAGTCTAACTCTCTCCTCACCTCCTCCTCCACTTCCCAGTTCACGTCGCTGTTACTGGTTCAAGGCTCCTCAGTTTACACCTGCCTGACACAAGAGACACCTCTGGTGAACCCTGCCAGCATTTGTGTTTGTAGGTGAATGTGTGTGTGCGTTGGGGAGGAGGAGGAGGAGGAGGAGGAGGGGGGTGGGGGGTTCAGGTGTGTGTGAGTGAGTCAGTGTGTGTCTTCTGGGTCAGCTTGGGGACAGGAGGCAGTAACAGGAGGAGCTGGTACAGACTGTTTTCTAGACTGGCACAAGCCTGTACACAGCGAGCTGGCAGCTCCTGCAGGGCCCAGACAGGCCTGGCCTGACAAAGCGGCCGCCCTCATACTGTAACAGGAATAAGCTTCTTTTCAGGTATTTCTCTCAAATAAACGTCTGTTTTGCGACCCGCTATTGCTATTTCATTACACAATGGCATATTTATGCAATAAAGGTCGCCCACTTGCATACAACTATAGACACTGAGATTACATGGTGTGAATTATAAACCTCTGGGTTTCCAGTGTGCCAAATGTTTGATGTAGGTCTTAGAGAAAGCCATGCAGATGGCCATTTGTTGTCTTCTGTTTGATACACATGAAAGAATTGATCAGTTGGCAGGAGAACAACAGCTACACGGAATAATAAACTTCATTAAAAGATATTAAACGCACTGTAATAGGCTTAGCATGACAGGAGATCAGTCACATCTGCACAGACTCTGACCTCCAAGTTCCTTCACTGGCTTCAGTATCAGCTTGCAGTGAGTTTGATGACACACTTTATTCAATATTGCTGGGGGTCAAAGGTCAGGCTAAAGCTCTTACCATCTGGACCTGATGTGTCCACCACCAATCACAACCTCTCACCTTGTTCAGGCGTGTTACTGAGGCACTCCACCTTCATGTGGCCAGCGTTAGATTTTGCAAAATAATAAAATGAATATGAACAGGCTGATGGCTACAGTTTATAATATCGATATCTCTCATTGCACACACACACGCACACACACACACACACACACACACACACACACAGCAACTGGGTCGTCACGTGAAGGCCACACAGGTGGAAAGCCGGATGTTTCCCAGGTGACACATGTGTTTTGATGTTTATTTTGAGGGTCAAACGTCACACTGTATGAAGCAAAACAAAAACCTGCCTGGGCTGTTTTAGACTCTGCATGTGTGTGTGTGTGTGTGTGTGTGTGTGTGTGTGTGTTCAAAATGTATCTATATGTTTGTGTATGTGTGTGACAGGATGTGAGTGTGTCTGTGTCTGGTGACATCTGCTGTGTTGTTGGCTGGGAGCGGAGCCCAGCGGGCTGCAGGAGCCTCAGACTAAGGAGATGAAAGCCGAGGTCACAACCTGGACCAGTGGGACAAGACACACTCGCTCGCCGCGCAACACACAAAATACAAAGTCACACATGCAAACGTACAGGCGCAGTAGACACACACACACACACACACACAAGTCTTGCAAACAACATACACAAGACATGCGCACACTGCAAACACATGTCTCTCTCACTCACAGCATGCGGGGAGTACACAAGAACATAAGGACGAGAGACAAGAGTGAACCGGCCGAGGATAAAAACTGTGAAGCAGACAAAACAATACGGAGACAGACTAAACATAAAGCTACAGAGAGAGAGAGAGAGAGCGAGAGAGAGAGAGAGAGGGAGAGAGACCGAGTATGAAAAAGATGAAGTAAGCACAGGAGCAAAACCCCACATCGTCAGGGGCAATAGTTTAATCAGTTTAATTAAAAAACACATGCATGTATGCATGTAAGCAAAAACACTCACACACAAAGATAGGAGATAGGGTGTGTGTGTGTGTGTGTGTGTGTGTGTGTGTGCCAAGTGATAGTGTGCCAAAACTGTACAGAGCAGAGCACGCCTGTGTGCACTAAGGTATGTGAGTGCTCGAAAAGATGCATTTAAATATAGCCAATAATCAAAATACACACACACACACACACACAAAGCTAACCAGTGTTTTCATAACACTAAAGCTCACAAAACACATTATGACCCACACACACACACATTTGCACTAAATAGAGTAGATTCCCTCCAGTGGACACCACCCACATTCACACACTAATGTGACACCTGCACCAAGACTCATAGTGACACACACACCTCATGGTGGTGGTAGCAGTTAGTCAGCAGACCAGCCATGTGACGGGGTGGTGTGGTGTGGATTAGAGGCCAGTAAGCCTATTAGGGCGACAGGAGGGACCACCCGGCCTCCGCAGCCACCTACAACCCACCAACGCAGACAAAGACACACACACACAGCACCCTGACACATAACTGACTGGACACACATCAGAAAATTGGTCCCCCCCCCCCCCCCCCCCCCCCTTAGACACAGGTGCAGGTTCACACAAAAGACACAAACACATCAACACACACTGAGACACGGATACATGCAGCTCTTTGTTTATTTACTCTGAGCTCACATGCTTGGAGTCATTTATTCTGTGGTGTCATCGTCTCAATCATCCCACAAAAATACTGATCAATGCTTCGATTTGCAAAACAGGACACACAGGAAATGGCAGCATTTAGAGGTGTGATAGCTCTGTGTGTGTGTGGGTGTGTGTGTGTGTGTGCACTTGCTGTGTGTATGTGCCCACATGGGGAGGGGTCCGGGCATGGTGAGTAATCACCAGCATCTGTTGCCTCTCCTCAGGGCAATTAATTAGATTCAATTAATTTGGAAAGCATGTGTGAATGTGTGATCCCATACTAAGAGCCCCCCCCCCACCACCTACAGTGACACACACACACACAATTATCCATCCAGCTTTTAACTATAAGGCATATATCATTTAAAATTAGCATTGTGGACACACACAAACAACCTGAGCGAGCACACACACACACACACACACACAAGCACAATAAATGAAGCCCTTTGAGTTCTGCAAACTATTTAAGAAATGGGAAATGAGCAAAGGTGAAAACTTTGGAGACACACGCGTGCACACGAGCGCAAATTAATCCCAATTTGTCGGCCTCGGCACGGGAGAAACTTTTGGGATTTCATACTTCATACCAGCTTTTGTCACCTTTGCGTGAATAGCCGAGGGTTGAAATAATTGTGTTTTTCTTCCCCGAGGCCCAGTCAGTGCTCACAAGCCACTGGCCTACGTAATGTGTTCCAGACAGAGAAAGAGGGGTGGAGGGGTGGGAAGGGTGGGGGGGGGTGGGGAGGGGGTTATACACACCATGGCTATGAGTACAATACAGAGTGTGTGTGGGTGTGTGTGTGTGTGTAAAGGTGATGGAGGTAGGTCGGCCTATGTATGTGTGAGTGGAGGGTGTCATGGTTTTCCACTCTGTGTGTGTGTGTGTGTTGGTATGTGACATTGTGTGACTGTACGAGTGTGTGTAAGAAGTGGGAGCTTTGTGGTGTGGAAATGGTCTTAATGGAGTTGGATGTGGTCCACAATAGACAGGAGGACATCACCTCCGAGAGAGAGAGAGAGAGAGTGGAGAAGAGAAAGAGAAGACAGCGCCGGCAACATGGCCGAAGAGGGAAGGGGGGGGGGGGTGACAGAGGCATCGTCATAATAACCGTGATGAAAACACCTCTGCGTACACAGCGCATGGTCAGACGATGAGTCAAACACTGGTCTGCGGAGGACAACGAAACGACACCTTCAGAGAAAAGTGAACAAACAGATCAGCAGTTTCTTCTGCGACTCTTGTGACACATCTTTTTCCTTTCATGCAGCAGAAACACACAGTCGCACTCCGACCGCAGCGACTAGGTCTAGCTTCTTAAGTGTTTTGGACGTGGCAGTCAAATACCGCCATTACTATTTCCAAAAAAAAAAAAAAAGAAAAAATCGATATTTAAAATGTGGCAACGTGCGGCAGACAGGCTGTCAAATGGTGTGAGCGGTGATGTGGCGGAGAGGCCGTAGATTTGGAAATTCCTCCTCCTCTGAGTGACATTGATGTAATGTGAGTGTGAAAAAAAAAAAAAGGTGAAGTATGAGCTGGGAGGAAGGAAGAGATGGGGGGGGGGGGGGGGGGGGCGAGAAGCAGGGAGAGTGGGCCTTGGAGTGTGTATCACTGTATATTCAGTGTATTCAGATATAATAGCTTCTCACTATAAATACAACACTCCTGTGTGTGTGTGTGTGTGTGTGTGTGTTAAATCCTCCCACAAAGCTTTGAAGATGAGGGAAGTTGGTCGACCATCTCCAGCTTTTGGTTGATATGCAAACACATAGAGAATACACACAGACATACATACACACATTAACCCCCCCCCCCAGCCCCCCCTTCATACACACAAAGACAGCCTGTAAGCACAATGCCTTCAAATATAGCCGTCCAATCTTTTGACTCTCAATTTGCCCACCTTTTTGATAATACGCGCCTATTTGAAAGAGGGTGAAAGGCAAGGGTAGCATGCAATTTAGAGATACTACTGTGTAGCCATTTTCAGCCTGCCACCTCTCCCTCCACACACTCTCTCCCTCCCTCCCTCCCTCCCTCCCTCTCTCTCCATCTTTTGATTATGCGATTCGCCTTGGCAGACGAACAAATAGAGGAGAGAAAAAGGTAGTGTTTGACACTGCCATTTTCAATGACAAAATACAATCTAGCCGGGGCCAGTAATTCGACGGGGAGGGATTAGCCTAGCGCGAGGTTGGGCCCCCAGATTAAGACGAAGCCACAGCGCGGGGATCTTGAATTTCATCATCTCCGGCGCTCGGGCACAATGGCGTATTCTTCCCCTTTCTCCTCCGCTGTCTGATGAGGGGTCAGGAGAACTCACCTCTCCTCTTCTTCTGTTCCTCCTCCTCCTCCTCCTCCTCCTCCTCTTCTTCTTCAGAGCAGCACTCACCACTGCATTCATTCATCTCTCCTGACTTTACATTAGCTTAGATACCTGAGGGGTGGGGGCAGCACGGTGGGGGGGGGGGTCTGAGGTGTCTGTCCACTCGAGCTTACCCAAGCAGAGTCAGAACAAAATGTGATCAGATGTGTACAAACACTTTTTATGTTTGGATAATGTGACACCTTTTTGTCAAACACACATCAACACAAACACACACTGCTCCAACACACACACACACACACACACACACGCACACACGACATAAGGGGGTGATCCAGAGAGTTAGGCAGTAAATATCTGCTCACAGGTCTTGGGGTAGACTGCCCTCTTGTGGTCATCTTATATAACTCTGTCCCTTCTCCTCATCCGCTCAGTTAATGGTGAGAAATCCCAAAACTGAAAAACTGTGTCAAGCCTTTCAAAATAAAAGTCTTTCAGCAAATCTCAGGCACACGTTACAGAAGACGATCATACAATCCTTACAACTTTATATCGTAAAAAAAATAACATAACATTCCTTCATCAACAGATACACCAAACCATAATCCATCACTGGCCTCCCGCCGCATCTCAGTAAGGTATAAGATCGCCTCCTCCCTCTCCTCCCTTCATTCTTCCCCTCCCTCCTCTGTGCTCTCCATTCCTGGGTCTGGGCTTTGATCTTTCTGTCATTAGTCAGGTATGCAGAGACACAGTCAAACCCACAAACTTGTCTCTTTCTCTCCCTTTCTTGCTCTCTTTTCACTCTCTCCCACGCTCTGGCCAGCGAACACCGGCTGACCTGCTTGTCTTCTCAGCTTTCTATCAAAGACGCCGGAGAGGTAGAGGAGTTTCTGCTGTCGCTCCTTTGAGCTTGACGTGTACAGAAAGTGACAATGTCAAAGCACTCAGCCTCTTTCGCTCTTTTTTTTTCTATCAATGTTCTTTTAAAAAAAAAAAAAAAAAAAAAAAAAAAAAAGAGGAGGGGCCGGGGAGTCTCAGCGGTCTGTCCTCCATGATTACTAATGATACTCCCTCGCTCAACAGTCAAAAAGATTTATTTGCTTGTCTCGGCCCGTCTCTCTTTAAATTTCTCCGGAGTTTAAAGATTGATTCCTGCAAATGGCTTTTCCCCTGACATCACAGAAAGCCAGCGAGAGCGCAGGGGAGCTATAATTTCATTTAATCTCCACAAAGAGCTTTTATAAACCAAAATAAGAGCAGGAATCTATTTTTTTTTTTCCACCAAACTGTGACAGCAGTTTTAGCAACGGATACAAAGCTACAGAAGCTTGTGCTTCTCACAAAGTCAAAAGGTGTAACAGGCTCTTCAACTCAAAGACCTTGAGGACTTCCCGCAAAGTTTGTGAGCAGCAGAGAGCGATATCCGAATCCATGTGTTGATGCATATTCAGTAGGGTGGGTCATCCTTCATTTATAGGAGCCGTCGGACATCACAACTCACTCAGAGATCAAAAGGCTCATGGCCGTGTGATGAGTCCTGTATAAGGCAACAGCAATTAGCACAATGACGACAAGTTCCCCTCTACGTTCACGGTGAATAAACTGACTCTAGTACAGACAGTATATTTACAGGCGAAGGATCTTTGGAGACATGACATCGCAGCTCTGCCAACAAAAGCACAGACCTATGACTAATGGGTTTCTGAGGAGCTTTAAATCTCCTGTAGGAGCTGCAACCAGGACGAGAACAAACGACTCATTTGTTCAACTTGTCTGTGTCGTTTAGGCAAACATGGCACAGGCAACGGGCTCCAGCAGATGTATGGAGCAAGTTTCCCGTTTCCACGCAGAAATGTTCAGTCTCCACTTCTCTCTTTCTCTCTCCACATCTCTCTTCTCTCAGTCCATCGCTCCATCTCTCTTTATAATGCTTCATCAGTTTTTAGTCGTAGTTAGGATGAATGCAGCTGAACAAGTAAACAAATCAATAAGTAAATAAACTGATGATGGATAAATGCTGCCGACCCTCCGTTGTTATAAACAACAACAGGATGTTTCATAAATGCACCTGCCTACCAATGTGTGTCATTGTGGTAATGCATGAGGGCCAACATGATCCAAGTTAACGCCTTTGGTTTATCCTGAGGGTTGGCGTTCCCACAGACAGAAACATGTAATGGCATAAAGCGACCACATGGTGGCAGAAGCTGCACGCGTCATGGATTCACAAGGAAACCAGCCGAGAAGGAGGAATTCATCTTTTCACCTTGTTTTACCCAAAACCATAATCCCCATTTATTTTAGACGACAGTCCAGGACAGGTGCCTTTGAGCAAGGTACAGTCGTATGGTTACATTCAGATCCTGGTACCTGTTCCCATGAGGTTGTAAAAAACAAAACAAAAAAAACAAAACAGTAAGAAAAGAGTGTCAATGCAAAAGCAAACACAGAAAGACCAAGGACTCACATTTTCAATGACAAACGTCCACTCCTTGTCTTCAAACTCCTCTGCATGTGGATCCTGCAAAGACAACACAACGAGAGTATATCAGACTGAAACCACAGCATCGAAACGTCACTTTATACATCACTGCAAAACAAAAAAACCTGGGCCCTCAGCTCTCATCGATCTTCTGTATTTTCATTGACTGAACCCTCACTCTAACCTACGACACAGAAAACACAGTGACAGCTCATCTGCTCTCTCTGTTCTCGCTCTTTTCACCCAGTGACCTCGTTCGTGTTTCTCTTCTCAAATGTTTTTGCATTAACGCGTCTACTGCTCCAGATCACACACGCTAAAGATTTCATTGTGTGTAAGAGTAATGTACACTTCCATTTAATGCACAACCTTAACCTGAAAGGAAAGGGATGCAACACCGACAGGAGGCATCAGATTTGTGTCTCTCTGCGTCTTCCTGTCAGGCTGGTTGGCAGACTGCTTCTGTGTCGATACACGGCATTAGTGTGTTTTTGTGTTGTCTGACTTCCTGTGTCGCTCCCTGCAGAGCTGTGAGGTGATGAGAAGAGACAGTAATGGAGGCAGCAAGACATCAGGGAGCACCGTGTTAGCATGGTGGCACGAATGACCTTCACTGCCCTCAAGGAGCACACACACACACACACACACACACAGGAGCGCATTAACACACTCACCGCTGGTCCTGACCAAACATCAAATAACTGATTTGTCAATGGAATAATAAGGTGATTAGCTTCCAGCTTCACTTGTTTCTTATGATCAGAAACTAAAGACCGAGCGTTGAACCATCACCAGTACATGAACTGATCCTCTGTGATGTGTAATAAGCTGTTACTACTGTTCCTAATATTTCCATTAATAATCAATAGAATGAACAGTAATTGTTCTTTTAGCCCGAGCATGTTGAACAGAGGCACACGAGCTAACACATGCACTGATGGTCTTTCTGTCTGACTGCACTTGTGACACACCCCAGGAAATCAATATCGCTGCAGTCTGGCACAACAATCAAACAACGCCCACATGAGCAGGAACACACACACACACACACACACACATAAAGCAAGTTGAACAGCTGCTTCATCCAAACAAATTTTAGATGCTCCTTTATTTCCCAACCACATAACAGCTTCTAAAAGGCAACAGAGCGTGGCGTCACCAGCCATCTCACTTTACGGCGGTGTCTGCAGCTCCAGTGCAGTGACTCCTTCGTGTTTCGTCTGAGATATTGCCGCCGTTAACAGGTTTCAGCTTTAACAAGATCTGCATTGATTGAATACTTGAAAACTGTTGGGTTTGTGCGAGCAAACATCAAGCTCTTCTTCTACAAGATTGGAAAATGCAGTGTGACGTGTGATAAAAATTCACGAGCCAACTCCCAGAGTGCTTCACAGAGGATCTGTTAGTGCTAAGTGTCCACTCGGCTTCCTGTACATCGTCTCTGTTAGGATCGATTCTGTCTGCACGCCGAGCGAGCGGCCCGACGAGAGCACGGCCCGTTCAAGTTACTTCTTAATTTAACCATTTTCTTGCTGTCGACTGAGTTCATCTGAGGCTGCCTGCTGGCGTTCACCTCCCCGAGGTGCAGATTGCAATATTGCTGAGCTCATCTGATTTCGCCGCAGAGCTTCAGGCCCTTACAGTATCTTTACATCAGTGAACAGTGGTTTGCTTTGAACCACAGTCATTAGATATTAGAGTTTAAGGAATCCACACCTGCATTAAGCAATATAACAATAATAATAAGTTATATTTACGCTTCTGAAGAGGCACTTCAAGCTAGTTGTTATTGCTGCTCCAAACATCTGGGAGATCCAGGAGACAGAGTTTAAAAGCTTTAGCTTTAGCTAGCTTTAAAAAGTGGCAGCAGCAGCATCTTTCTGTTCTTCTCACTGCGCTGGTTTACTGCTGTTAAAACCTCTTCAGACCGTAGATGAACCTGTTCAGTTGCGCTCAGGCAAACTGACCATATATAATAAAACATGGGGGAAAATCAACCAACTAGCAAACTGCTGGTGTTCAAAAGTCGCATGATGCAGGAGTGATGAGGAGAAGAAAAAAAAACGCTGTATACAACGACAACGATCTTATAGCTGGTAGAAGAAAAGCTATTTCATTTGTGGCTTTATAGCCAAAGAGTGGTGGGAGAGTTGCTCAGTCTGTGGCTTTGTTCTTCATCAGAAAAACAGCTTTATTGCTTCCTCTGGGACAGGAAGTGGAAGTGGGCTCAGAATAAAGTGACATTGACATGTACAGTGGTGCTAAACAAGCCCAGGCCTAGAAGACAGAGAAAGGCCAGTTGCACACGAACCTCAGGCTTTTTTCCCAGAATCATTTAAATAGCACAAATCAAATTTATTTATGAAGCACATTTAAAAACAGCAAACAGCTGACCAGAGTGCTGCACAGCATCATCTGCAAAAGTCTGCAGATAAAATGTGCACTTTCATTTTTTCATCGCGCTGCATTGCTGTGCCCGGTTGGATTTCACTTCAGTGTTTTTGTAGAGCTGAAAATCCATACACCTGCACTAAGCTGAGGCAGGTATGGAGGCATGTGCAGGGGGAGCTCTGGTTAAAACACTGAGGTAACAGGACACTGATCTCCGAGCTGATCTGTCGGCACAAAGACCAGCATGTTTAAGTAAGCGAGGCGCAGTGACAGATACTGTCTGTACACGTATGTCACTCACAGACACAACTGTCTCATCTTACTCTGCACCATCCATTCATAAAATACTTTATGTCCAACCCTCACTTTACCACAGTCATACATCCCCATGGACCATTGTTGAAATAGTTGTAGAATTAGCTTAGCTTAGCCTTAAGCTAGGCAAACAGCAGGAGCTTTACCTTGAAAAGAGTGACTGTGATCTCAATGTTTTCGGGTACAGGCCACACCACCACCCCTCTGTAAGGGTTTTTGATACCAGGCTGCCAGCTGTGAGCCTGCAAGAGAAAAAAAAACAAACAATCACATTAGTTTGGGACGTCTGTGTTTTATTATTTCTTTAATCTGCTCCAGAATGATCCTCGTCAGGACACAAACCTTGGAAGATTTCCGTCGACTCCTGCGTGTCCAAACCACCACCAGTTTGTCTGGTTGCCTGATAGAAAAAGATAAAAAAAACAAAAAAAACAAAACAAACGTGAGTGAGGAGAGACTCATTTATCAGCTCGGCTGTCTCTGTGTCTACCAACATATCAACATCACAAAGCGTTCATCTTGATGCATGATGTTTGAATTGCTTGGTATGCCTCCCACTGCTCACACACATACAGTGCACACACCTGCACAGTCATTCATGATATGAATAAATCATGAGACACAGCTACACCCTGGCTTTGTCTCTGTGGACTGCACCAGGACACACACACACACATTAAGAGTTTAGTGTGACAGGAAAAATAAAGGCTGAAAGAGGCTGAGAGTTACAACGACCTCACCTCAGACAGGTCAGAGCGACACCGAACTGAGAGCTGACAGTGTAACAGCCACACAGGTATTAAACCAAACAGCAAGTGTGGAGAGAGAACGGAGAGCAGGTGAAACCCTGAAGTCCAAAAACAACTCCATTTACACAAACGGGCTTAAGACAACACAACACAAGTGATATAAAGGACTGGTTGAATTAAGCATGAAAGAGAAGTGAGGTGCTGAGAGAAGTGACACACAAAGCAGACTGGGTGTTGAGACAGATTAGCTGTTGTAAGACGCTCAGCGAGGCTCAAGGTGGACGTCTTTGTCATGCACGTGTCAGACTTGAATTGAAGAGTGTGTAATGTGAATACAACAGAGGCACAGGTCTGTTAAGAAGCTGCTTAAACGTCTAAACCACAGTGGATTGTTTTTGCATGGCAGATAGCTGGTGCAGCCGTGATCAAACGTTGTATGGAAAGATGCAGCGGTGGCTTAGTCCTGAAAGAGCAGAGAAAACTTCACTCTGTAAAACACAATCTGCATCATCATAAAGCTAAAACCTCAATGCAGCTGCTTCATAAATCCTAATTGTCTCACTGTTAAATGTTCTCCCTTATGCAATCGTCAGTACAAGACACCATCCAAAAAAAAAAAAAAACAGCCAAAGCTGTTACCTAGCTGGCAAGTTGACAAGTCTGGACCTGCTTTGCTTATCACTCCTGGCGCATACTGTAGTAGACAAATGTGTGTGTGTGAGTGGTGACTGTAGAGAAGTGTGTGTGTGAGAGTGGCGGAGGCTGACAGATCTGTTCCTCTGTGGCACGCTGTGGAAATGTAAAACGATGCAAAGAAAGCGCGCTGCAATCAACACATCACTGCAATACTCTCATATTTCACAATCAGCTCCACACTTTGCATAAGTACTGCTGCTTTATATACATATTGTGATATCAGCAGGTATTATAATAAGAAGTTGCATCTCTACATTTCAAACCAGAAGCGAACTGTCAGGACCGGACCGACCCTGAAACCCTGACGGTCTGAGTCCAAGTTTAAGCCCCTGTGAGTCCAGGCTCTGCAGCTGACCTCTGACCTTACAGAAAGGGAGACAACTGCCCTGCGGGGACCAATTAAAATCACTTAATTCTACTTGGTTAGGTTTTGATGAAGCCTGGCAAAATTCATTTACTACGGCTGCGTCACTATTGGCATCCGAGTTGAAGAAACTGGTTTGAATTATCTGCCTCCTTCATGAATGACATGTTTGTTTTTCAACATGGTTTTCCAGACACAGAATTGAAGTGATCCTCATCATACAATAGCTGAGCCCCCCTCCCCTCTCATTAGTGTGTGCTATGTGGTAATATCCCTCCATCAGTGTGTTGTACATACACCCATTTATAGTTAGTGTGCGTTTACTTTTCTCAGAGAAGAATGACTGGCTGTCAGAGACAGAAGAGAAGAGAGGGACGGACAGAGAAAGTCAAGGAAAGAGAAGTGAGAGGAGAGGAGAGGAGAGGAGCGAGGGGGGACGACAGGCAACAACTTCAGCCTCGAGGACAGGCCTTGCATAGAGAAGCTATTGTCCGACAACACAGGCCATATCAGAGAGCACGCACATGCACACAAAATATCACCCTCTTTTTCTTCTGTCTGTTTTTTCCTCCTCTCTTTGTGCAGTTCTCGCTGTGCTATGAGAAAAATTTAAACCATTTGTCTGCAGGCTAACCGACTCCTGCACGATCCTCTGGTGTCTCCTCTTGCGATCGGCCTCAGCCTCGCTGCTGCGTGCGTTAACGGCAATCGGCGAGCCGTCGGAGAGGAATGCAAACGACAAAAGAGAAAAATGTGATAAAGACGGAAAACAAGACCCTGAAGAAAAGACAGTTGCAGTGCAAGCGCGTTCATCATCAGCCCACACAAAAAAGTTATTTTTAACATTAAGGCCTTCGGTGGATTTGAGGTTTGGATAAAAGTTGGCTATTCCAATATTAAGATAAGAACAGAGATGATGGAGGCTCAGTATACATCTGGCGGTACTTACTGTATGTCCTGCTTAGACTAAACAAAGAGTAAAGGCTCAATGTGATTCAAAATCTGCAGGAAACTTCCTAAATACTGCGAGGAGGAACTTTGGCATCACATCACCTGTCAATCAGACATCACAGGAGAGGTAAAAGTAGATTTCTTTGTGCTACATAATACAGCGGCTGCAGGAGATGAAACCCGACAGACACCAACTCTGTGGTGCATACTAAAAACAGACGCTACTGTTGCAACACACAACTGACACACAATCGGTCTAACACCTACTGCAATGCATGAAAGGTTGTTTCCTTGTAGCGCAGATTGTACTGAGACACAGGCTGTCGACTGTGGACTGCTGGGATACAAGAGGTGAAGTGAGCAGTCTGTGATTTATATAATCTAGCAATGCTGCATCCCTTCTATATATATATACACACACACACACACATACCAACCGTCCTCTAGTCTATACCATGAACATCTATCTTCATACTGTCATTACGCAACAGTGCAACAGGGGTTTCATACTTTGTGTACAGAGACAGTGTGACCGAGCTTGAATCCACGGTATGAAAGCTTTTACATCTGAAACACTAAACAGCACATGCATTATGCATTGCAATACACTAAAGAGTGGATTTTATGTTTCCGAAACTAGCCTTAGCTGTTTGCTTGGATTACACAGCAGGATACAGACCGCGCGCATCCTGCACACTCAGCTGTGCTCTTGGGGGGGGGACTCTACTTCGGTTCCCCCCCAGTGTGAGCTGTTGATGCATGAACAGATGGTTTAAGTTTGATGCCGTCTGATAAGCCTCAGTCTGATCTTTATATAAAAATGAAATCATTGTTCTCTGCATGTTTCCTTGTCAAAAATCCTCACACCTCCCACCTGTGATACAGAGGACTACATAAACAGACGGCTGATGTCACTGGACTTGCCACACTTTGATTTGAAGTGATATGCAGTATATGAATCTCTGCAGCGCTGTAAGACCCGCACGTCTGCTTCTGCTCCTGCAGCCAGAATGAAAGAAATGACAGAGTCACAATTAAAATGCTTTTAGAGTAGCGTTTGCTCACAGCCCCGTCATGAAAGGCTCGGCTAAAAAGATTTATTTTTTTTTTATACCTGACCTACTTGGCAATTTCTGATTCAGCAAAGACAGCAACAACAAGATGGTCGAGAGCGAAAGAGACGGATGAAAGGGAGAGGGAGAGGAAGAGAGAGGAAGGATTGCTCTTGCTACGCTATCAGTCAGACCGTGGATTCTGCTATCAAGATAGATGTAGCAGCACAAACACAATCTGTGTGACTGTCACACTACTGACTGCTTGATAAACTAAACACACACACACCACCACCACCACCACCACAACATCACACACACACATACTGGGCATGATGTGACAGGGACAAGTGGTATTTTACATCAGCATCAAGTCTGCAGGATGCAGTGTGCACAGTGTGTGATCAGCAGAGTAAGAAGCATTTCATAATAATAATAATAATAATAATAAAAAAATCCAATCTTCAACCCGTTATTTCATTTTCTGCCTCAGATGTTTTGCTGGATATTTGCAGGTCTTTATGACTCTCCAGAGTTCAACCTCATGTGGTGTTTTATCTCAATTTCAACACTTATTATTCAATATATCTAACGTTAATATCCCACGTCGCACTCCTGACCTCGCTGAATGAACAAAACTGTAGAGGAAGCAGTGGTTTTCAAAGCTGGATTTGTGAAAACTCTGCATAAAGAAGAAGCTGATTTTGCTGTGAAAGTGTTTTATGATGTTTCTGTTGTGCGTGTTTGACACTTTCAATCTGCCATGACAACGTCTCACCTTTGAAATGCACATATACACAGTGTGTATCAGAGGGTGACCATGAAATCAACACTGTATTTATTTGTGCGTCTGGTCTAAACTGTCAGTCCCTTGACCTCCATTTCTACAACAGTCTGGGTGTGTGTCGACCAAAAGCTGGGTCAGTGACACAGAGTTAACGTTGGCGAGTGTCTGGAGTCAAAGCTAAAGCATCTCGCTAATCCGCCATGTGTGTGTGTGTGTGTGTGTGTGTAGAAATGTTTGTGCGACGTGGCTTCTTTCACTGCAAAATGTTGTTAAATCAAGTTAAATTTCCAGGATTAAACAGGGTGAATGAAGCACGAAGCGTTTGAGCCGGCACATTATTCTGCTCATATTTACACTGAATATTTCATTACATGCTTTTAATGGGTGAATATTCAGTAACGAACATTTTATTTTACCGGCAAAAAGCATGACAAAGCGTCATCACTTCGCCAGATTCATCTGTGTCACATCAGACTATTGTTAACTTCAACACAGTAACTGATCTGAAGGATTGAACATTTACATGCTCCATTATTCCCAGTGAGAGTCTAATGACATCAAGTGCGAAGGCTCCTTGGAGAGACACTCGAGGCGGAGAGCGTAGCTGCAGAGGTAAGACCAAACCGTACGGGGAAGGTGTGCCTGGTTATAGCTCCGCCGTGGGTGGAGGTGGAGAGAGATTAGGTGGGAGCTGGTTACAAGCAATAAAGCAGGAGGGTTGGACGGATGGAAGTGAAGATCAGAGGCTCGGTGTGCCCTGAGGGATGGAGGACAGCTAAGAGTTATTTAAAATGACCCCCCAAGAAAGCATGCAAGGAGCAGAGGACTCTAAGTGGCAGAGAATAACAACCAGTGTTAGAGGCTACAAGAAAGTGCAAAGATTGGGAATTACAAGCATCTTTTGGTCTTGCAGCTTCAGTTTACTCGCTCATCTCCAGCGCTCTTACATTCCTCCCTTATCACTTCCTCTAGACATCTGCAATGGCGAGGGAGGCCGCTCATGATGAGAACAAGACAGTGATGAAGGGCTCTGGGCCTGTGCTTAAGAAAGAGCAGAAGCAAAGAGGAATGCGGAAAGCAACGAGATAGAGGACAGAAAAATAAGTGCAAACAGTAGCCGACACACAGCTCAGACAACAGGCAGCACGGTGGAAGCCTCAGGGTGAGGTCAGGCTTAGCAGGAGTCACTCCGATCATGTGTTTGAGAGCATCCCCGAAGTAAAGAGGGGGGAATGATAGGAAGCTGTCTTTCAGGAGAGTAAATGAAGTCATAAAAATCTCCCCTCGTTTGACGACTGCTCCCCCTTTACCAGCTCACCAACAGCCCTGGGGAGAGACTGCCACAGCAGGGAGGGACCACAGCCATCATGTGTCTCAGAGCAGTGACTGCAGAGACACAAGGAGCCCTGGTGAACACACAACAACAACAACAACATCCATTTCTTAAGGCAGCGACACACAAGCAGTCAGGCGGCCGGAGCTTCAGCAGTGATGTTAACCATCAATCAAAGTTATTCTGCCTCACAAACGAAAAACCAAATCTACAGAAGAGGAGCTCTGAACACTGCTGCATCACTGTCCCATCGTTCTTTCTTTCATTTCGTTGTTGAGCCTGCAGCTAAAGCCGAAGTCTGCCGCCATCTACAGTGAAGTCAAGAGTCTACGGCAACATTTGGGACTGTGCTCGTCTTTTACCAGGGAGTGTGGTGACACATTACCAAAACAAATGACCCCTATGACCCCCTACAGTGTATGTTGTTGAGTCAGACTCTTGTGCTGTGTCGAAGAGGCAGAAATACGCTGTTAATTTGTCTCATCCAGGCTGGTGCGGTGACCTGGGGGAGAGCAGAGAGCTACGGGACCATTTGTGCCTTTATACAGCCTCACTTGGGGAAAAAAAGCTGAACTGTCCCTTTAAGGCTAAAGGTACAATGAGGACAGCGTGGTGAACTGGTGCGCAGAGAGCATGATTTTTACCGACTGTGAACTCACGGTGGCCCTGAAAGCTCCCAGGTCACAAAACATCTTCATCAACTTGACAATACAAGTTTCAAAACAGTGTTTTCTCATCCAGCAGCCGCTGCAAGTCGTGCATCCTGAATTCAACCTGCACCACCTACATCTTTCCAGAACAAGGTGTGCAAACTGTAAAACAGCATTACACTTATCGCCCAATGGCTTGTGGTGTTTTGCTTTTGCTTTCCCAACAAACACACACAGTGTGTATTTATCAGCCTGCGGATGCTGCAGCACTGCTCTGCAGGCTGATAAATGATGAGCGCTCTCCTGGGCCATACATGTTTCCCTGCCTGACAGCAGCGAGACAGACACACCAGCAAAGACTTTTCATCACATTTAACACCCCATTGACTGCTTCACAACCCTGCAATGTTTCATTCCTCTTGGCGCGCACATGTGTGTGTGTGTGTGTGTGTGTGTGTGGGAGGGGAGTGTAAATGCCTGTTTGTGTCCATAATTGCAGCACAGAACATCCACACTTGGGTGGATTCCACTAAAAAGCATTTAAAGTGACATTATCAGAAAGAGTAAGGAGAGGAAGACGTGAGGGGAGGTGGCGAGAGACGAGATCGAGTAATCTGGATATTAGGAGACAAAAGGGAAAGAAGGACCAGGAGAGGAGATAAGAGGGAAGCGAGAGAGAAGAGAAGAGAGTGGAAAGAGGAGCCTTAATGATAGTGTGTGAGCGCTGCCCCAGATGACAGCAGTGGGCTCGGTGCAAGAAAACAATTACAGGCTCACAGGAGGAGAGGACGAAGAGCTGCACGCTGCTCCGAGAGGATCCGCAGAGTTAAATCAACAGCACATGCTATAATTAAGAAAAGTGATAAGTAAGCACGCAAATGGGAACAACTGTGGGAACATGTGTTCGCCATGCTTCGGGAATCAGTTCAGTTAAAATCTAGAAAAATCTCCACTGTTTAACCAGTGAATTTATCAAACCCCAGAGGAACCAGCGTAATTTCCTCCAAAACCTCAAAAGCATTGCGAATGAAGGACCATACGACCGCTCCGTACTATCACCTGGCAGCGAGACGGGCTCCTGGTGCCAAACTTGCGCTCAGGAATGTGTCACGGCCCTGAAATTTGAATAGAAAGGGGGGGAGCCACGTCAGACGAGTTGGCAGGGAGATGTCTCCCTGGCAGGGACATGATGGACGCTTGCCCTAATGCACACATGCTCGGCAGAAGACAACATGTCACAGCCTGACACACACTGGTCACATTCACTTAGAAGTTGTGAGGCGTCGGGGGCGACTCACTGACTGACGGGACGACGGGCCGTGGCTTCAAGGGTTCGCTTTCAAACACGAGCGTAAAAAAATTCTTATTGATTCTCTCTGGCACGACGTGAATGAAAGCGTGGTTATTGGTTGTGTAATGAATAAAAGGACGTGGGCTGATGATGTGCGATACATCTATCAAGAGATGATGCTGCTGCTGCTGCTGCTGCTGCAGTGCTATGACGATCCAGGGGTTAAACGCTGTCTCAAGAGGAGGTCTGATGGGTGTGTGTGTGTATATGTGTGTGTGTGTTCAGTTTCTAAATCCCTGTAAAATGACTGTTGTGTGTTGTGCATGTGTCAGCATGCCCTCGGGGTTTCAGCACAGGCGTGATTGATATGAAAACCTCTTCCTTCAGTAACCCCTTCCTCTGTGTCTTTTCCATGTGGCAGGGAAACGAAGAAGTCCTGGTTAGTCACGCTTGCATGTAGCCAGATAGAATTACCATGTAATCAATAGCGTCTCTGTGTCGCTGCCAGCGCGTGTGAGTCTCACATCCTCGGCCACACGTGTCAACAAGCCTGTCAGCGGCGATGACACTCTTGACTTTTGATGTTGTTTTTTGAAGCTCTTACTTCAGTTTGACTGAAACCGCATCCCATCTGAAAGGTGCCATCCTCGGGGGAAAGCTGACAGAGAGAGTGAAGGTTATACGTTCACGCATGAGTTCACGTTGAGGGACGGCAAAGTCTGACTGCACCCCTGCAGGTCTTGTTGTGTGTCTGAGGGTTTGAACCAGCAACTCTCTGGTCACGAGCTCTGGTTGTATTTATAGATGATAATGATACGGCTCAGTCTGGAACATAGGAAACGTCATATAGCAACACCAGCGCACAATGCCTGCAGAGAGCAGACATGGTTTCACACACCTTTCTAATGAAACCTGCCAAAAGTGGCCCTGACTAATGAAATTAGCTCCTCTCTTAACCAACAAGTAATGAGTTTAGACCCCTTTATTTGCCACAAGGAGAAGATTATACGATGCATCCTTCCCATTTCATTATCTGAGCGAGCAACGTGGGTGCTTCGCTGCAGATGCACGCTGTGTGTGGTGCATTCAAGAGCAAGAGAAAGCCTCTAAAAATTCAGAAGTGGGTGCTTGAAGGGACACAGACGTTTCAGAGAGTAGACTTATCGAGTCGAGTCACAAATGGGTAAATAAACAAGATAAAACACAAAAAGAGAGACAGATTAGCAGCAGCAGACAGAGGGAGATACTATCAAGTGAAAAAATAAGTACATCCCAGAGAAGCTGTTGACTTTTCCGACGTCAGTGTTTGACCAATCTTCCTTACAAATTCCTTGGGTTGCTGCTTGTTTCTTGCACATACTGTCCATTCCAGATCCCCCCCCCCACCCACCACCACCACCACCACCCCCACCCACACCACCACATTTCATTCCCCTTCTGGTTCAATTTCAACTTTCAGACATTATCGTCAGGCGCTCTTTGATACGGAGCAGTATTCACAGTTGAAAGTCGCCCTGAAGCGACGGAGAAACCTCAAATCATCCCGTTTTTTCCCTTGTTCGATGTTTTTCGAGGTTCGACACCTGAAAAGCCGACTTTGGTCCGCGCCCAAATGTGTCTACTGTTACTGCGCCGCTACATCTTCTGATTGGTCTGTCCAGGCCGCTCTGTGCCTACATATTCATTGGCAAAGCGTAGTCCTGCTCTAATGTTCTGTTTGGACGGCGGAGGCTTTTTCCTGGCACTGCGGGTCAGATCTGTGCTCTTTATTTCTGATTGTAAAAACATGAACTTTCTACACATCATCCGCTCATTAACTCTTTATTTAATCCAATCTGGAGTCAGACAACCAGTCGGTGCACAGGCTGCCAGGTGGCATAAGTAGATCAGTCGTGAAGTGAAGAGGTCACCGGGCCGGTCCAACAGCGACGCAGTCAGACGGTGATGCTGTCATGAGATTAACAGAATAACAGATTAGCAACTACTAGAGACGTGAAGCGAGAATAAGCATCGATGCAACTTTCTTCTTATCGTGGGCCAAGCTGCTTTAATCATAATTACCTACCACAGCTGAAAGGCAGCAGCAAATAAAAGTTCATTTAATCAAATCTGTTAACATCCAGTTTCAAAGGGTGGCGGTGCTGCTGCTGCTGCTGCTGCTGCTGCTGCTGCTGCTGCTGCTGCTGCTGCTGCTGCTGCTGCTGCTGCGGCGCGGTGAATGGTGCTTCATTTCACCGGCAAACACAAACACTGAGCTCATTAATGTTTTAATGCTCGGCCTGAACTGATTCTGGAGTCTGACATGGGCGCGTGAGGCGAATGCCAACTCACAGAGGGATCGGCTAGCGCAACTAGGCCGCAGATAAAGACCAAAACATGACTTTACAAACACAGGATATGACAGGAAGTCTCTCCCACTCCTCAGCTGCTCATCTCAGGAGTTAAAATAATAAATGTTGAGCAAATTGATCAAAGGAAACAAAAAAAGGTTGTTAGTTGAACTCACTCAACATGCTGACTTAGCTGAACCTGCAGAGGCCAAGAAGTGCAAAAACGCTACCAGTCATATCAGTCAAGCAGCGCCCAGAGGCCGACTGTCGACACGGTCCATCAGAGCCCATAAACATCCATCATCTTTCGTCTGCAGGTGATGTTGTTCTACATCCTGACCACTCTCAAAATAGTACATCCAGAACATGTCGTGCTTTGGAGGGTCACACAAACAGTCCTGTTCACCATTATGGAGGTCTTTGTCCTGTTTCGTGACAGTGCTGCTCAGTATTTGTACCTCAGTTTAAGTAAGATGAAGGAAAATGTAACTGAAACAAGTCCTGCGTGCAGTGACGTTCCCTCCGGAGACAAGACAGAAAGAGGCCAAACTACCTGAAACGCTCGCGCGAGCTCACAGGGGACTTCACAGAAGACGAGTCACATAACGGATCACACCTGAGTGATGGGAAGAACACAGCAGGACGGACCTGTGGACGTCTCACCTCCTGTATTAAGCTGTGTTCTCCTAAATCACCTACACGTTGGAGATTAATATGTTGAGCCTTTACAATGCATGTATGTGCACACACACACACACACACACACACACGCGCGCGAGAGTTTTCCTTCCTGTTATTGATTGCAGAAATGAAAAGGGGACAAAAACACACTCTTCTGACGGCTTCAGGATTTGAGATCCTTGGGAGCTCAGGGGACTGTTTCCAGTCTGCAGAGATGGAAAGTTTCCACTGCAACAATAACATACCGTACTGATGAAGTCCAAGGAAGGCAGAAATTGTGCGCCAACGCTTTCTCACACACTTCGAGCGAGACACTGAAAAACACTCACTCGAAGACGAGCGAGGATCCTGAAGCGCTGAAGACACATCTCGCATCAGAAGGTATATAAATACTGTTTTAATGACATCATGAATTGGGGGTGATGTAACCCTGACGTGATGACAGAGTGTGAAGTAGTCTGCAGCCAAGACGCATTTGATCAAATAGCGGAGCTCTTTGTAAATCCTCTCCTTAGGTTGATATATTTAGACTTCATGTCTTTATAAATCAGCTGTCCCAAACTACTGCAGATAAGAACTAAATTATGTAACGGTGCATTTCTGTGTGTTCGTAGTCCTTCCATTGAAAAACATGAGAAAAGGAGCCCTGCTCACATTGCACAACAAAGCATATTACTGACTGGGTGCAGACCAGAGCCCACCCACCCTTTGCTCTGGGAAGAGATGTACATTTTTCTCATTCCATTCTCCAACACGTTAACATCTGTCCCAGGTCGAAGCTCTGTGGGGCTGTATTATTCACGCCTACAGCGAGCTGCTCGAGAATCCATGTCTTCGGGCTACGTCTTGGCTTCACAAGTCCCCGCTTTGCACTCACTGCAGGACACATACCTGCAGGATGAAGTGTGGCATGTATCCGGCTATCGCTCCACTCTATCTACACCTCACCTGCAAACATGCCCCAATAGCTCATCCACCTCTTTGCAACGAAAAGCATTTATTATTGCATTACTGAAGAAACTGCCTTGAGTTTTACTTTTATATAAACTTGCTGTCGTTTCTAAAGCATCACTCTCTTCTTATCTGACAAAGAGGAATTAATGGGATGACATCTGATTTTACAACTTGTATTGATGTCAGTAATAGATACTCATTAGTTTGGATTGCCAGTTGTTTGATATTCGTAAATAGTATTGATTCACACAGTCTCTGGCAAGTGGGACTCAACAGCAGCTCTGATCTTCAGTGGCTGTGACTATAATAAAGCTCCTGTGGTGTTACAACTTTCCGCACAATATCACTTTGCTGGAGACTAAATTATATAAGGATCCAAAACTCTCTGACAGTTTGTCTACTTCCTGTAGAAGTCAGAAGTCACAATCTGATACCTGACAGCATCCCTGCAGCTGGGGGGGGGGGGGGGGGGTGTAGTGGTTTGCTCGAGGACACTTCAGGAGAGCGAGGGCTGCTCAGATCCTGTCATCAGGTGGAAGGGAAATCTCTCTGCCTGCCGCTGCCAGCGTCTTTACTGGAGACTCAAACCAAACAAATTCAACATTGGTGCACAAGAGGAAAAAAAAAAAAAAAAAAACTGTAATTTTACAAGGCAGCCGGGCCCCTCCCAGCATGCAGACATGCCTGCACACCAAGGAGACTGTGTATGTGAGTGTGCCTCTGTGTGTGTGTGTGTGTGTGTGTGAATTATGGCCACCAGGAACGAGCTCAGCATTCCAGCAAAGACAGAGACATACAGTTTTCATGGGGCGTAAATGACAGCACTGTTACACCCCCCCACCCCCCACCCCAAAAAAAAACTCACCATTTCTTAGTGCATTCCACCATCAGTTCCTGATAGGAAGCCACGAACTGGAATTTGGAGGCATGCTTCCCCACACGTTGCAGTCTCTTCCAAACAGAAGCCATATTTCTTTGGGAACGGGCAGTTTCGCTGCACCTATCCCGTCCTGGACTTCCTGCTCTGGCCTGCCTTCACACGAGTTCACGCTAATGTTTATATGAATCCGAGCAAATCCAACCCGCATAAACACATTGTTAATGTTTTACCGGAAGCACGCTGGAGGAGGGGAGGTTGAGGGAGGGGTGGGTGGGGGTGATAAGACTGCACATCCAGTTGTAGGTGTTGCTTTTTGTTTTTGTTTTTTAAAACCTGGCCGATAATAAATCCAAATGTAAAGACGAGAAATCTCTGCAGCAGTGAGCGAGATCTGATTTGAGGGCGTGCATGTTTTTTTTTTTGTTTGTTTGTTTTCTTCAATCAAGGAAATCACTCCATAATATCGAAAGACGTGGTGAGTAATCCTCTGGGTGAAAATACCATCTTTCCAGCTGATGATCGCCCTGCAAAATAAAGAGAAAGAAGTCACTGTCAGTGGAGTAAGCAAAGCAAAGCAAAGCACAGCCAGCACCGGTATTCCTGATGATCCTCGTTCAATATCCAGCGCTAAACATCAAGTAACTCCACTACACGTCAACCTCCCCCGTACAGAGCTGCTTTGTCTTGCGAACAGCTTTCCCGTTACCGTCGGCTGTGCCACTGCAGATGTTAAAAAACAACCCGGTTTGTCCACATCGCCCACGAAACACTTTCATAATGTGTAAGAATCTGATCAAGTCTCTCACTTGAGCTGCCAGCACGGCGTGCCGGGAAGCTAAGTCCATGGAAGCTAACTTCAAGTGTTATCACAATAAAATGTGATTTTATGTACAGAAGCAAGTGACTGAGAAGCTGTGGCTTTTACTCTGAAGTAAATCCGTGTTGACCATCCAGTCCGGAAAAATCAGCACCGGGGGGACACCACCCTAACCTGAGACTCCACTGGGCATTTTGTCAACATGGAATATTTGGTGGAATGTCTCCGATTCCAGGGAATAGCCTGAGCCGATGTGCTCCGCTAACCGGAGTGATTCGGCTACGAGGCTAACGAGTTAACATGTGAAACTAGGTTAACGGTGTAATGTATGACACTCACCTCACTGCCACATCCAATGCATTATCCGCTTGGTTGCTTTACCGGGAGTGTCAGGGGGGGGCTGGGCAACTGTCTGAAACAAACCAGCAAACCGGGCGAGCGTCGCCCGCTCGCTAGCTAATTATCGCCTTCTTTACAGCGGTACCAAACACCAGCCATTTAGCTAGCTTAGCCTGCTAGCAACGGCGGCTAGCCATCACAACACGGTACGACCGACTGGAAACCGTTGCCTGCCAGTTGACACATTTGCTCCACAGGTAAGCGCGAGCTCCGAGACTCAGGGCCGAGTCGGAGACGACATCTGTTGGAGCTTGTTGAACTTTCACTAAGTTGGACAAAAGTATTCCGACCCCGGGGAGGAATTCCCACGGCAAAGTAGTCTAATAGTTACCGATAGTTTGACCGCTCGGCTTCACCGAGGAGCGTAAAGCTAACGAAGACATAGACGGGACTTCCGTTGTAGGCTTTTAAAAATAAAACGTTACTTCGACCTGACTTCCCAAAAAATGTGAATATTTTACGGGTATTTTATATCGACGTGTACTAAAAAATATTCACAACTGTTGTTTCTTGTTTTTAAAAACAACCGAATCGGGAGAAAAAGTGCTGATTCTTCTTGTAACGGTTACAAGTTTTATGGTTTTATTTTGAAAGCTAGCCTTTCAACTTCCGTCATGGTTCTATGTTATCTTCGCTAGCTTGACGCAGCGTCGCCTCTCCATCATCTCGCCTATACCGCCTGGATGACTGAAAGGCTGGAGAAACGCCCCCGGGTTTCAGCCATTGGTGGGAATTTCGTGCCATTTATAGAGTGTTTTACTGATTCATGAGGCATTTCTGGGTTGTTGTGTTATCACACTGGTCAAATCCAACATCCATCAAAGACATTTAATCCTTGAGTGAGAGTGGAGATAAAAAATGCTCTCCGGGCTGAGGCATGTGTGATGTAACATCCTACTGATGAACTGAAATATACATTAGCTGGGCAGAAATGTATGCAAAACTTTGTGAAGCAAAGTGCAGTATGCAAATGTTAATGCATTGCTATTTTTTTTATATATATACCATGCACTAAGT
The DNA here is from genome assembly GCA_021432705.1 of Caranx ignobilis. Lineage (NCBI taxonomy): Eukaryota > Metazoa > Chordata > Actinopteri > Carangiformes > Carangidae > Caranx > Caranx ignobilis. The sequence continues at coordinate 2,526,130 of MU270009.1, read as the reverse complement.
AATACTTCCTGTTGAGCTTGTTTCACATCAGAGAATCAAAACATTTCAAGGTTTTGCAGCAAATGGTAAATTATTAAAGAAATACAGTATTTATGATTAAATATCCCTGCAAGGCCCTGAGTGGAGAAGTGTTTGGGTGAGGGTAGACCTACTTAAATCACACCGGAGCCAAACTAGAAAAGGATTTAAAGGATTTTCGATGAAAACAAAAGATTTGGCTCAGCCAGGAAACTATCGTATCACCCGTCAGGTTTGTGCTAATGAGGACGACACCTCTGTTTCCTGGTCCTTTCACATGAATACCTGAGTGTTAACTGAGTACTCCTGCATCCTGGGGGGCGGGGGGCTTTATTCCACATGTTAAGAGGAATCAGAAATCAATACCTCCACCACCACCACCTCGTCCTCACACACACACACACACTGTCACATGTTTTTCTCACCCCCTTGTTGCAACCACAGGCTTGTAAGTGCAGACAGAAAGGAGGGGGCCGGCACTGCCGAAGCAAACAGGGACAGACAATATGAGGCGGATTAATTCGATCTCAAATAAGATATGAGCATAATAACAGGAAATTGACAACTTATCCTTTTGTACATTGCTCAGGGCTGAAAACTGAGATGGTAGATTTATAGCCCAGTCAAATCCAGCTCCTCAGTGATACAGCAGAATATAGAGGAGCACAGAGTCTGTGTTTCTATTGAATGATTTATCTTTAGATCTTCACCCAATCTGCTCGTTTAGTGGACATGTAATTTTTTAGATGAAAAGAAGCAGCAGCTCTGAATTTTTAAAGCCACATGACAGATATTGAATCTTTGTTTTCAGCCCTGTGGTCAAACACATTGACGGGACGTGTCTTTAGCCTCCAATGCAACAGTCATACAGAAACACAGAGCAGTGCATATACTATCTGGTATGTGCGTGTCTCTCTGCCCATTGTTAGCATAAAGCAGTATTTTCACATCAGCTCTCATCCACATGAGTATTTGTTAACTGAGAACAATTTGGGGGTTTAGGGTTAGAGCCGGTTTGACAGCAGGGGGCCTGCTGATCCCGCCGCTCTGTGTCGCCTGTTTACATTTTACTCTGACAGATTACAGAGCGCCTCCCTTCATGCGTCAAGGAATGCTTTGATGTGACAAATGACCCCGTGCTAAATGACGCTTTGTGTGTCTGCCCACATGTCAGCAAGGGCCTTATATCATGCATAACAACACAGAGAGGAGGGGAGGGAAGGGTGTGTGTGTGTGTGTGTGTGTGTCTGTGTGAATGAAAGAGTGTATTATACAGAGGGACAGTGAGAGAGAGTGGCAAAGGTCAAGTAGAGTCCTGCATGTGTCACCTCCTGCCACCTCTTTCTTTTTTCTTTTACACATCTCATTCATTCATGGAAACAAAGTAAATGGAGTTTTATTTCCCCTCCTCCTCCTCCTCCTCCTCCTCCTCCTCCTCCTCCTCCTCCTCCTCCTCACCATGCTCCTTTAATGGCTTAATGACTGAAATAAAAACAGTTAATACAGGCAAATACTTCATCCCATAATCACAACAACTTTAATACTGCACCAGGGACTTGTTTCATGTGCAAATACAATACAACAGAGACAACGAGCACCTCCAACACCACCACCACCACCTCCTCCAACACCAACACCACCACCACCACCACCACCACCACCACCAAACTCGAAGGATGACACGCAGACTGTCAGCAGTGACAGGACGCTCTGTCCGGAGAGCAGAGAGCACTGAGCACTGATCACCAACGTGATTAATGATTACCTGGCTTATTGGAGGTGAAATCAGGTCGTGTTTACAGGGGTGAATCTGTGTGGTGAATATTTAATGATGGTTGATTAGTGTTTTCTCCTGTTGCACAAGTTATTTCATTACTCAATCATAACCAACACACACACACACACACACACAACATACATTCTTATATCTATATTTGTGATCATGATGTATCTTGATAAATATATGGTGACATCACTCTCTATATAGGGACATATGTGTCCTATATTACATGAACTTGCATCTCTTCCAGACTGGATAATAATAACAACAGTGTAATAACAAACCAACCAACCAACCAACCAAGGGAACGAGAAGTTTCACACCTAAAACTTCTGTCGCTCGCTCACGAGAGCCAACAAAAACACACACCCTCCAGGATCGGGGCCAGCTCTTGAAGCGCACCGCAGTCTCAGGCGTTTGTTGTTTAACCACTTGAAAAGACCTGTTAACAAAGCACAGTCCTTTAGATATAATCCAAGTGAGTGTGAACCACTTCAGTGGAGCACAGATAGCCAAGTGTATCGCTGCTGCTGACTGTGGGACAGTCACACACAACCAGGGTCTGGAGCCTTTTTACTCCGACCTGTAACCTGAGGATGTGTTGAACACACTCTTTAGGGACATTTTGACTGCGCCTCTGCATGAGTATTCATCCACAGTTGAAAATAGTCCCCAAACATGCACAGATTTTACTTCAGTTTGTCAAAAACTACGATGCCCACCTGTTTTAGGAGGTAGAAATAATATAGACTAACACACATGACCCTGTCTGAGAGTCCGTTATATCTGCAACATGATCTGGTGAACGCTGCACAATGTTTATCAAGGAGGCAAAAGCATAAAACAAACTGATTATAACAGATTCTATCTCCATCAAGGCAGCTCGGGTGATAAAAATCATATTTTTCTCTTTCCTCCTCTGATTTCTGTTTGTGCTTGTTGTCTCCCCTGTGGAAACGTGAGTGCCATGTCCGATAAGCATCTTTCACTTTTAACTGTGCCATCCTGACTCATGGCAGAGCGCCCGATGGTATCTGTCTGCTCGCTGCTCCGTTTACAGGAAGCCTCGGCGTTTCCGGGTGGAGGAGGAGGAGGAGGAGGAGTGGATTTACAAATGGATGAGGAGGATGGTCATTTCCTCTTGGATCGCTGCCACCGAAGCCACAACTAGGTTAAATGTGGATTTGATTTCTATGTGATTTGGCTCCAGATTTGACAATGCAAATTTAACACAATTTCCTGTCTCTCCTCTGTCAACTGTGACAGGTCGGCCTTTTATTACCACATGTCACCCATCCATACCTCTTTAACATTACAGATTACTGGGCGTGTATGTGTCATAGTGCCGTTAAGCAGTCCACAAGATGTGGGACACCAGGTCGGAGGCGCTGATCTTGCAAAGTCGGTTTTCGGCGGCCAAGAGACGTTTGGTGGAAGGCAGAGAGCCTCCGTGTAACAAGTCATTTAACCATCACAATCACTTTGAAGCTGTTCAATTAAGGTGCAAATCTTGCATTATTCCCCTTTAAACTACAGTAAACTGCAGATATTTTGGTTTTGTACTGGTCAGATAAACAAGACCATATGCAGTTTTTCTAAAGTTCGAGGGACCAAATGATCCAATGATGAACAGAGGACGTAAATTTCAGGTTAAGTGATGCTGGAGGGCTGCAGCCAGATGAGGTGTCAGGTCACACAAAGTCTTTTTGTTGGAGGATCAAGAAAATAAACCAGAATTTCAAACCGTAAGTCATAAACATCAGCTCTTCTATCGTCGGTCTCTCGTGATCAAAGATGAAAACAGGCTCCTTCCTGCAGCTGACATTTTACTGGATCCATCAAAGACGAGGCAGAAAGAGAGAGGTAGATCAGTTTCCCCATCAACCACAGACCACAATGCAACACTTCTTTTTTTTTTTTTTTTTTTTTTTTTGCAATTTGCAGTAAGGGACACAGGTGTAATCATAAAAATATGCCAATACACCCACTGTTTACTGAAAGCAGCAAGCTCACACCTGCTCTGCATAGGACTGCCAAAAAAGTGCGTCCTGGGAAAACGGAGGTAGCTTCTCTTCTCAGGTAGACACACACACACACACACACACACACACACACACACACACGTAAGAGGTGGAAGGAAACACGAGTATGAGAGAGAGAGAGTGTGTCTGTGTATGATTTCGACACACCTGCTGTGAATACAAACACTCACACTGAAGAGAGTGTAACACTGAAGCGCCGGGGGGGGGGGTGTAAAGTAATGCGTCCACTGTGGTTTACAGACACATTACACACACACACACACACACACACACACACAGAATAAAAACAATTAGCTCAAATAGAAAGAACACTTCACTGAGTAGGAAAATGACTTGCGACAATAGTGAAATTAACTGTCAATGCAGCAAACGATTTATCTACGTGACAAGAAATCCTAAAATAAGTTGGTTCAGTCGCTTCTGATCAATGATCAAAGGTGTCACCGATGTCACAGGCAATGTAAAGTCTCCAATCAATCAATCAATCAATCAATCAATCAATCAACTGCCCTCTGGATGTTTCTTAATTTTGGCACACAAGAAAATAAACAGCTAATTTAAAGGTAAATTGCTTAATATTAGGGTTATGATATAATGACGCTGTTACTGGAACTAGTCCTGATCACAGGCCGAGGATATAAATGTAAGAGTGAACATCTGTGTCCTTTAAATGAGTAAAATGTCCTCGTATAAAGGTGTTTGTGTGTATTTTTAATGAAAACGAACAGTACTAATGGGTCTGTCTCTATGTTTTACTGGTAACTCATTCAGTTTTATGATGTAATGACTAACTGAGGCATAAAAGCCACATTCACAATCAATAATTTAAGAGTACAGCCTGAACCCAGAGATGGAAACTTGTCAGTCACTCTTTAAACATGATGATTAATCTCCTATTTGCAGAGCTGTAGTCACAGTGTGCAGTGCCACAGCACATGTGGTTGAAGCGCCTCGCTCTTCTCTTCTCTGATACCAGAATCAAATTAATCTTTTTTTTTTTTGCCACAGCAGCTGAGGAGTGAGTGAGAGTTTCACTGAGCAAAATTACCCATTTACACTCATCTGACTGTGGCTGTTATCAGATCTGTGTGAAATTAAACCCCCACACACTCAGCCGGGGACAGTCTGTATGTGTGTGTGTGTGTGTGTGGACGTTGTACATGTGCACCGACTGCACAACGACCCCGCTGGTTTGAAGAATCACTTTTCCTCTGGAGAAACACGGTGCTGATTACATGTAGCCTGCTGGCTGCTGATAGTGAAAACCAATACATCACTTTTTTTGCTCCTTTTTTTTTTTTTTTTATTGCTGACCGTGTGAGCAGGGCGACACAACACATATGCAGCGGTCAGTGCCGCTGCTCCACACAATACTGACAAAATAAATGTTTACTCAGGCTGTCATGGGTTTGAAATCCCATCATCTGCAGAGGATCAGGCCGACTGCAACAACCTGGAGTGAGTGGGGGTGTTTTTCTGTATGAAGCACTATGTACACACACACTAACTGATAAAATCCATTAAGGAGCCAGGACACAGTTTGTGCAATGAGTCTGCAGAAAAAAAACGCTCAAAGGGCAGTGACCGTGCAGGAGTGTGTTGGCTGGTTTAAGCACGATGTTTAATGCACAAGCACAAATCAAGCTACAGGATAAAACAGCAGCGTGTCGTGTCAAGAAGAAGAAAGAGACAGAGCAGGAACCCATCACAGAGAGAGAAAGAGAAAGAGAGAGACGGAGAGACACCACTAGATCAGCACAGTGCTGCCAGATCATTAGCGAACAAGCGTCAGCCAGTGTCAGCTCAGTGGATGGGCAGTGACAGTCCGGCAGACAAGCCACTCTCCGGTTACTATGCTCTCTACTTCCATTCACACGGCCTGAACAAAAGGGCTAAATTAGTCCCTGGATAGCTGTGTCGTCTCGGGGGGCCCGTTTGGAGAGCCCACTCAGACGGGAGTGAGTGCAGAATTACTTCACACTACACTTCCTCGTGCGTGAGCTCTTCTACCTCCTCCTCCTCCTTCTCCACCACCAGTCTAGATTAGACACTTCCGCCTGCCTTTTTAAACCGGCTGTTAATTAGCAGCAGGGTGTCTGGATGGAGTCATTAAAGGATTCAGCACTGGAAGTAATTAATCAACACCACAGGGCCCTGTTAAATATGCTGAAATCAATAGGGCCTTTGATTCTCTCTGGTGTTCCTTATTGGTTTTCCTTTCACCGGGAACAAACAGGAGCCAGAGCACGATCACTGTGCTGTTTAATGTATGGTGGCCCTGAGGGCTCAACACAAGTGCAACTCAAGGAGGCACATGCAAAGACACGAACCACCAGAAAACAACTACATCAATCTGCAAGGACACAGCACCAAGCTAAAGACTGAAGCTAAGCTAACAGCACTGAATCATGGGATGTGATGCGGTTTTGATAAACCGCATAATAAAGAAAAGCGAACTTCACTCAGGTCCGTCGCTTTTTTTGGTGTCCCTGAGACGATGCCTGTGATTTGGGGTGGGGAGTGTTTGATTGACACATCTACGTCCCTGTTAGGATGGACTGTACTGACCTCAGTGATCCCACATCTCGACATCAGCTCACACTTTCTTTAAGTGCTTGTCAACAGGCTTTTAAGTCGTTTGTTTAAAAGGGTCACACACACCCAGTCTTGGATGACGTCAAACTCCTGAAAGCTCTTATAACTTCGGATTCAGCCAATATAATGAAGTGAGGAAGTCTGGGACTTATCTAAGGTTGTATAAGGATCAGGATCTATTTCATTCTCCTGTCTTAATTAAAGTCATCCTCTGCCGTGAGGACAATTTGTTGAAAACCCTCCACCACTTCAGTGAGCCTGTTTCTGTGCAGCAGCTTTGAAGAATGGAGGAAAAAACTTTGACATTTTGATAAATATCCTGCTCCGTCTTTGGCTATTAGAGGCTAATCTGAAAATGCAACCAGATGTGAAGACCTGGTTTGACACCACAAGGCTGTTTTTTGTTCTAAACAACAGACTGAGGGAGATGAGTCTTCAGCTGGAGGGAAGGTCGAGGGAGGGAGGGAGGGGTCCTTATGTTTTTGATAGAAACGGTTTTGTTGGTGTTGAGGAGCAGGAGGAAGAGGAGGAGGAGGAGGAGGAAGAGGAAGTGTGACCCTGCCTCATTTCCACCACCCAGATCAGTGCTGATACTCCGCTGAGCTCCGTTGGCCTGGTTCCACTTTTCATGCTTCCCCTCAATGTAAACAGTGTTTGTGCCACTGCACAGGGTCTGCTCTCCGAGTCAGTTATCACTCAGCTCTGACAGAGTGGGAATTACTTCATAAAGACCCGGTGAGAGTCGCACAGATCAGATGTTGGTAAGTTTAGTTTGTGTTGATGTCAGACTCAGAGCAGGTTGTTGTGAATTCCCCTCTCTCTTGTTTTAACGCCGCCCCCCCAACCTCCGGAAGAAAACATATATTTTCTCCACAAAGAGATGGGAGCAGCAGCTCCTGTCTGTTTAGTGTGAGACTCTGGGAGACACTGATTTATGCTGTTTAGCAGAGAGTCGTGTTTGTGCTGCGAATAAAAGTCAAATCAAAGCAAAAAAAAAAGAAGAAAAGATATCATCAGAGGGAGCATCAGGTCTGAGCAAATCCCTGCACTGTGTTTCCTCATTTCACAGCAGCTGTGAAACACTGATCCAGTTCCTGCAGCAGCGTCAGAGTCAGGTCACAAGTTCACCATGAGAGGAAAAGTAAAAAACTTTGAATATTTCAGGACGAATATTAAAATTCAACATTTCTGCTTGTTCGTGATATCTGAATATAAAATATTGAGTGGTCTGCAAAAACATCATATTGGGCAGATATAAACCAGAGTTACCTAATAAAGTGACCTTGACCTTTGACCTTGATGTTGTGATTCAGTGTCAAAGGTCAAATCTGCTTTATTTTCACTAGAAAATATAAAACTGATGAACTGTGCTGTTTGTCAAGTCTCATACCAAACAAACTTGTCTCTTCATGTCTTGAAAATATGATTGATTGGCCCAGGCTCTGGTCTCTGTAGCAACACAACACTTACAACAACAACAATGTTGTTGTGACACAGTTTATCTTTATCAGAAATTTGCTGCTGCTCAGGTTTCGGATATCACACTTGGCCGTATTTGTAATGACTTCACACCCAAACTGGTGGACTCAGTTTTCACAGGTAAAGGTAAAAAGGTATCAATCAAACAAAAGGTGCTCTCAAAGAGGATAATCAATGTACAAAGGAGGATCACACAGCTTGGCTCAGACCTGACAACATGGCTGGAACACTTGACAAGACGGACTGAACAAGATGAAATGGCAACAAGGCAAGGACTGTACGTACCTGATGTAGGGGTAAACAGGTGAAACCAATCAGGCGCGGGGTTGATCAATCGCACAGGTGGGAAATCACATAAGGGAGGAAGTCAGGGTCTGAAACGAGAGGGAAACAGGAAGTGTGAAGAGTGACTGATCTGAAGAAAAGGGCTGAACTCAGGCATGACATGACACATGAACATGACCAAAACTAACAGACATGACGAGACACAACAATATTGTGTTTTTGATCACATGCAGATCGTGCATCGTTGTGGTATAACACTAAAGGGTTTACTTTCCCATCACACACTGTGATGAAACCGTTGATTATTTCAGCTCTACTCTCAGAAGTCCAGCTGTGTTTGTCCGACCTTTAATCTATAAAACACAGCTTGAAGTTAATGACTCAGCAGTCGTGTCGATGATTGACACACTCTCTGAAGATGTTTTAGCTCATTCCTCTTCTGTGTTGGAGGCCTGGCTCCTGGCTCCTGGCTCCTGGCTCCGTCCTCTCTCTCTCTCACAGAGATAATTGATCTGTTCTGGAGTTTATTATCAGGACTTTTTCTCTGTGGCTGTCCAAACACATCGGAGCCAAGACTGAAGAGTGGAAGACTTAATAGCCTTGGACTGGTAAAGTAAAGAATTCACAAAAAAGACTGAGCAAAAAAAAAAAGGTGAAAGGAGGAGAATGAAAAAAAAAAAGACATTTTACCAAAATAAAAGCAGAGAAATTGATTGAACACAGTGACGTCTTTACTGTCAAACTGCCCTGGAGCTGAACAGTGAGTCCAGGATCATCATAAAGCTTCCTTTGATTGGGTTTAATATAAGAAAGAAAAAGCCGAGAGAGAAACGAGTGAAAAAACAGAGGGATAACAAGAGAACGTGCAGCAGCTGGAAGCCTCATACAGCCTGGGGTCCATCTCCACTGTGCAGAAGATCTTTGCCGGCCCACTCATTGCTTGCAGGTGTAATAACACGGGGCCGATCCAGGGCCGGGGTTGGGGCTCCAGCAGCTCACTGGGAACATATTTCTACACCCATCCCTCCTCCCTCCTCCACCTCTCCCCCTCTCTCTCTCCAGCAGCTCAGCTGAGGCCATGTAAGTGATTCCAGGCAGCTCAGACAGTAAAACGCCTCATATCTCTGTCTCTCTGTGCAGCTGTAAAGACACTGGAGCCATTAAGAGATGAGCCGACATGCAGCCCCCCCCATCTCCACTACCACTCCTGTCCTGTCTTATTATTTCTTTTATGGCTTCTGTTCTCTATTAAATCATGTTCAGTGTCCTGATCTGAACCACAAACGGCTGCAGATCTGTGGACGACATCGATAATGTTGTGACAGGTCATTGATCTGTGGAGGAGGAGGTCTCTTCCGTGTCTTTGTTCTTAAACATTTCAGCTATTTGGTTCCTATTTTAGTCGAATAACTAACGTGTCCAGTGATGAATGATGCTTTTGCTGCCGTGCGCAGGTCTGTACTCTGTGTACCTGTACCTGTCAGTGAGGATTTCTGCCTGCAGCGCTAACGAGACAGAGTCGACACTCGGAGGCAGAAAAACAGTGTGATGATGATGATGGTGATGATGATGATGATGATGATGATGATGATGATGATGGTTTCTGCAGGTTTAGAGTCAGGAGGAATTACAGAAGTGACTCAAATCAGATAAGCAGGTAACTGCTTAACTGAGCTGAGGGAAATTTAATCCAGATGTTGGTTGACTCAGGGTCACTGCTGTGGGAACTCATTCCACATCTGGCTGCCTGAGTGAGAGAGGCTCAGTCCTACTATGGTCATGTTTTGGGGCAAAGATGGGAGACACACACACACACACACACACACACACACACTATTAAGGATTAGCTACTTATAAATGTTCAAATCTTTATAAATGAGCTCATCTATAATGTGTTTAATGGCTGTATTTTATACTCAGTCAGTATTTATCAATCAGCTGGTATGTTATTTGTTAGTGGGTCAAAGGTCATTTAAAAATACAATGATTTAACACCTAGTATTGATCAATGAATGTGTCGACAGATGTTTTTACATTGTGATGCTTTATCAATGATAAGTTAAGTATTTGATAGTGTTTATAATAACTACACACCATTAACCATCAGATAAAGTGTTGCCCTTTGTTATTTGGGTTCATTTTAATCCATTGATTTTAAAGTAAACCCATATTTAGTCGTCTTCTCTGCTCCTGTTGGATCATACAGGCTGCTGTGCAGCGCAGCCGAGACGTGTGTGATCACAGAGTAAAAATGACTCTGTGCTACGAGATGATTAAACAAGACTGAGGCTAAAAATCCCCCCAGAGTTTAATAGACTTGAAATAAATCTGGAGCCAGAAGAAGAACTGATAGAAGTTTCTATTTTGGAAAATACGATGGACACGGATCATTAGTTCTGGTCGAGTGAATGGCTCCAGGGTCAGAGACTCTGAGGTCAGGAGGGAGGTGCAGAGCTGCTTCCTCTGGTTTCCCGCTCACATGGAAAACATGTGTAACAACAGTTTCATTAATGCCGTCGTCTTCAATTGAGACGAACATCATGAATCCTTCACAAACTGCTGAACTGTCTGACTGAACCTCAAACAAATGACCAATCAGCTCGTTAGGTTGAACCAACAGGATAATTCAATCAGAATAATTCAATTCATTAGTTCTGCAAACAAACGGAGTCGATTTAAACCTGGTCACTCTGCAGCAAGTGAAGCTGAGAGGGGGAGGGGTGGATAGATGGAGTGATAGAACTGATAGAACGATAGATCGATAGATAGAATGATAGAAATATAACGATAGAACTATAGAGCGATAGAACTATAGATTGATAGATAGACAGAACGATAGATCGATGATAGATACATAGATGAATGAAAGATGGATATTGTTGCTCTATCATCGTTTGTTCCATCGATCGTTCTGAGAGCAAACTGTAGTTGATGAGATTTGACACTTTAATATCTAAAAGTTCAGACTCGTGTATAAAAGGTTCTGCTGTCTGTGGATCAAATGTCACATTGATCTGATTTACACATCAGTGTTTCCTCACTACAGACAGAGGTAAAGTAAAGTACAGAGGAGTGAAAATCAGCAGATGATTTAACCCCGGCGTCGTCTCTGGGCCTCGTCACTCCTCCTCTGAACAAGAGCAGCTGCAGCTCAGATCAGAAAAGACCCAGCAGCAGCAGCAGCAGCAGCAGCAGCAGCAGCAGCAGCAGCAGCAGCAGCAGCAGCAGCAGTCAGTTTTCTTCCTGATACAGATCTGAAGCACACGGACCAAACTCTCTTCTCTCTGTGGAAACACACATCCATCCATTTCTTCTATTAGAAGCAGATTTGGAGTGTGTGGCACTGAACTGAAGCAGTGCAGGTGAAGCTGAGCGTGATCCTCACAGATGCAGGTTGAGATCAGTTTTTCCAGTTGAGATACTTTGCCACCGTTCGTTTCCATGACGGGGCTTCGAAAAAAAAGAGCACATCTGCTCTCAGTGAGGGAGATGAGACAGGCCTGTGAAACTCTATCTGTCGATCTGGAGCTGCAGCTTTACCGTGTCACTGTTTGGTTTGACAGCGGGAAAACTATGTGGTGCAGATGGAGCTGCGTGATGAGAGAGCGATGGTGTGATGGTGTCGTCACCTGATCCAGGAGAAGATGACGACGTGGGCTCAGATAAACAGAGGAAAAGTTAAACTGGGCGAGGTTCAAAGTGTGTTTCCCTTTTACTGCAGCGTCTGTGCTCATCAGTAATTGTGACCGGTTCAGAGAGGAAATCCAAGATTATGAAGGTTGTTTTGAGCTTTACTCTGAAAAATCTCCTCCAGGACATAACTTTTTCAGTCAAGCAACAAATGAGCAACAATGACCGGATACCCTGAGGATGACCATCAGGGTGAAGGTGACTGAGACTCTGAACCAGGTACGGTGGGACTTAATGAAGTTGAGACAGACAAACTTAACAGGAAATGCAAAACTCAAGGCAGGAACATGCAGATGGTCCAACAAAAGACAACGAGAAAACAATGAGGTTAAACACACCAATCAACAGAGGTGAAACACATGGTAACCTCAAGAGGGAGAACACAGGAAGACAGGATGTGGAACTTCAAAATAAAACAGGAGACAGTTATCGTGAAACGGGTCTGGAAACTGGATCAGTCAGTAAACTGCTGGCATCATGATGTGATTTGAAGCCACTAACTCTTCTGAACGTCTATATTTATACAACACTACACTGCCCACTTCTCCAGTCAGACGTTTTCTGGAGAGGTTTAACTTTTCCTCAACACTCAGCCACTGCCAGGAAAAACAAGGTAGAAAAGAAGTAGAAGAAGAAGAGAGGCTTGTTATCTAACTCATAAACACTCGAGTCTATTTAAAGCCACACTGACTACACAGGTCCAAATCCTCCTCAGGTGTGCTGTGTCCTGATGTTGTGTACTTTGTGCTGCAATAAGCCACGCCCACACCACCATCCTCTTCTCATCCTCATCCTCATCCTCCTCTGGTCTCTCATGTTTATAAAACCAGTTTGACCACTGTCCAACGTGCAGGCAGCTCGGGGTGAACAGGACCAGTGGATAATGGAGTATACAACAGCACCAGTCCTCTGCTGTACATGTGGAGGCGGAGGTCTGGTGCTGCAGCAGGGTGGAGTCTGCAGCCTCACGCTGAATTGCAGCCTTTGCATTTTGATATTCTTTTGACTCTGTGAGCCGGAGTGATGAGATCCTCTGCAGCAGCTCTCCTCGTTTCCCTCCTCACACCTCCCTCTCTGTCTCCCTGTAATCACTCCTCTTCCTCCTCTCCTCTCTGTGCGCCGTTCTTTCCCTTCATTTCCCCCTCTTTCTTTTCTGATCCAGCTCCGCCATCAGTTCTCTTCTCCATGTAAAAGGATGCAGAGAATTAGAGCACGACCCCCCCCCCCTCCTCCTCAGGAAACCCAGTCTGGGGAAGCTGTGGGCTCTGTGTTCATTAAAACCAGGAGGTGGATCATCCATCACACCCACCCTCCCTCCACCTTGGGGTCACTGTTTCAGTACTTGAACGCCTCATTGTCTCTGTGATGTTGGGAGAGCCAGGTACCACTTGGCCGACGATGGTGCTGGGTAAACACAGCCTCCTCAGGAGGTGGTGGTGGGGTTTCTGTTGAAGCTGGATCATTATTTTTTATTACTGTAATCAATGCTTCTTTGGTAAAGTGTTTCTTGGTAAGTGGCTCAGTGGAAAACATCAGTGCGTCTGCCAGAGATGAGGGTTTGATTTTCTTGGCAGATCAATGGGCGAGTAGGACCCGGTGTTTAAAATGAAGAGTGTGAAGGACTCACAGCGTCTGACACAAGAATCACTGCATCTCACAGGGTTGTTGACTCAAGGATGGATGAAATGGGAAAGATCACACACAAGTAAATTCATCTGAAGACAAACAAAACAACAGAAACAAACATGGTGGAAACCACAGGAGAGAGAGGGGACTGTCAGATAAAGCATAGACTGCAGCCCGACCAGGTGAGGTTAACTGTTGTTGTTCTTTATGCATCATACATCTGTCAGTTTTTGCAGAGACTGGAGCCGAATGCAGACTAAAAACAGGCATGAAGGAACAACAGGATCATTATTAAACTCACCGAACACGCAGGAAACACTCAGGCCGACCACAGGACGATGACGCCGAGCAGACACAGCAGGCAACACACACATGATCCGACTAAAAGACGATGGGAAAACACACAGGAGGAGAAACAATGGGGCACAGGTGGAGGAACCAACACAGGTGAGACACGTTAGGTAATGACAGCAGGGAGCACACAGGAAGGACTTCAAAATAAAACAGGAAGTAAAGGGATATATAGAGAGGTCCCTGATCTGTTGGTGGTTCATATCTGACCTCATAACAATATAGGACGTAAGTGAAGATACCTTATGTGATGTTTTTCATTTCCACTTCCACTCGCCACCGTTGGACCAAAGGGTTATGAAATCTTTCCACTTTCCGCTGCATGAAAACAGGTGCTGATGATTACAGACACATGTTCCTGTTCCTGTTCAACATTTTTCAGGGCTGTGAGCGCCACAGATAAAAACCTGCACCAACAGACTCATCTCAAACAACAGAGTGACTAATGTACCTGCTGCACTGCACTGTGGCATTTAACACATCAACTAACCCACATTTCCTGTCACGGCGGTGATTTAGCTGGAAAGTGGAGATGTGGATCAGAGCAGTGAGTCACTCCCTCCGTGTCACATCCTTCACCATGCAAACCTCCACTGCTGCTGCTGCTGCTGCTGCTGCTGCTGCTGCTGCTCCAGTTTGGAAAAAAGAAACTTTCCAAAGTCTTTGGTCGTAGGAATCCACCAATGAGACTCAGTTTATCTCAAAGTAAAACAAGTGAGTTTAAGTTTGTACTTAAAGCTTTGCTGCTAAGCTTTTCTTCCATCTTCAGTTCTTCTTCTTCTGCTTCCATGAAAGTGGTCGAAGAGTCCAAGATGTTCATTGCGATCAATATCATGTCTTGTCAATTGATTCACCCTGATCGATTCCTTTGATCAACTTCTCTTCTTTCTTTGTGCTTCAAAATAAGAGCTTCAGACTCTACAGACTTTAGAAAATGTGTCTTTGTTTGCTTTGACTGAAAGTTTGATGTGACACTCATTATACATTTACTAGAACGGGAAAGTGAACTCTTCAACTCCTTGACTTTACATCCAGACAGTGTGTGTGTGTGTGTGTGTCAGTAGGTGAGAAAGAGAGGGTGAAGATAAGCGATGGGTGTTGCTGCTGCTGCTGCTGCTGCTTCAGTCCTACAGAGAGAGATTACATTCATTTCAATGAGAGATGAAAGAAGTCAACCCTCCCGGGACCCTGGACTCCAAATCAGCCCATTACAGTGTGTGTGTGTGTGTGTGTGTGTGTGTCCGCGGCAGAGAAAATTGCTGCTCCCATCAATTTCCGAGAACTTAAGATCCAGTTTATCATCTCGGCTTCCCGTTAGCGTGCTGATGATGTCATCTGTGAGACAGGATGTAGTCAGCGTTTCTCTGCTTAGACTTGATCATCACCATCGTCCAATCAAATCCAAGCTGCCCATTGATCTGTATCTTCTTCTCACCTGGAGAATAATCCTGTCAGTTAGCTATCAGCAATAATCACTGTAACATGTAGAGGTTATGAAGGAGATGCTCCTGGGGTCAGTGCAGAGGTTCGTCACTGTCAGTGTTTAAACTGGTGAGTGAAACAACACAGAGAAGAAGAAGAAGAAGAAGAAGGAGGAGGAGAGACGAGAAGAAGACATAATGGAAAGAGAGGTTGTAATTACACTGAGCTGAATGTGCTGAAAATCATCGAGCTGGAGGAGAAAGAGGAAAACTGCTCAGTGGTCAGAGTGACTCAGTGTCGCTATCTGATCCAGACTCACCCAGATCTGGATCAGGAAACGGATTCTAGTGATTCCTGGTTTTTGTTTTAAACCACATTAGGTGCCAGGTGGGCGGAGCTTCTCTGCATTCAGACCAACAGAGGTGGATGACAAGTCAACTTCCTGTTCTTCTTCTTCTTCTTCTTGCAGCAGCTGTGTATCATGTTCATATACAGTATGTGACCTCACCCTGCCAGGACATGTGTGAATGAAGAGAGCTGTTGCCCAGCTGTGTGTCATCAATCTGCAACATCCTGGCATCCTGCTGTTTCCAAAAAGAGCAGACGTTCAGAGGAGTGAAGGTCATTTTGTTCCAGAGATCTTCAGCTGATCAGATCAAGAGGATCTGAACACAGATAAAACTCATCATCAATCTAAAAGATATTATCTCACATCATGATGACGGTCCAAAAACATTTCATTAGGCTATAAATTTCTTTCTTTTTTTTAGACATCAGGCCTACAGACAGTAATATGCTTTTAAAATATGATTTTATGTGCAAGCTTTACTTTAATGTTTTGTTCTTTATCTCAATAATAAAACAAAAGGTCGTTTAGGACGGCAGCTAACCGACCGCCGCCATGGTTACTGTAGCCTAGTGACGGCCATGGCTCGGTTAGCTTAAGATCCGTGATTGGGACTAAAAACCATAAACTGTAGGGAAAAAAACAAAAAACAAGCACTTTCTCCACGTTATATGATCTTCGTCGTCATGGTTACAATACTTATAATGGTACAATAAACCAAATATTCGCATGGAAATCAAATAACACTTTGTCGCTCGCTATTACGTCACCGCACGTTTCTCTTTTGGCTCCGTCGTAACTTACGCGACGCTAGGTATCGCCTAGCAACAGTTGTATCCACGGATCTCGCTGCCATGGATCTATTATATTTTA
Organism: Caranx ignobilis; assembly: GCA_021432705.1. NCBI lineage: Eukaryota > Metazoa > Chordata > Actinopteri > Carangiformes > Carangidae > Caranx > Caranx ignobilis. Next base: position 2,509,623 of record MU270009.1, on the reverse strand, counting down.
TACGCCGGCCTGAACAGAGACACTCAGCCACACAGCCCATACACATACACACGCTAGGCAGACCAGGAAGCGAGGGGCGGGGGGACAGCTGGCCATACCCGGTGGTCGCGGTATAGAGACTAAGGGCAGATCTGACCACGCCGGCCTGAACAGAGACACACAGCCCACACATATACAGAGAGTTAGGGTTAAAAAGGGTTATAAACTCGTTAAACTGTTTACTCACTAACCCACCCTAAATTTTCAACAATTTTAACTTGGTAAGTCATTCATGCTGTGTGTTTATGTGTGTGTTAGCAGTGTCTCATCGCAGCTGATGTTCAACACCTGTTCCTCGGTTCACAACGTCCACGTTAATTTATTTTACGGCTTAATATTCCTCGGTGGTAAAATGTAAACTGAGACTTGGCCTCCATGGGTCGGTGTTTGTGGCCTGAGATGGTGCAGCCTGCTCCCTGTCTTCCACCCGGGCCTGAGGAGAAGGACCGTCCTGGACGTCCTCACCATCGTCTCTCCTCCTCAGCACGTCGTCAGTGTATGTTCAGTGTACAGTATGCTACGCTAAATGTTCACTTACATTCATTATTAAATTGTTTGAAAAACATTCTTGTGACTTTTTCCCCCAAAATCCAATATCTGCAGCAGTGTCTGGGACATTAATGTATGTACTGAAATACCTGGTTGTGTAACAGCTGCATGAGTGGACACTGACGTCCTGCGTGTTGTGGAAATACTGTAAGGTTAAACTGTTTAATAACAAAGAGTCACAGCCACCTGAAGGCTTAATGATGATGATGAAACTACCTCTAAACACACGCAGTAAACACAAGGAAGATGCTTTTTTTCTGATTGTAAGTAAATGAAATTCAAAGAGCTGTAATTTTCCTTAAAGGAGCCGGACCGGACTGTGGCAAAACCGTAGCCAGGCTAACCCAGCGTTAACCCTCGGCCGCGCATGCTCAGTCACCCACACACACACACACAGTCAGCCAGCTGGGCAGCTGACCGCTGTGATAGCTAATGGGAGCCGGGCGGCTCCGCGGAAAAACCGTAGCCAGGCTAACCCAGCCCTAGGACAGGGACCCTAGGCCGCGCATGCTCAGTCACCCACACACACTCATGTCAGCCAGCTGGGCAGCTGACCGCTGCGATAGCTACGGGGAGCCGGACGGACCGTGGCAAAACCGTAGCCAGGCTAACCCAGCCCTCGGACAGGGACCCTCGGCCGCGCATGCTCAGTCACCCACACACACACTCACGTCAGCCAGCTGGGCAGCTGACCGCTGTGATAGCTACGGGGAGCCGGACCGGCCCGTGGTCCGCGGTGGAGAACTATAGCCAGTCTAACCCCAGCCCCTTTAGAACCCGCCCAAACCACGAAGTTGCCAGACGCCATTTAAACCCGTAAAATCCCAATACATTCAATAGAAAACGTATTCAGAGCTTCGTATCTGAATGAAATAAATAAATAATAAAAATAAATTATAGATAAATAGGTTTTTGGAAAATTTCAACCAGCGTGGTAAATCAACCAAGGATAGACAAATTTGCAAAATGAACCTCTGTCATCCTTGCCAAGACTTGTGTTTTTTTTTTTTTTGTGGCGCCATGTTCTTTCAAATCGTTAAGCTGTGCTCTTATTTCTGTATTACAATACTTACATTGCGCTTTAGAGTGGTCTCCTTGGACAGGCGCGATCCAGGATTTAAGTTCAGGGTCGGCCTCCCACTCCTTCCTGTAGGAGTTTTTGTATTTTCCCCACTTCGGCATGATGCGAACTTCTCTGGGCCACTCACTTCAAATTTAGCGCGGCTTCAGTGCATTTGCTGTCTGCTGAACTGACGTCACGGTTAAGTTGCCAAATCCAAATTCATTTTTTATTTTTAAAAGACAGAGAGAAAAGAAAGGTTTGTGTGCGTGTTGTTTTCACAATATTAAAAACCCGCCAATTGTCGACCAAAGCAGCCCAAATTTTTATCCCTCCGCCCAATGTATTTTTTTCCCGCCTGAGGTCAACAAAAACAGCCCAATTGAGCGGAAAACCGTCCAATCTGGCAACATTGATCGCGCGTTCTCATTGCCCAGAGGCATGATGGGAGGGGCCCAAAGCATCATAGGGGGTGACTCTACTGCGCATATTCAGTGGGCCCATAACGCGGAAGTAAACCCGGAAGCCAGAAACTTTTTCGGCGTACGCGCCAGGCGAGCAACTCCAATTGAAATCAACGGCGGCAATTTTCGATCCGGCATCCTGTTCATATAATACATCCATGCTTGCTGCCCAGACGAGCCGAGGCAGTGGGCTGGGTTTTTACAGGACAGTTTCTCTCTCTGCCGACAGGAAACAAATGTTCGCTCTCACAGGAAAAGGAAACCATTTAAAAACAGACAAAAAGCCACACCAGCTCCAAGGCCCTGGATTTGTTCTGGATTTGGTTGTAATTCTTATCCAGGACATGAATGCACCGAGATAACATGCATAACACAGAGGTCTGCTGTGAGGTAGTTGAAGTTGTTATGCAACAAGTTACACGTCTCTGAGTTGGTGAGGAAGCTGTGCTGTTGTTGTTGTTTCTGGTTTTCACTGGGTGGACTGTGAATCTTTCCTGGCCAAGAACAAGACCTGAAACCAAAAACCATTTGTCTTTCTTCTTCTTTTTCTTTTGTTTTTAAATGTTTCTCCCTTAAAAGGCCACGGGATCATCATCTGTGAGATCACACACCTTCTTGTGCTCCCACATCTGCAACAGAGGATGACTGCATCTGCCTTAGGAATACGGTCACCATGACAACCACGTCCCATCCCTCCCTTAACCTCACATGAGGAGGTGGGGTGGGGGGGTTTAAATACCTAGGAGGGGACAACGACTTTGTCTCTGGGAATTGTCTGTCAGTCTGATCCCCCACACTGTCTCTCACATGTATTTATTACACAAACAGCATCGTTTCACCTCTTTAAACCCACCGACCATGTTTAAACCCTCTAAACCCCTGTGGTCGTGTCAGAAAAGACAAATGATATGAATAAAGTGGAAGCAACACAACATAAAGACGACACCTGTTTTACCTGGATCACCTCCGAAGCTCACAGAACGATTCAACAGATCCAGGATCAGGACACAGGTGGTGTTCCTGCAAAAGAAACTGAAAAGTGACCATGAACAGTGTCAAGTGTAAAACCGAGTGTACAGCAAAAATAACAAACAAAAACAATCTTACTTTAACACAGAGGTGATCAGATGGTGTCGTCATCATGATGACCTTCTCTCTGTGTTGATATTCCTGCCTTGGGCCTGGACCATGTGAACACACAAATGGTTGCACCACAGTACTGCAAAATGAACTGTGTCAATCCACAGGCACTTTATACACTGCTGCCCTCTGCTGGAGAGACACGGAGAGGGCAGCAGCTCGGCTTACATCTGATGTTATAGACTCTTACTGATTTATTTCTGTCTGACACCTCCTCAGAAATGAATCTTTATTTCCATATGTTCTCAGCAGTCACCTCACAAAAGTTTTAAAGTTTTTGAAATGTCTTGAATTTTTCGTTCACCAGCTGAACTGGTTTGGTTGCATTAAAAAAAACAAGCTGAGCAGAGGTGAGTGAGACGTTTGACGTGTGTTTGGACACAACATTTTTAAGAGATGAGCAAATGGCGAAACTCATTTTGTGTGACAATAAAAAAAAAACGCGTCAAACGATTTGTACAAAAACAGCAAAATATAACTTTATTCAAATTATCAAGTCATTCTAGGTGATAAAAAAAAAAGCTAATCACACTTAACATGGTTGAAGGATCATCTTACACGTACAGTACGTACAAACATCAGGCACAGATTTGGTGATCATCTCTGACTAGTGCAGGTGTCAACACGATGACATCAGGTTTGGGGGGGGTGGGGTGATGATGATGATGATGACATGATTGACAAAACAAAACAATACAGGATGATCAATGGAAATGCAGATTCATCTGAAAGTGACTCATGATTGGTGTTTATCAACAGATCCAGATCCTGATCGATTCGATGAATAAGACACATTGGGCTGTTGTGTGCACTTATCACATGATTACTCCTTATTGATCTTGTTATATATTATTGGAAAATTTACTTTGTGCTTATATATATATATATATTTTTTTATCATCATCATCTGGACATTTGCTCTGTCTTTTCGACCTGGAGCTTGAGATACAGGGACATTAATTTCACCACGTTTTTTTTTTTTTTTTTAACATCCTTTAAAAAAACGACACCTGGAAACTACAGAAGCTCAGAGCCACTGAGAAACACTGACTGTCAGAGCACACTGTCAAAGTTGTGCATCTTATTAAAAAACAACAACAACAACAACAACAACAAAAAGGTCCTTCAAAAGAAAAGACAGTGAAGCCAAACGACAGGATGAGGCGCAGCGCCAGTGAAGGTTACATTCATACACACAGACGGACCAGACGGTAAAACACAGAGAAAGACAAAGTTGCTTATACCTCTACGGCCAATTCAGACATGACTCATTACCATGAAAATAAGCCATGATAACTTTTACATGTAAACATTTCAAGTAGCCACGAACTGTCTGCAGCAGAAAACAGACTGTAATTTCTTGTTGGTGTTTGTGAGCGGTGACGATGTTCACGACACGTGACCCAGAGAAACAAAGACGTGGCTTAAATACCTACTGCATGGATTAAATTAGCTCCACTCGGCCCTCGGCTCCAACTGTGTCTCCTTTAATTTAGTGTTTGTTTGATCCCACACGGAGACACGCGGGTTAATTAAGAGTAGTGTCTGATATAAAAGGTGGAAATTCAAGAAAAAACAGGATCAAAACACATCACTGGGATTGTCTGAAGTCGTCTGACACTGACGCAGGTTACAAGCAACCACCAAACAGCGGCTACACAGTTACACAAACCATAACATAAAATACGATGAGCTGTTAATTTAGGGAGACCGAAGGCCGAGATGAAGGATGCATTTATACATATAGATATAAATACGAATAAATTAGAGGTTATGCAACAGCTTTGGGTCATGGAGTTGCCAGTGCCTGTTTATAAGAAGCTAAAGATCACCATCCTGACCAGCAGGGGGAGCTCTAACAGAGGCAGAGGGAACAATGCCTTTCTCTCACAGTTCAAGTGTAACGAGCAGGTTCAGGGTCAAAGGTCAGCATACGACTGAAAACCAACAGTTTGTGTCACGTATTTGCATTTTTAGCGTCGACTTCGTGGACTGGGAGTGAGAGAGTAAAAATACTGAAGGAAATCCACTGGACCAGACCGGACTGACCCTGAACCTGGTGGAGACGTAAGTAACACCCTTTCCTGACCTTGTCTTTCACTCTTTGTTGGACCCCCCCCCCCCAAAAAAAAAACAAAACAACAAAAACAAAGAGCGACAATTTCTCTGCAGTTTTGTAATTTCACAAAAGGTGCAACGGAAAAAAAAAAAAATCAAGTGTGTGTGAGCCTGATACAGCTGCAAACAAACCAACAATATGTAACATAGATGTAAAGTAAATATGTGCAGCACGTCTCTCATGAAGACAGCGAGAGACAGCGTCTCTGCTAAAGCCGTAGAACAGTGAGCCGAGCAGTGACCTTCAAAATAAAATGAAGACTTTGATTCCCAGCTGAGTTATCCGCCATCTTTAAAGTCCTGGAAAGTAGGTGGAACTAATTACTAAAGATATCTGGAGCTGTGGATTATCATGATTTTTTTTTTTTTTTTTTTTTTTAAATAAATTAACTTTTTTTTTATCCAAACATGGAAACATTTTGAAATGATCCAATCAGTCAAGCAAGCAGAGCTCCTGTAGCTTAGACGAGAGGCTGCACCTGCATTTTAAAGCATTTCTGACTCCGACGTCACAGTGAAGCAACATTTGAAAAAAAAAACAAAAAAAAACAAACACATTTAACACTTTTAACACCACAACTTCACCAAAACAAGTTATAGTGAGTTATTTTCAAACGAGCTCTTCTCTGGCAGCATGAAATGTTTCTACACGTAACAGTGAGAATGCACTTGGGATCCATTATCAGCCATTTTTTTTTCTGTTGGCGTGAGGTGGGAACCTGAAGCAGAATTAGACAGCATTTAGATTTCTCCATCCGTGGAAAGCCCAGACCCGACCTCCGCTGTGCAGACCTGGGCTCCCAGTCCCCTCGTTTCCTGACAACAACGTGTGGATTCACTCCAACAAACTCCCCATTTCATGGTTTGTAATTAATAACAATGATAATGTCACACGTTATAAATGATGGGAATCAGAGTAAAAAAAAAAAAAAAGTCAAATTGGGAGCAGAGGTTAAGGATTTTGTAGAAACTCAATGATTAAGCGTTACCTGGTCAGGTACGACAAGTCGAGGAAGAACAAATACGTCCATGTGAGGAGAGACTGGCTGAGTTGGAGTTGGAGTGAGTCACATGTAAATACTTTAGGGAGTGTGGATGGGAATAGCAGCACAAACTAAGCCTCCAGCAACAATAACTGGGACGTGTTCACCAGGAAGTGCGCAGCAATAAGCCGCTGCGTGTGGGAAAACGTCTTTTTACACAGAACGCCACTGAGCCAGCCGCTCGGTGCTGGGAACAAGAGACGGTGTCGTTTTCCCAAAGAGAGTCCCCGGTGGACATGTCCCACGTCTTAGTTTTCCTGTTTATATAATACAGCATCGAGACGCTCCACGGCGGAGCCGACACACAGTGTTAAAGCATTTTAAAGGCCATATAAATAGTTGTGATATAAATATGTGCACGCAGAGAAAGACACGGTCACTTTGGGTAAAGCTCCTTTGACACAGTAAAGCAGGGTTAGCTCATCTATGGGAGTCTGACATCAAGTCAAAATACTATGGTGGTCATTGTGAGAGGTATAACGCATCCATTGCACCAAGCTGAGGCTCCAAGTGACCATTAGAATAATATCTTAACTTAAAGCTGCCAACTTTTGAGCCATGACCCTGTTCAAGATAAAAAACAGTTTTCACTTTGACCTTTTAGGAACAACCTCAAAGGCCCGTTTCAGTCGGTCCCGAACTGGCGGCTGTGCGGCGTCACTGACAGCTCAGGTTGGGGCTGCTGAGCCAGGCCCAGATCTGGATCATCTGCTGAGGCGTCCTCGGGTGAACGAGCATTAAACTCCTGTACGCGCAGGGGTTTGACCTGTACTTCTCGTCTATGTCAAAAGTCCTGAAGCCTTTGTGCTTCTCGGGGGCCAGCCCTAGCTTCTTGAGACACATTCCTGTGTAGACGTCATCTATGGGGTAAAGCGGTACGTCTTCTGACACTCTGTGCAGACGCGCAGCGATGTCGCCAGAGTACAGGTACCCGCCGCCCCCTGCGTACGGGGGGTATTTCCCGGTGTATATGCTCTCTGGGACAAAGTACTTGACCTTCTTGTCTCGGTGCGGCCCTGCGTCGGTGATCACGTCACCCACAAACAGGTCCCTGGCTTTGGGCTCCGAGAGGCCTTTGAGGAAGTCCAGGATGCGGTGGGTGTTGACAAAGACGTCGTCGTCGCCTTTGAAAATGAAGCGGGCGCCAGAGCAGCGAGTCTGGATCCACTCCAGGAACAGGACCTCCTTGACGGTCAAGTTGAAGAACGAGTCCCGGTAGTCCCACTGGATGATGTCCTGATGGTGGGCGCTCTCGTCCCGCAGACTGCTGGACAGATCTGGGTGGTAGTCCCACGCTGTGGCGTTGCCAAGAAGGAAGATGGTAACTACTGTCTGATTGGCTACGACCCCCGCCCGTCCCCAGGACTGGCGGATGGCCTGGCGCCGGTCGAAGTGTGATACCTGGGATTTGACGGCCAGGAGCAGGAAGGGCGGCTCCTTACAGATGTCAGGCTGGTCCATGACAATGGGGTAGGAACGACAGTGCATGTAAAACAGGAAGTCCTTGAAGCGCTCCGGCAGCGAGTTATAGTCTTTCACCTGAGTGGTGACCCTGGTGTTACGCTCGCAGAGGTTGGAGGTCAGACCGGTCTCTGTGGCCCAGTCGGGCAGGTCTGTAAAGCTGGAGTTGGACAGGAGGATGGGATTGCTCTGGAGCTCTCGAATCTGCTGCTGGCGGTTCCAGAAAGCCTTGTTCGGTACCAGTTTGGCCCAGAAGGGCTCGGAGGGGATGCGGACCTTGTGACGCCCGTTCTTGTCCTGGCTGCTGTGTCGGAAAATGAGGATGACGATGAAGAGGTTGATCATGATCACCGTCACCACAAGTTTCATCCTCCTCCGCTGCACCGCCATGACAGTGAGCTGCGCCCGTCACCACCTGAGCAGACACAGAGGAACAAGAGACGTCAGAGACACGGAAACACTTTGAATCAGCAAAGACACTGATGATCATAGATTTACAGTTTAGAAATATGACATTAGAAATGAATGTTGATGGTTCTGTGTAGCTGTAAACAGTGAAAGCAGAGCAGGACAGCACACGCTGCACTGTGTTTTACAGGAGCCATTAACCGCTCTGCAGTAAAGTAACCTGCTGCTGCAGCTGCTGCTGAGATTTACAACCCAAAAAGGTGAACACAGATAACTGCCTTGCTGCTCAACAATCACACTTCTGTGCAGCCCGGCCAATTGTGACAGGAAATCTTGCTGTGAAAAAAAAAAAGACAAAGAAAAAGGAGGATGTAACTGAAAAAGGTTGTGAAACAGTTGTAAACAACTGCCATCAACGGAAAGCAGCTCCGACCTGCTGGAAGAGTCACAGGATGGAAAGTCTAACAAAAGCACCTTTACTCAGCTGAGCTCCACCCTCACACAGAGGAGCTGTGTTATAAAATATGGCCGCTTGATCCCCAGGTGCTTTTTTTTTTTTTAGACAAAACAAAGAAACCAACGAAAAAGCACAAATGGAGAACTAACATAAATACGATGAGTCATCTGTTGACAGAGCACATTTCTGGGGAGCAGCTGCTGAACTGGACACGTCACTGAATGCGTCAGGACGGCGCTGACTGTCTGTAGCGCCGTTTATCAGTGATGTAACCTGTTGCTACAGAGATGTTGTTGTTGTTGTCGGATGTATTGCTGTCATTTTAACCACAGGTCAGTGAACCCGTCAGTCTTGCACTTGGCCAAGTCTGAAATAGAGGATGTAGCTGCAAACCGCCGCTGAGCTGCTGTAAATACTTTGAATGATAAATATCTCGAGCCTGATGGAGAAGTCGATGGAGGCCATGAAAAGCATTTGCTGTAAATACGAAAGAGCAAATGTTGACGATCAAATCTCTTGACTTTGTAAAAGCCGGTGGGAGACGTCCAGCGTTTGGTTGATCAATAACTGATAGATCAGTGGCTGTAAGGCTGGACTGTGGCAGGTCCCCATGGAAATGTATTGAGTTTTCAGGTTAATGATCATGCGCCTAACATTTTGGGGGAAACGAGATAGTGATCAGTGTTTTTATGTGTTTATGTTTTTACAGCCCGAGCGCTGCAGATGAGTCTGATAGGAAGCGGAGGAAAGGGAAGAAAAGACGCAACTTTCAAGACCATAGTGACTCTACAAACGTCACAGGGGATAAATCAGTTGAAGTAAAATTAACAAATCAAATAACAAAGCTTTTGACTTCACGTGTGTCATGCATCACGTGTGCAGGATGCAGCGAACATCTTATGGTAGTTACTGAAAAGAAAGAGAGACATTTAATGCGCTGATCCCTGCAGAGAAGCTGCTCTGAAGGGAGGCGAGGGCTCAGATATCAAACTGCTTCTCAGGAACCGAGGCTGGATGTTACGTCCCACTCCTTCCAAGGAATCTTGGGGATTTCTATGAGCAGTGATTGGTCACTTCCCTATCTGAGGTTTATCTGTCTTCCATGCATGTGTTCCCGCGCTCTGCGACCGTATCAGCGCTCAGAGGCTGCTGCCTTTAACCACCAGTCAAGCCTCAGATCCTTTTCTGTTAACGATTGCCGCTCTGCTCCTCCACCGCTGCCGTTGTGCTCACCTGTGGTGTTACATCAAGTCTGCAAATCCTTGTGCAAACTCTGCAAATCAACAACCAGCAGATGTCATTCAGGTTACCAGCAGGGCCACTGTGTGTGTGTGTGTGTTGTGTGCAGTTGCAAGAACCATTAAGCCGCATGTGGAGATTAACAGGTAGTTCTGGCAAAGGTTCAAACTAAATACAATAAAGCAATCAAACAATTATCCGCCATAAAAGGAGAAACACCTGCACTCAGGTTATATGATCAGCCTGTAAAAACATACGCGCTACAAAAAAAAGCACCGCAAAGGTGTCTTTTGTCCGCCGATGATGTCACAGTGTTTACTGATCTGAGGCAGGATAAAAGCAGATGACAACGTTAGGAGAGGATGCACTGTCACTTTCACACTGTCGGGCCAACATCACTTAAACCATAAGAGAGACGAGGACAGCATGTGGGGATGTGGGCTCTAACAGCGCCTCATGTTTCTGCTTTGGCGAGCTCACATCCTCACCGGTAACACGCTCACTGCTGAATCTGACTTTCTATTCTTGTCTCGTGTTAGCGCCGTGCTCATTAGAGTATTGATAAACTACACCTTTTAAATCTATAAATCCTGATGAGTAAAGTTACTTTTTGCAGGAGATGACGTGGAAAAAAGAGCAGCAGCGAGGAGGACGTGTTCGTGTCATCACATGATGATGCATCCGGCAGCAGCGGAGACGTTTCACCTCAAACCACGAGAAGCCACCTCACGGCAGTGAAGGAGGAGCAGTCAGGTTCAGAAACTTCACATGTTTTAGCTTTTGTTTTTTAAAAATGCACACAAAATGAAACGTGGGGAAACTTCATAACTGAGGGCTCCAGCGTTTTCCCTCTGCGCCGCCGCATGTATCCTTCCTGCCTCTGTATTGTGTTTCTTTCTCGGCCTCCTAGCAACAAGTCTGTGCTGCTGGGCTCCTGTTTGCTCTCTTTCCTACTCCCTGTCCTTTGTTTACCTCCTGCTTTTCCTCTCCTCCTCCTTCTTCTCCTCCTCCTCCTCCTCCTCTAACCCTCTCTCCCCTCCTCCTCGCCATCTTCCCTTCATCTGTCTTGCATTTCATATTCACAAAGCAAAAGACACGTGTCGCCGGCACAAGACGCAGAGGGATAATCATGATAATTGTGCAGCAGCGTTGTGTTACGAACAATGCAGAGGAAAGACGTGCCCTCGCCTCCTCATCACCCCCCCCCTCGCCCCTCCTTTCTTTCCTTTTTGCCCATGGATAATTGAGCCTTCCTGTCCTGAAGACTTCTGGGAAATGAGGTGCTGTCGGAGGTGGAGGTGGCAGTGGTGGGGGGGGGGGCTCTACAGGAAGCTAAACAACATGTTGACGAGACAAAAGCTTCCAGACGCTGTCTTCTAATTAACCGTCAGAAGTACAAGGCTCCAACTCACACCTACCTCCACTGCCCGGAGGGACCGTCTGAGGTCGGGGAGGAGACGTTTTCACCAGTGGGTCAGCTCTGACTGTGGTTTACTATGTTTACGTTAACAGGATTCAACGTGGCCTTTGATGAAGCTTTTGATACGGGTGCGTTAGAGAACTTTTCCACTCACGCTCCTGGTTTTACGCCACAGAAAACAGCTGTGTGTGTTTAAACATGTCGTCTTCTCTTTACCCATCCATGTCTTTCATTTAAACATCTAAATCTAACGTTGCTCAAACCAAGAGTAAACCCTCAAACCCAGCAGTGCTTGCAGGCAGGCAGGACTGTTTTAATAATTCATGGAGGTGCAGGTTGGATCCACACACCAACAGTGGTCCAGATGGACTTTGATGCTGTTTGCAGTGTCACCGATGATAAGCTAAGCACAGATGGCACAGCTGCAGCGCACCGATTAGATCAGGCAGCAGACTACTGGACAATGCCTGACCTGTGTTTGACCATTGTGGTTTGTACTTGATAAAATTAGGGGTGAGTTGTCTCACCTGGGCGGGGGATGGGCCAGAGATAGTGTGAGTGTATGTGTGTGTGTGTGTTCACTCTGCGAGGTCTTACCTGCGCAGGTCAGTGGGCCTCCTCAGTCGTCTTTACGTCGCCTCTTGACTCTCTTACCCCATACTTAGCTCCGCCCTCTGGGGAACAGGAACGAGGGGTGAGAAGGGATGACGAAGTGAAGGAGCTGTGGTGGAGGGGAGCGAAGGAGAGCTGAACCTGAAAACAGACGAAAGAATCACCTGAAACCACCTTGTCATTGTACGCCACCCACCGAGCAGCTCGCTAACACGGCTCCTGCTGAGCTGAGCAACACTCCTTAAGTGTTTCTACAGAACATTGTGATGTCACAGTGAGCATGACCTTTGACCGCTGGGCTCTGTAATGTCATCATTTAACCCTTTCACCTTCCACATTTGTGTCAAATGATGTCAGAATTAGTGTATGAATCCCTGAGTCACAGCCTGAAAGCACTTTTGCAAGGTTACGCTGACCTTTGACCTTCTGAACACCAACTTATATCATCTGTGAGTCAAAGTGAATGTTTGTGGAAGATCTCTCTAATATCGATACCTTTTATTATCTATGAATTAAATCATATTCATGAATGATCGGTTTCAAGGTGATCAATGGCCAGAAGCATTATTTCCCAATCTAGTGATTTCTATTTTTTAATGAGATGATGATCAGCAGCTGATCAATCAGGGAACAAAAACAAAGACTTTCTGTCTCTGCCAGAAGACACACACGTAATCACTCACATTTTTCCCACCGCAGAAACCGGAGGGTCGTCTGATGGTTGTTTTCAAAGATTTCCCTCAGTTTACAGACATGTGACGCTCCCTCGTCCTCAGGCTTTGACTTGTGAAGTCTCTTGCTCATGTAAAAATGCTGCTGCTGCTGCTGCTGCTGCTGCACAGTCAGAGGAGCTGGAGGCTCTTAATGTCCAACCTGGTATCACACTTATCTGCTGTTGTCAGTGAGCCATGTCCAGAGCGCCGCCCCCCTCTGTTGCTGGAAGTGTGCTAATCTATAATCTATCTTCTAATCTATAATCTAAGCGTTGGCCGTGTGCAGGTAAGAACTGCACAAACATTTTTCCTTTTCATTTCTCAGCTTCTTGGAAACCCTGTACCTAAGTCTGTACTTGTTACTACGTCTGTTTCTCTGCACTGCCAACTCATGACCACAGCAGAGACAAGACGCATTTCACTGCCGAGCGTTAACAAGCCAACCAAACGCAGAAGGAGGGGAAACATTATCAAGTTACACACAACAATCCTGCTGGTTCAGACGCAGCCTAAGCCCGACTGCAGACCACGGATTACTACTCCGCCAGACAGTCACCAAAATACCGAACACTTTGTCTCTGGTGCATGAAAAAACTAACGCCGTCACTTTGGCTGAACACACTGGTGTGGAAAACTCTCTTTACACACTTAACCGGCTTTTATTAATCATTAATTCACTGGGTCGGCAGATAATGGCGCCGTATCACCTTTCACTGTGCGCTGGTGAAGAAACACTCACTTTGAGCTTACTCCACAGCCAACACTGTTAATAGAAGAAAGAGCAGAGGAATGCGTCTGTACCCTCTGGAGCTACTTACTAACTCTAATCTAAATACCTGTGACCTGTGACCTCTGTGCTGCGGTTTTCACTCTGTTTTCTTTACAAAATAAAAGCACTTTTCAAACTTCACGTATTCCCTTTGTCCTTTTTTTTAATTATTAGTAATTGAAGATACTGAGATGATTAAAAATCTGTGGGTCAAAACATTAGGAGCATGAAGAGACACTGAGGCAAAGTCTTACTGGCCCACGAACTGCTGTTTGCACAGCGGCCTGCTGCCACAGGTGTCTGTGTGAAGGACTGTCTGATAGGCAGACGGCGAAGTGCTGTGAATAACATAAACCCACCTGTTCGCCTTCGAAGTTCACTCATGGATTATTTAACGGTAAATGAAGCTTCAACAACAAAAACCCCCATCATGAGGCGCCTTGAAGCACATTGTACTTCCTGCAGCTATACCACAGGTTATTTTAAACTGCCGTGGTTAAACCGCCTGAAGCCATATATAAATATTCAGGTGTAAGGCAGCTGACACTACGACTAATGAAGCATCACTGACAAGCACAACCCCAACTCAGACGGTTATGAAAGTATAAAAGTGCATCCTCACGCACAGCCAAGCTAATATCGGAGAGTTTGGTGCGTTGACTCATTAATAATAATAATAATAATCTTTATCCGTATAGCTGCTTTCATACAAGTCGATGCTTTAACAAGCGCCCAGGCTAACATGTGAGTTCAGAGAGGTCATCAGCAGGACAGACACAACACAGACTCATAGTGCTGATTGCTGAGTGTGTGTGATAGCAGATAAGGAGGCGGCACAACAGACAAGTGTCCACTGAACCCACATCAGGTCTCTCTGGACTAAGTTATGACCTGATAACGGACAGATGAGGGGCGGAGCGGGCAACCTTCCAGATTGATTGAAATACTTACTCCTTACGAAATACTGTGCATGACAGAAAAAACTTTCAGTTTTACACTGGGTGAAGTCTGTCTGTGGTTTGACATCTATCACTTCTCTGTGGGCTCTTCCTCAAGTCTGAACAAGCTCTGGGTATGTGGACTGGAATTAGGTTCAATTTGCAGCGCTGCGGCAGCCATAGTCGCTCACACTGCACATCGCAGGTGTGTGTGTGGGGGGGTACACGTCCTCCTCCTCCTCCTCGTCCTCGTCCTGCTCCTGCTGTACTTCTGAAATTCCACATTGGAGTTCGATGTGACGTTCTGGGTGGGAAATAGGAGGAAGAGCACACCAGGCTATCACGCTAAAAATGTACCCGCCTGAAATACCGTCGGAGGCTTTGCATACGCTGTCCACCAAGTGGCCCGCGGGATAAAAGCATCTTTGATTACACAAACTAATCAACACCTCCATGAAAGATTAGCGCCTGTCATCAGGAGCAGGAGTATAAAAGAGGTTCACATACTCTGGCTGTCTTCATGCATGCACTGTGGTATGTAAATGAACTTCCCTTGTTTCTCCTCCAGCACCTGTGTGTGCATGTTACAACTATCAAAGGGATATTTCTGAGCATTACTCGACCCTGGTCAAGAGAATATGAGGATGTTTCAGCATGAGGGAATGTGGGGGCCTGATGGCAACATGGTGCGAAGAGAAGAGCACCATAAATAGCCTGAAGGCTGCAACCAGCAGAGGTGCCGCCTGAGCTGGAGTCTGCCCACCAAATATCGACAGTCATCATCAGTATTCACAAAGGGGTTAAAGGTCCCACTTGATGTGTTGAAGCCAGCCACCGACACGTGGGCTTGACTGATGACTGTGCTGCGCTGGTGGCTCTATTCTGGTTTTGGTTTCATTTTAGTTCATGACTGTCGTTGTTTGTTAAATCACATTCACAATCCCACATTAGCACGTAACCTGCAGAACCAGACTCTGAAGCAGCATATTGACTCAGGTCGTCAGGTCCGGTCACCTTTGACTCTGCATGCCTGCAGCTGATTGCGATACCGTGTCTTGCTCTGCAACACTTTAGCCTCAATCATTGGGGGGGGGTTGCAACATGAAAGTGTGAACCTGGGCCCTTCAACTGAGTGAGGATGATGAAATCAAAACAAATGGAGGCAAACGGCTGCATTGTTTCAGTTGTCTCAGTATCTACACTGCCCCACCCCCCACAACACACACACACACACACACACACACACACTTAAAATAGAATGGAAACACTCATTATCAACAGATACTTGCCACTCAGGCTCCATATGCTAAAGGTTGCCTCCCTCGCTGACGTGTCTCGTCCACTCACACTCAACATCATCTAAATTTAAAAAGCCGTGTGTGTGTGTGTGTGTGTGTGTATGCGAAACCATGGTAAGCGCCATCCTCTGTCCATGTCAGACGTTCATGAAATGCATTACGCAAACATGCCACGCTTATGGCTGACACATGACTCACAGTGTGACCTGATGAACAAAGCAGTTCTGGGAACAGTATTTATGACAGAACTGCATATAGCGCATGATAAAATACAGTCTGCACACACAGCGTCTGTCTGTGGAGTCACGGGATTCGAAAACAGCGTTACATCGATGATTGGTGAGGCGTGGTGGAGGGACATTTAACAGTAGCTCAGCTTTTGGTCTCCACCAGCTCTGCTGCTCCTCCGCCCACCAGCTACTAGCTTAGCTTGTTAGCAATATGTGATAGAAGCAAAAGTTGTTTTCCTATGCTTTTTGGGGAACGAACCAGCATCGAAAAGAAGGACATCCAGCTTTACTTCTACTTCTACATTAAAGATAAACTGGTAGTAAGACTTCTCTGTGTCTGTGGTCGACGTGGTTTGGTCAGACTTGCAGTGGAAAACGCCCCAGTGACATCAGTTATTACAAGGAGGCAAAGAGAAACATCGTCAGTATCACTGAGTGCTTCTTTTCAAGCAAACAGGAAACAGGAACGCAACACACAAATGGCCCATAACGGGAGGCAAGGCAGCCCAGTGAGTGTGTGTCTGTAAGAGAAAGACACACACACACACAGAGACACAGAGACGTTGTTTACAGTAACGCACCTAATGGCAATGGAGTGAGGAAGGCAATGGTCTCATTAAGCTGTTTAAGTGATGGAGTGCAGCGACTCCCCGGATAAATCAAATCTACATAAATGGAGCACTTACTACACGCATGGAGGAGGATGAAAGCTGGTCATGCTGCAGATGCATAAAACCATCTTATTTTGAAAGTCCAGGACGTCCAGACCAGGTCCAGGATGTTCAGCACTTTACACTCATCCCCAACTTTGTGTGTGTTCAATACAAACCCACCCTGATCTAAAGGAGGGAGAGAACATGACAGAACATGAGTGAGCGTTGGCTAGGCCACACCCACCTGACCACCTTCACTTCCCCTGTCTACACACTGACACAATAAGCTGCATGCATGACCAACATTTCTCAACTGTGCAACAAGGTTTCTCCATGGTGCAGCCAGTTCCCATCGCATAACGTGAGCTCAACTCGGGGCGCGCTGATGTGAAAAAGACTCATGGATGAGAGTGTAGCAGCTCCGGTCCACTTAGCAGCACTAATGTGCCTCTGAACTGCTGATACTGACATCTGATCTCCTTCATTCTGCCGGGCTCTGCCTGTTGGACACCAGCGGCTCAGTTTATCCAGCTATAAACAAACATAACATCACCATCAACTTGTCATTCCCACGTTCACTTGGGTCAGGGGTCGGCAAATATTCCACAAAGGGCCAATCAAGGGCCAAGACTGAGATCAGTTGATTAAATGAGTCTGCTGCCTGGTTGGGACAAAAACCTGCAGCCTCACCGGCCCTTTGTGGAACAGCTGCCCGCCCCTGACTTCGGTGGAGCTTTGACGCCAGCGGCACAGGTTTTAAAAATGTGCAAGAACCGGTTACAGCCCAGCTAGTTGTCAACTGGTTTGACCTCCCCTACCGGATCAGCTGGAAATAGACTCAGCTCTACACTTCATGTCAGCTAAAATCTAAAATCAGATTATTTTGCATTTGTATTCAACAAAAAACACACAGATGAGTCCGAAACCATCCCATCCACCCCTAACACAGAGAAACATAAGGACTTTAAGCAGCCTGGCGGACTGGGCTCTGTGGTGGGACGTGGTAAATCTGGAGCTACGTCCAAATTATGAAACATAAATGACCACATAAGTTCGTTACACGTCCTGAGGAACTGAGGGCAGGAAGGAGGAAGAGTGACGACACGGTTTCAGACTGCATAACGACCAAAGACTCTATTGATTCCCACTGAGGTTCTTGTGTCTAATGATAAATCCTCAACAGTGAGAAAATCCTCCATGTGTTTTTTCTCCCCCATCGCTGATGACAATGTGTGTTTGATCTGTGATCTCTGCCTATAAACAGTCATATCCTGTTGCTCAAGCACTTCAGCCCAACTGTGTCGATGCTGCCAAAGTCTCAACAGAGAGGAAAAACTCTGTCTCAATACTTTTAACCATCTTCAACCACTTCTTTTATAACAGTAACAGACACAAGCGTGTCCCAGTGTGACAACACGTTCGCCGAGACAAACCCTGTAAAACACATGAGATCTGATGTCTGCGTTATGCTCGGATGTGGTCATTAGCGTCCCTCAGGTTGCGCTGAGCGATGTCTCGTTGCCATAATTGTGTCGCGCTGTGTCCAATCCAGCTCGTCTCATTTTCCCCTCATCAAATTCCCACTCCCCGGCCCACTCCCTAAATACATTTCCTTTCTATTCACTCTGGCAGTGCACTGGAAAACAAGTGCACAACAATGATGAATGGGGTTCCCTCTCCAGCTAAATATACACTGCTAACAAGTGGCGCTTCTTCACAGACACAATCGCATCAGGAAAAAGGAGGCAGAGAGCTCAATGACACTCCAGGTTAGACGCGACATTGCAGCTACTACTAAAGAGCCACAGATTGAAGTGATGCCATAATAACAAACAGCGGTTTCTTTTTATTGTTTGACTGCACGTTGCATTGTAAAGTATTAGGTATATGACTTTTATTTTATACCAGCAGGTCTCAAAACTCAAAAAGGAGTCAGGATATTATGATGTGAAACAAGGAGAAGAAGCAGATTCCCTCGCCTCCATGGTGGCGTTGATGTTTAAGAAACAAACGTTTGCTTGAAAATGTGACAAACTGGACAAATAATCAACTTAAGGGCGTTTTTTTTCTTCCTCTTTTGGCAAAACTGACAAAAACTGACAGAAAGACACTGGGAGGAGCAGGAACTGATGGTTATGGTAAAGACTCGGAGGCATTAACCCACACTCAGTATCACATCCTACAGTTAAACCAAAGCACAACACGTTACTGTGTGTCAGTGCTATTCAGGACTAAGCCAGTCTTCAGTTTGCTCAGTGCACTGGGTACATACGAGGTATCGCTTACATAAAGGCTCCGTGTGTGTGTGTGTGTGTGTTGGCCATTATAGGCAACACTGGTATCAGTGTATTTTTTCCATTCGCCATTAAAAGACTTAAAACCTGCTGATGTATCTGCCACAGTCAAGAGCTGGTGCTGTCGGCAAATTGGCTTAAACATTATGGATTAGTTGTGTCCGTGCCGCAGTATATTCCTGTAAGCTGTTTTTAATGGATCTCGGAAAATAGTGGCAGCCAAGCGCTTAAAAGCAGCTGGCTCTGACGCTGGCAAAACACACGTTTGACTTGAGATTTACAGACATTATTTGCATCAAAACTCAGATGAACTAGTCTTTAAAGAACTTGTAAAGGTTTCATGGCTTAGTTACAGCTGTGACAGCGTAGGTACTGAGGTCACGCCCGACGCCTATACCCTGAGAAAACACAAACAAACAAAACAAGGAAAACTTAAGCCGGCAGAGAAGTTAATGGACAGAGGAAGAAGGTGGAGTGTGGATAATGGATGACCTTTCATGACCTGATGACAAACACAGGAAGCAGAAATGGTGGATGAAGTATTGCCACACACACACATCACTCTATACTATAACCACTGCTGTGCGCGCGACACTAAACATACGACGAACAGCTTATTTCATACTTATCAAGATGCGTTGATGAAGCGAGCGTACACGCCATCAGTTTGATATCAGTGCGTCCCGGGCACGATAGATCCAGGATGGGTTTTTGTCTGGCGCAGCACAGAGGCTTAAAGCAAAAGGAAACTGTCCAGGTGAGCTTCTTGTCAAACACCGTCTTGGTTAAATGTCATTTTTAACACGTGTGTAAAGTGCAAACGTGCAGAGCAATGCAATGACTTCTTGACCAAAACCTGTGCGGTCAGTCACAGCTGTGTTTAGTGACAACACATATTCAATAGTCCTCATGGTGTAGCTTCAGGTTGGGAGACTGTTGCATGAACTGTGAGACATATCAGCGACCGACTTCTGATCTACGTCCATCAGACTTGACATCAACCTTCTGGTCAATGTTTGTTTTTTAAAATCGAGTCAAAGCCAGAACTCACTGCTAAAAACAAATAAACAAATAAAAGCAGCAGCAGCGGTTCAGGCCGAGTGCTGGATGTCTTGCAGCTCAGCAGCAGTCGGACCGGGCCGAGGCGCAGTGCTCCTGCTGTGGTTTCCCACTAATGTTAGCTAAACCTGGGCTGGATTATGCTGAATCTCTCTGTGGACTGTTTCTCTTGCTGACACCAGAGGAAAGATGGGGATGCTGCCCTTAACCATTACCATACAAGAGACGACCAATGAGAACAGGCTGTCGTGATTAAGATCTCAGGGATCTCACACTGAAACCTGCATTGCATTACAAACTGGTTCTGTGAGGATGGTGCTGGTTTCTGTGCCAACATGAATGACAGCAATGTGCTTGTAGTACAGACCTGATGGGATGTCCCCATAATTAGCAGCACCTGCCCCCCCCTGGGAACCTCCAGGGTCTCTCCCATCAGGGATGTGCTGAAACGACTGACCTTGAAATCCTTGAAACGAAACAAGAGCCAGAGCTTTATATCAGAGGCACAGAAACACTGAGCCAAAACGCAGTACCTCACTCAAAGCTGCAGAAAAGCAAGTTTTGTTTTGTTAAACTGTTCTGACTACAGACTCGCTCTGCAATGTGGTGCACGGTGACGTATTTAGCTTAGCTGAAAACAAACAGTCTGGGACTAAAGCCGTCTGCTCTCTGCACACACACACTCCACTCATGCAAATTTGTCAAATGAAAAGCCAACCTGCTGCCGACGTCTGTCGTACGATCGCACACATATTAGGAAAAACTTACATGCTTTGGCTTTTATTACTCATCGGTGCTCATTTCCACATCCATGACTGTTAGTCAGCTAATATCAGGGATGACTGGAGCAGCACTGGGCATCGTGGTTTGTCGGACGAGGTAGAGAAAATGCCCTGATGCCAAAAGGGTCACCGGTTAGATTTAATCAGGTGAATGCACATCCCATGACGGTCACAGTGTCCTTGGACAGGGAAGTGGAGATCTGTGTGTTCTCGCTCAACTGTTGCTGAGCACTCGGCATGTTTTTGTGGATAAATCATTGGCTAATTATGCAGAGTGGCTGCTATGTCTGAATCACTAAAGTGGCTCTGAGAGGACCAAAGCGCCTCTGTTAGTGCACACGGCTGACAGTATAGAGACCAGCAGTCACTATTGTCTGAGCTTTAGGCTTGTGAAATTGACAAACTGAATTCCCTGTATCTGTGTCTCCACCACAGAAACCTGACACCTGAATGATCAGCTACCTGGATCAGCTGCTGCCCGCGAGACATACCGTACATACTGATCTGCGCTGAGCTCCTTGCATCACAAGCCACTATAATAACCCTACAAGTAGATATGCAGGAATAGTCACATATATATATTGGCCACATCTGGCAAACAGATGTTCAATTGATGATCATGAATAGGAGATTTATCATTGTATTGAATCTCTGATTAGACTGAAACCAATCAGATGAGAGGTTTCCATGAGTGAAAACAACTTGTGTCTTACACCTACCTAACACCTACCGCCGTGGAAACGATCAGAGGTAGTCCACTGGTAAAGTGCTTCGGCAGGTGTTTTTATATCTGGACAAACTTTCACCGCAGCCAAGTCCTGAAACGTCACAGGTGTCTAGTCTGAGGACCAACTTTGAAGACAGGAGTGGTCCGAGCCATGAGCACTGAGTAATCACGTGATTACATGCTAAAAACGTCATAGCACATCAGCATCAAGATCAACATCAAGGCTGGTCTGCTGCCGTCGTTAGATGATCCCCAGCCTTAATCTCGTTTAACTTAACTTTGTTTCATAATGTTGACTCTCTGGTCATAAATTAGCCTCCAGACTGGATGGAGGCAACTCATCCAATGTGTGGTTTGGACGTCCCTTTCTAAACATAGCAGAGCCTCAGAGCTGACACACGCATCTGCAGGGCAGCTCTGGAAAATGTTGCTCATGTGATTAAAAAACTTATATCTTAGCAGAGCACATATGGCATCAGAGATAGAGAGGAGAGGGAGGAGGCAGAGGCAGGCCACCCGGTTGGCTCTCCAGGTTTAAAAAATGTAGGTTAGCAGAAATGAAGGACAGCCAAGTGGCAAACAATGGGCACCATTCACAAAGTGCTCTCTCAGGTGTCCCCTGCAAGTCTGGGATTAAAGCTAGGTGCTTGGTTTGTGTTGTGTTTGTGTCTCTAAGGTCTCAGGGACACATGGCACTCAGTGTGATAAATCAGCATCAACACACAGACCGGGGCAGTGTTTTTCATTAATGATTCATCAGTTGACAAAGGCTGAAAAATGTCAAGTGGTTTCTCTCAGGTAAGTTTAAAACAACTTCTTTCGTCTGAAACTCATATTTTTTTTAAAAAAAGAGAGCAGCACATCTATCGTGGATTTTGTTTAATGAATGACTTCAACTAAGGAAAAACAGCGTTATGATCCACTTTACGTCTCCCGAGTTTCCCTTTTTCCCTACGGTACCTGAAGCGACCTGCTCGGCCGGTCGTGGACACTTCACGGAGCTAAAACCAACACAAACTTGCCTCGGTGAGACGTGACCTGTGCGACTGTGAGCCTTCACAGATATCGTTTCCTGACTGTGTTGCATTTATCGGCAGATCACAACCACATGCCCAACATTACGCACACAGACGGACCCCATATTAGCTTCGTTTGGACTCGTGCACTTACTTGTAGTGGCGGCTAAGTTCAGGCTAGGTCGCCTCCGGTGTCAACGGTGAGATGGTCGTCCGTGATAAGAAGCCAGTGAACTCCCCGTAACGTCCTGATGGAAAAACAGTAAAACAAACAAACAAACAAACAAAAAAAAAAAAGAAAAACCTCCGGGGCTGGGTCAACTCTCTTGTCCCCCTTCGTTAAGTCACAGTAACACCGGGAGAAAAGTTAGGTAAATCCACACGAGCCGTTTGTCCGCGAGCGAACTGTCGTTTTTTTTTTTTTTTCTTAACCGCCGCGAGGAGCTTTCTCTTCCCGGCGTCGACGGCTGGAGACTGCCGTAGTAGCGCGAGCGCAGCCCGTTGCTACTTCTTTCATCGGTTTACCAGACGCTGACGTATTGTTTTGGGCGGAGCAGGCTCCGCCCTCTTCTCTCTCTTCTTAGGAGGGACATACACGCCCCACCGTCCGCCATCAGTAGGAACCGGTTCAGGTGGACGTCATGCCACTGGACATCCACTCCGCCTTCTCTGAGCACAGAAATAAGTCACAGTCAGTTAGCTAGCACATGTCCCACCATCAAAAGCTCTGTGTGTTGTTTACTGAGGAAAAAACAAACAAAAAACAGACATAATTGTGTATATTTTGTTTATATTTTCCTGTAGCAGACGCCAACAGCAATAGCTACTGCATTATGGGGCGCTAATAAGGAGTAAAGGAAGAATACATCCAATGATAGGTTGCTAGGAAATGATTGTAAAATGACATAAATATAGATTAAAAAAAAAAAAAAAAAGAAAGTTGTAAAAAAAAAAAGCACACGAATCATTTTAACATCAACTAAAGAATGACAAAAGATAAAAGTGTAGGAGTGAAACCCTAAAGGAGAAAAGGTTTGTCTGAATCAAAGATACAGCACAGCGGATATAAAAACTCTGTGTGTGTGTGTGTTTAACGTCCATTTTATATTTGCACTGTCCAGCATTAAACACACACCAGATGTCAGCTGGAGGTTGTAAAAACTCTCATTTCCTGCAGAGTTTGAATGTAAATCCAAGGATAATTAGATAACAAGATACTAAAATGTTGCACCACACGGTCACAAGATTTCAATTTTTTATCACTGGAAAAGAAAAATGATAAAACAAAAAAAAGTCTTAAACCATCAGATCGTGAGTTACTGTGTGTATTTTGTGCGACAGATTCCAGTTTTACGTGAAAAAATGTGAATTGGATCTGACTCATTTCTGCAGCTGCAGGTATGATGGACCAGCCTACGCAGGTGTAGGTGTAGTGAAAGTGTAAGCGCTGCCATGTTATTTGAATCACTCATCATTTCAATTCCATCAAATTCATTTGGCAAGAGTGAAGAGAAAGTAACGTGGGGCCGAAGCAAAGAGGAGACCACCAGCACCATGATACAGTATAGATAGTTACCGTCACGCCACCTGTGTTTTTAGGCCGTTGACAGATGCGTTTTCTGGTTGGAGGGCAGATGAAGCCAGTGTTGTGGTGCAAGAGCTGATCCAGATTCTTTTATATCAGACGTCTTGAGTTGTTGTTTCTATAAAAAAAACAGAAATGAAACATTAATCTGGTTGATTGTGTTTTTAGGAAACGCGGTGGTTACCTCTGCGTGAGAGGCTCACACTCACTGGCCTGGTTGTTTATCTCACTTTATGCTGTGTCCCAGTTTCTGTGATGTGCCCGAAGAAGAAACCCCCAGATTGTCATGTTGATGTTGGAGCTGTGTGGCAGGAGGAACCAGTTTTAACCCTATGAATATGTTAAGGATTAACAATGATGTGATGGATTACCACGGCATCAGTTGACTCACTCATTACTGTCATACTAATGAATGCATGTGTGTGTATGGTCCACACCCTGCTGTGTGGCTTCATGTACATCAGAGTACACGTACAGCAGTCGCTGTGTCATCAGATCACAGGGCAGGAAGCTCACCCAAGCTAACAGCGTTAGCAACACAGGACGGGTGTGAAGAGGCCAGCAGACAGCCAGGAGTCAGGTGTCTCTTCCCTCCTCCTCCTCCTCTTCCTCCCAGAGTCTCAGGTGGTCCGTGAGGCGTTGTTTGACGTGCACGTGATCACCCGAGGGTGTCTCACGAGCACATGTTGGCACTTGTAGCCACCGCTGCCACCCAGCTGCTCCTGTATCAGATTTAACCCAACATGCGCTGCAGTTAATGAGGTGCAGGAGCAGAGCCAAGGGGTCAGAGCGCACAGGAAGCCCTGATGAGTCAGACGAGAAGATTTTGACAAATCTGAACTTTCATTTGCGGTTTTCCTGCTGCGTTTAGGTTTCTCACATCACAACGTTTCAGCCACAGAGGCTCCAGAAGATTCTGGAAACTGAGAGAAAAATGAAACTTAAGAGCACAAATGGATTATCTCATACATCTTTACATGGTATCACATAATGTGGTGATATAAATTGTTTGAATTTATGTTTTTTTTTTTTTATTCTCTAGATCAGGACGTCTTTACGAGGCGTTCATGGCTCAGTCATGTCACTGCAGCTTCTCAGGTTCAGCTGCATTCGTCTGTATATTTCATGAGCTTGATGCTGCTCGACCCTAAAGGAGGTGGGAGATTACAGCCTCCTGAGTAAATGTGAGCCAAAACCCGACACAGTGCACACACACACACATACATACATACATACATACACACACACACACACACACACAATCATCCAGCTTCCAGTAAGTCACTGATTGGGAAATAGGGAACAATAAAAGCTGAATTGCAGCAACACTGAAGCACATTTTGAAATATTTTATCATCCTTTTACAGTCGAAATGGTTGAAGCCCCACCCCTATACACACACACACACACACACACACACACAATGAGTGAGAAAGAGGGAGTAAGATTCATTTCCTGAAAATTTAAGAAGACAGTTTTAGCTGAAGGAGACCTCAACTGGGATGATCAGTTTCAGTATCAGTCTCGACACTATCACATGACGGACATGATAAAACATGATTGTTCAACCGTTTCTAAAAAGTGCAGTTTGCAAAGGTGTCACAGTTACTTGATTATCTGACACCAGTTCATCTTTAAAGGGATATTCCGTCATAAATATAATCCACTCGCCTCCAGCCCTGACGAGCCGATTACCAACTCCTTCCGAAAATCCACGCGCGCTTTGCTGACCGTGATAGTTAGAGCAGCAACTCAACTCCGTTCGTGTCCCTGTCAACACTCGCTAAATATTGTCAGAAACAGACAGGAACACTGATGCGTTCTGTAATCATCTCGTCAGGGCTTTCCAGCAGAGCAAAGGGACACAGTGGATGGTTCCTGGTGGTTACCCGTGGTTATGGGTATCAAACCATACGTCACTGATGGAGAACTTACTCCAAAGAAAAAAAAAAAAATCACATTGGCACAGTGAGCTCAGAGCTACAGCACAGATATGTCTGACTGCTGTCATCACACAGCGTATGTGTGTGTGCACGCGCGCTGAAACCTTTTGTTTACATAATAAAACGGTTATTGTGACAACACGTGATAACAATGTAAAAAGTTAAATCCTTTGGCGCGGTGAAATTTGCCTGTGCCAATGTTAAACATGCAGGAGGAAGGAAAGAGGTGAGTCACTTCCTGCTTAAACCAGATACTAAGAATCTGCAGCCACATAACTGACATCAATAGGAGACCGAACACTGACTTCCTGGATGAAAAACACTCCAGAGTTTCTGGTAAATGAAACTCGTAGAAGCGTTTAACAGGGCTATTTGAAGGAGCTCAGGAGAGTATCTGAGTCTCTGAGTGTAATCTGTGTCCTAACCTCAAACATCAGGGCAGAGGTGCTGCAGACATACGGACATATGCAGGTTATATATGGTAGGCTAGAGAACTCATATAAAAATGAACCGTTACAAATTTTGACTGATTTTTGACACAATTTCTTGTTTCATTATGGAGGTGTGTTTTGAACACTACCCAGACTTTGGTTTCAGATTGACACAGTGGTTTCCTCCATCATTAGTATCAGGATGAGTCAGTCACTCAAATAAACTTCCTACGTTCCTGGTGTTTTATGATGCAGCTTCCATGCTGCAGGACACTGGACTGGCTGCACCATAACGCTGCAAGTAAAACGTGATTCCAGTGAGATTTTATATGAGTTTTGATTTAATTTTTTAATTATGAAAAGATTTTGATTCCCTCTGTCATCGTTTGTCTCGTGCTTTAGATTTAGAGAAGACACAAAAACACAGTGAGACTCTTAAAAAAGCTGATTTTAGATTTCTTCAATTCATTTTTCCTTCAATAATCCCTACAAATGCACAACACATATTGGTTTTAATGGGTCTTTTTTTTTGTTAATATTGAACACTTTAAAGACCCCATATGAAGTGGCCTGGTAGTTGTAACGTTTTCCAACTACAGAGGTCATCTAAACCACAACAACCTGCTGTGACATAAAAGCAGCGCGGAAAATGCACCACTTTTGGAAACTCCCCGATGTCTCCGAGCAGCAGAGACATTGTGATTCTGTGCCAGGCAGACCACTAGACCACCCATCAGGTGGTCACAGACACACATAACCCCACCCCCACTCCCCCCCACCCCAAGCCACACACATCAAGATACATCCTGTCGTCTTCATGTGAAAAAAAACAAACACTGAAAAACAAAAAAAAAAAAAAACAGCCGCCCAGAGAAAAAGACACTTGTATGTGCATCAGGTCACAGTCATGGGAAAGTGTGTGACAAACAGCACATATTAACCTCCACACAGTGAGTGTGAACACGTTACCTGTTCTCCTGCTCAAATGTCAGAGTGACACACAAATGTCTGACAGGCAGAGACGTCAGCAGCCGACTTTCAGATATGAGTTATAGTCCTGTAGAGGTCAGAGGTCGCTTTCTCTGCAGGTTTTCCTATGATCAGACAAGACACATTTGATTATGAATCAAAAACTTGATCTATATTTTATAATGTGTTGAATAAAACCTCGTTTACAGTCTGTAAGAGACATAAATCTAACGTATAACACTTACAAACCACTTGCGGTATTGACGAAACTTCAAACCACAAATAGAAAGTCAAGAGGTTCAGTGTTATTAAGTCACATTGTGTTGCTGCACCGTAGAGCTGGTTTAGGCAGTTCATCAAGTTTATCACAGTAAGAGGTGCTCCTATAGTTTCATGTCCCAGCAGATGTAATTATTCTCTTTCTTTACGTCAGTCTACAGTTTCCCCTCCAGCTGCTTTATCAATGACCTGAAATCAAGAGGTCAAATTCTCTTTGGCAAAGTTATGGATTGAATGATAAACAGCAGTCGTCCTCGCTGACTTTTCCCTTTGTCATTTGTCTGCTCGAGGTTCCTCTCGTCGCAACAATAGCAGCTTTGTAGCTCCTCGCTCAGACCCTGGCAGCGACGTCCTCGGGTCCTGTGACTTTGGGTCGCGGGTGCCCGTCTGCTCACTCCTCTAACACAATCCACACAAGCCTCTTTTTTTCTTCTTCTTCTTTTCCCCCTTTGGATTGGTGCGGTCAGATCAGAAGACTGTCTGCCCATAGACAAGACGATAAAAAACACATCAATGATCAGATTGTTCAGTGGGAGAGGAAGCTGGTGGAAGTGTTTTTACACAAGAAAGCGACTAGATCACGAGAGTGAATATCTGAAAACTAAGAGATTATTGTGCATCCATTGTCAGGACGATATTCAACTATCATCATGATTATAATATAATATTATAAGTGACTGAGATTGGTTGGAGTATTCTCTGCCATTAGCTCTGAGTGTAATCGGGATGTTCAGTATCTGCTGTCACATCAGTATTTCAGATCATCTGAGATTCAAATGTGTGTTTCTCACCAGTTTGTGGAGTCACACTCTCAAGCTGAGAGTCATTATTTAAAAATAAATGAGTGTTTCACTTTAGACCCACGGGGTCATGGGACCAGGTCTCTGATGTGTGGAAACTCTCATGACTTCAGTTTTGAAATGCTGTGTGGTTTAAAAAGCTGCTGTGTGAGCTGCACGAGTCAACTTTGTTAAAAACCACATGGTTTGTTCAGGTGCAGCTCGGACGAGGCAGAAGTGAAAAAATGGGAACTCCTCCTTTCGTTCAGGGTCATTCATGTGACCTCCTCACCACACAGTCAGAAATGGAAACAATCGCACAGGGTCAGGTATTCTGAGTGTATTCTGGGATGCATTGTGGGTAATGTAGTGCCAGATTTGACAAGAAGGCAGAAGTGATTCATCAGCACTATCTCACACTGTTAGAGTGGATGACACTTTTATTATCTGTGCTGTGACATGGACTTCCCCAAACAGATCAACACCTGCAGCAGCTGTTATAGCTCACATTCCTAAATAATGAGACCAGTGCGACCACAGGTTTAACGTACACATACACCTGCTCTCATTACTTCACCTGAACAAGCCTCAGTCATACATACTCTGTAGGAGACAGGGCTGAAGTGTTTGTGGCAATGGTACACCGCCACACGCTTCCACGGTTTAAAGCAAGAAAAAGCAAGCAAGGAGGGGGGGGTGTGAATGCCAAATACCAAACTGAAGAGAGGAAAGACAGAGTGCTTCTCTGACAGGTGAGCTGCAGGTGAGTCAGCTGAGCACAGCACCATCCTTACAGGTGATGCACATGCACATGTCTATGTACGCTGTCGTCTGACCTTCCTTCAGCGGGACTGAGCTGCATAACTGGCACATGTAAGTCCTCTTGTGTAACTTTCTGCTCCAAGTGCGCTCTACAGGTGTCGACACGCTCCCATGAGTTGATGACATAAGGAGCTAATCTGAAAAAAAAAAAAAAAAAAACTTCAAGCCCTGCATTATTTCACAACCACACCTCAAATAAATATAAACTGTGATGTCAGGAAACATGGACTGTAACATGACCGCAGAATTTGGTGACACACAAAATGTGATAATGATACAAATATGTACGTGTGACATCATTGTCAGTTCAGAAACACTGTGTCATTCCTGAAATGAACATAAACTGTGATGTCAACGGTGAAGCCACGAGGTCAAAGAACGACTTTAACATGACCAACAGTGGAATGACACAATGTTTCTGAACGGACAATGACGCAACTCACACACATGTATGTATTATACCTATTATACCTGTATTAAACCTGTTTTAAAGCTTTAAGAGTGGCATTGAGTATCTGCTCATATTCATGAGGGAGGCACTGGACAGAGGAGCTCGAGGCCGAAAAAACCTTGACCTTTCTCTGTTTCTTTCTCTCCACTGTGTTTTAACACTGAGGCGTCTTTTCATACTGTATCCATCAGTCCATACTTCAGCCGTCGGCAGTGACGCGTCCTCAAAGACACTGTTTAATCCGCAGTATTGAAACAAAACTCTTCAGTGAATCTGAGGCTGTAAATGATGCCCGGTCTCACGTTACACAGACGGACAATGATGGGCACATCAGAGGAAACAACAGTGGGGCATCAGGCCTCACTGAGGAGACGTGATGCAGACCTATTCTGGGGTTTAGCCTGCAACACAAACTGGAAGCTGCATGCATGAAATAAAGCCACAAAATAAAGTGAATTGTAAATCTTGCAGCACATGAGAAGTTAAACTACAACAGCACAGGACAGTGTCTGTTGTCAGTTGTAGGCAGCAACATATCATGCATAATGCATGGAAATATGCCAGAGCGTGTGCTTTTATCACAGTCAAGTTGATTTGAATAGGAAAATGTGTGTGTGTGTGTGTTTGTGTGTGTCGCTGTGTCGCTGTGTGTCTGTCAGGGCTTTTAGACATGTAAGAGGTTGGAGTGTTTGCATCGCCTTCTGTTTTGTGTAGTGATGCAGACAAGGAAACCGTTTCCATAGTGACTTTGTTACTCCTCCAGGGTTAACGAAGGGCTACTATGTCAGCGTCAGGTGACTAAGTGTTGTGTCGTTGCCGAGCAGGGAGACATCACTGACACTTTGTCATCAGTTTGCGGTGACAGTGATCGAACACAACACAACAACTCATCACCTTCAAAACCCAGTCGACGTCACAAAATGCAATTGCTGCACAAGAACTGGCCCACAATTTGTGTGTGTGCATGATTCACAGGAAACGATCCAGTATCATTTTATATCACTGAGCAGCTTCGTCACTGAACCCTCTGTTCACAGAGCCGTATTAAATTACTGCTAATGTGAAGAACTGAAAGCAAACAGCTGGGAAAACAAAACACAGTGTGGCTTTCATTGTAAAGGTGCCGATAAATGAAACCTAGAATCAGGCCTTAAAATGGAGGTTAATGTGGCAACCAAGGGTCGCCCATAGACATTTTACATGAAAGCCAACAGATGCCCCTTTAAACCAATCGGAGCGGCCTCTCACAATCAATCACTCACCAGGTGACGTCAATTAAGTCTGTGAGGGTCCAGGGTTCAGGCCTCCGGAGAAACATTAGGACACCAGGGGGAGTGTATTAGGACAGTGGCAGGAAACACACATAAGGACACAGGAAGTGAATCTGAAACGAGTGGGAGAGTTTTTGCAGGCAAAAATTAAACAGGAAGTTTGAGTTTAAGAAACTTAAAACAATGGCACAAGCAGCAGCAGACAGGCACCGCAGCGAAAGATCAACAGGTATAAGAACCACTTTTAACTCACGGACAGACTCGTGTCACTATGGAGTGGATTCAGTATGTTTATCTGATGTATGTAAACACTGACCTGTGGATGCTGGAGACCTTCACTCTGTCTGTATTCATTTTAAAGTATCCACACTTCACTGTCTCTCTGGTTACACACACACACATAAATCTGACCTCTGTAGTCAGCAGGATTCGTCCTCATGGAGGAAATTCCTCAGACACCACCACCTACTGTGACCACCACACTCGAACCCACTGTTTGCATCTGCGGTCTCCCCGCTGTCCTGAGCGCTCTGCAATTATCCGTGATGAGGCCTCCCCCACGGTTATCACACATGTAGCTGGAATGTAGTTTGGAGACAGAGACACGGAGACACTGATAATTTTCCTGTCTGCACATCACATGAAAACATTTTCAAACAAGTTCAATGATTGAAAAACACTTTACAGGATGATGCTGCTACATAAACCACCTTATCACCCATGAACATCCTCTGGATATAATGCCAGCCATGATTTATATATCAATTACATGGATTGTATACGTAATTTCATTATAGCGAGTGAAGAGTCAAACCCAAGATGCCATGTTTGTTTTACATGATTGATGCGAAAAATATTGAGTCAGTAAAAAAAAAAATGTCAAAAATGAACAAAATATACAAAAAGAAAAAACAAAACAGGATTTTATTTGTTGAATTTGAGGATAGTCACAGACAGTGGGTGGAATATAGCACTGGTGCGTTGTGTCGAGTGTATTCATGTGTGTCTGTGTTGCTGCCGTTGTCTGTGATACACGCTCACATGGGAACATGACAACAAAGCAAATCCACTCCTCCTTCTGCTCCTGGGACACCTGAGCTCAGGTGCAGCTACCGGAGAGCCCACGCACTGCAACCACACTGTGTCCCCAGTGTGTGTGCGCGTGCGTGTGTGTGACAGAGACATGGAGCCGCTAACCGTGCACACACTCTAAATACATGAGTGTGTCTGTGGTGAGGGTGATTAGGTTTCGCTGACACCTCGTTCTATATTTACCATCCAGCGCGCTTCAGTTATTTTTTCCAACCTGGTTCTTATTTTTGTAGCGCTGCTCATCTGTGACCCTAAACCTACCCAAACCACAGAGAGGTTAAACTGAACCGGTCATGTGAAGAAGCTATTTGGTAGGCAAATGTTATCATAACCAATAAAGTTGTAGTCAAAATATGAAAATTAGCTCCATGTTGTAAAGATGCTCAGTGCAACAGCAGAAAACTTGGAAATCCAGGATCGTAAACTAAACCTCACTCTACTGTGAAGTAAACAACCTGCAGAATGACTCTGAATAGTTTAAATTGACCTTTTAACTCCACAGTCATAACATGAAAACCTACACAAAGTCCTGTACTGAGCAAATACAAGAACATACACACAGTCTTGCACTTCTGTCTTTGTGAGGACAACATCACAACCAACTGATACAAACCTAATTCTGACTCTCAAACCCTCAAAGTACCAGTGGAAATGTCTTTTTACAGAAATGTCCTCACTCTGTGGGTCCTCACTGTGTGGCATTTACACACACACACACACACATAGTGTCCCTGTGCTCTTTTTTGCAGTACATACTGTAACTCAGGTGTCGCCTGTGTGTATCAGTACTCAGACTTGTCACATTCGCTCAAGCAAGAAGTTGACACTGTTCGCTTTTCCAGCTGACGCGCGTGTGCTTGTGTGTATGTTTGCCTGACACACAGTGGAGATGATGTCGTTGTACGGCTCACGGCTCATGAACAGCGCTGCTGCCACAGCCTTGTTAAATCACACTGTACACTCTGTGTACTCTGCTCTGTGGGAGAAACACACACCATAGCTCTGTACACATCTGCTTTGCCTAAACTTTAAAGACCAGACCGACCGGTCTGTGTTCGACCTCCTGTCGCTTCTGTGTTTCTTTTTTTTGTTTGTTTTTCTTTCCAGGCCTGAAGGTCGTTGAAAACCAAATACTGTTAAACTGCTCAAGAACTAGTTTGACTTTAACCACAAAAACATGGAGAAGCTCAGCAACTCAGGTAAAAGTCAGGACCGAGACAACGTTTTCAGAAGAAGATTTCTGACATAATACCCAAGCTAATTCAAGCTAATTTCTGAGACGTGGAGGACACTGGGAGTCTGTCGCTGTTGTCCAAAGAGCTGAAGTAAGTGAGGGTACAGGCCAATGATAGGAGTGTCCCAGTTCATCCTTCTGATAGAGTGGTTCAAGAATGTCTGACCTGACGGTGACGGCCAAAATGAAAGGAGAAGCTCTGGCCTCTGGAGGATTTTCTTTTTGCATAATCAGCTGTGTTCGTCCTTTGCATCGCAAAGTGCAGGTCTTTAGCCTTTTCATTGGTGTCTGCTGCTGCAGTACTGGAAATTTCCACACTGTGGGATGAATAAAGGAATATCTTATTGCCTGAACTCAAACTCAGGGGTTTTAAAAATTGCCCTGTTGGCAGCTGAACTGAGCTGGAGGATCCATCTCCTGAACTGGGAAACACCTTATGTGTTGCTTTATGGTCCCCTGCTTCCCTGTGCCAGCACCTTACTTCTGGAAACTCCCTGAGTGTGGACAGCGCTGGTTGTAGGTGCAAAACATTTCCTGGCAGCTTCTCTCTTTTTGAACTCTCATGTGCTTAATGCTGCTGCTGCTGCTGCTGCTGCTGCTGCTCTACAAATGATGCCCCGCTAAATGCTGGCTTTACAAAGGCTTTCGTACTTATCGAAAGAGAAACTGGAGAAAATGTTTGGTAACCCTACAGGAATGTGTTATTTCACAGGAAACGATAAAGTCAAAAATAAATAAAACAGTATTTAAAGTATTTAAAAGAACCTCTTGAAGTCAAATACAGTTATCACCTGGTCCACATACCCTCTTTGTGACCTTTTCTAACCATATGCCCGATACCAGAAAGATGAAACCAGTGTAAGCAGGAAGGCAGTGGATGCTCTTCAACAAAGTGCTGACTCTAGGGAACGTGGGTAATATCAGCGAGAAGCCAGGCTTCTTCATCACCAGCCATAATGCTGCGTAGTAAACTGCCTACCTGCTAATGTATCCTGCTGTTGAGGCACTGCCTGCCCTTCACTGTGGTGCAGCAGCTGTGTGCTGACACTGAGGTCATGGAGGCCGAGGCCAGGTGCAGCCTGCAGGACGGACGGAGCGTGGGTGGACACCTGGAAAGATGATGAAATCAACGTGCAGGTGAGTGAATGAGTAACAGCAGCAGTTAAAGATCAGCACATAGACATTTAGCAGGAAGCTAAATCACTGGATGGATCATTATCATGTTTTTTTTATTAATGAATGTGCTTCCAGTTTTCCTGGCTGGACCTATAACCTTGATTATTGTTGACTGATTAGTGATATGAAGGAGGAAGGAGAGGAGCACTTCCAAACCACTGAGCACGTGTCAGAGTATTTGCAGCTCAGTTTCCTGCAAATCTTCACTTTTTTTTTTAGCTTGAATTAAAAATAATTTCCCCCCAAAACTACATGACCTTTTACTGGAACAAAGTTAATGAGGCGTTTGAGACACTGTGTTAAAATAAGTGCAGTTCTCTCACTGCGAGAGAACAATGTGCTTCAAAAAAAAAAGGTTTCAGTGAAACCTTGCCGACTCTGTCTCTCAGGAAAGGGAAACCACCGGAAAAGTGTAGTACACTGTACTTTGATGACAGTTGAAGAAGGGGACTCGCCCTAAAGGAGGAGACACAGTCAAGCTGAAAACCTTCTCTTTTTTTTTCCCCCCTCGCTGTTACTCAGAGCAAAACTAAAGTTACAGTAACTGCTGCCTGTAAGCACATTTTGCTTGTTCACTTCCTTTTTACTGTGACACACAAAAGAGAAAGGATGCCAACTTCAAGTTAGGTCTGACTTTTGTGAATGACATCCTTCTGATTCACTTACAAATGAAGCGACTCACAAATGTGGGACAAAAATGAACCTTCAGCGCAGTAGGAGGCCGTGAAGGAAGCACCGGCAAATAAACTGAATGAGTGGAAGAGGATCAGGTACAGAAGGCTGTTGTGAGCGCATGGAGGGATGGTGAAGTTAGATGTGGATGGACACAGTGTCATGATATTTGACCGACCTCATAATCAGTCGCAGCTCCTTCATCATGCAGTGTGTTTTTTGGGCAGTTGCTAATCCTTCTCACATGGCTCATCAGCTTTGGTCACTCGAGTGTCACCATGTGATTTTTGATGTTTTGTGTACAGTATTTTTTTTTCCTATAATTGCTTCTTTTATCAGCTGATCCTGGAGATTAATGGGATGTTGTTTTTTGGTGGAAAAATGAAATTTCACAGTCTCTCCAGAGACAAAGCCCTGGTCCCTGCTCGCACACTTTCTACTCAGGAAACGGCCTCAGTGAAAACTGTGCACAGCCCCGTCTGTGGATTATCCAGAGGGACCAGGACACATCAAAGCCACGGAAGTTTATCTCATAAGCTCTGAAGAAATCTGCCTAATAATCAACAGGAAGCTTTCGAAGCTTAAAGTGGCACTAATTGAATTAAAAGCATGCCTGCTCTGGTACATCTAAGGATATTCTTTCTGATGGTCAGTAAAGACAGGATGACACGAGGCAGGCACCGCAGATGTACTGTATGTTACAGATTAATAGGCGTCCAGTGTGGCTGTGCGTTGGAGCAGACTTTGTGGCTCTGCCAACGACGCACAGCGAGGAGCCAGCCAGTCTAATCAGAGCAGGAACAGAACGGTCAGGTTGTGTTTTGGAGATTAGAGGAAGAGATGAGAGCTGCAGCAGGACCGGACCATGGTGCAGAACGCTGCTGGAACAACATCAAGGTCCTTTTGTCAGGAGCCACAAACACAAACAGAGCTGCAGGCGAAATCACGTACACGTGCACATGTACTGTACGTACTAAAAGGCTCGACGAGCGTCCACAGTGTTTAGATGCTTAAACGCACACTTCAAAACATCTACGCAAAAGCAAGTTCTGATCCAGCAGCTACCGCCTTTAATGAGCCACTTCCTCAGACTGTTATCAATGCTTCTGTGGGTGTTGACCGGACAGAGTGTGTGTGAACGGAGGGACATCATGGGAGGAGACGCAGTGTGTGACTTCAAAGATCACAATATCAGAGCTCCCTGAACATCATGCACAGTCTCCAGAGGAGATGATGTTTCCACCACTGGAGCTGACATGGCGACTAAATCAGCCCAGATTATAAAAACACCCTGAAGCGACGACTAATACATTTCTAAACTTCATTTTAAACCACTTTTGCATCTCTTGTCTGCAATTTTGACTTTTTTTTCTAAATTATAAATCATTTATTCCTCACGTTTATTCATCATTCATCCATAATGTTTCACAATAAACGAGAAAAAATGCAAATAAAAGACACTGTAATTAAATAAAGTAGAGAACTGAATAAGATAAGTGGATCTGATCCACTACTGTAATTGTGTCCAAAGTGAAACTGCATGAGTATAATTCAGTTTAAACGCTGGAGATGGAGGAAGATGCTCATTCACTGTCTTTATGCTGAGAGGTATAAGAGAAGATTGATATCATATGTGTCTGACTGTTTCCCTCCCAGGGCGAGTAACTTCCTGTCATTAAGTCTTGTGGCGGAGAGCAGAGACTCCACAAAGTCACTGCCCCCACCACACACACACACACACACACACACACACACACACACACAGAGTCCACATATACAGTAAATGACCCTGCAGCTGCTTGTTGAGGATTTAATGAAGGGAAGTGAAGATGGATCTTGAAATATACTGTAGCAAACACCACTGAAGCTAAAGCTGAAGTGCCTGTGTCTATACTCAGGGCTGCATTTGTTGAGGACTAAGAAAATTTACTGTATATGTTTTTAATGTGACGCTGAATGAGACCAAAACATAAAATATTAGATAAAAAATGGTTGGTTTTGTTCTTGTGCTGACAAAAAGTAAAAACAAAGTCTCACTACACAATCAAACAGAGGGAAGAATTTATACTGGGTTATTATTATCACTGACTTCTGAAGAGTCGTTACTAAAAATAGAGCTCGTGACTTTCACATGGTCTTGTTTTGGGCTCGGGGAAAGTCGAGGATAAACACTGCGCACTGCTCTCATGCGTCGCGTTACGAGGGCCGTTTGAGGACCGGGGCTGAATTCAAGATATGTAAACAGAAGCTGCACAGAGCAAACATTCGCATGGAGAAAAGTATGAGCACAAACCCAGAGGAAAGAGGAACTCTCTCCTAAATACATCTGTATCTGACCCATGCTTGTTTGGAAGAAGCTGTGATGCCTGTAAAAGGGAAGAGGAATCACTGGAGCTGTATAGTGCTGCCTCTCTCTCTCTCTCTTTCTCTCTCTCTGCAGACTGACCACAGCGACAGAGACGCCTTTGTCCTCAGTTTTCATTTGTCTTTCCTTTGTGTGAACACACAAACAAATTAATGAGTCCATTAAGATTAACTTACTTTACATGTTACACTCTGTTTCACTCACACAGATGCAACAGGGTGGTAGAAAATATTTGCATCTGTTCCAGTCATGATCAACCAGCGTCACAAAGACTCTGCCAGTACCTGTAACACCCGCAGACTGAGTCAGACTTAGACCAGACTGTGGCACACTGAATTCTGGGTAAATCAAGACTTTTTTTTTTTTTTTTTTTAACAAAAATAGGAGAAAACAATGTTGGCAAATCTTTTCTGAGTTCCCACTGGCTACATCTTTATAAACGCATCCTGAGGTTGGAATTTCAACTTAGGAACTCAACGAGGAATTTGCGATCCAAGATGGCCGCCCTGTGCATCAACAGTGAATGAAAGCTGAACATTACACTGTTTATCAGCCACTTAGTGCTGCTTTGTGTTATTGAATTAGTTGTGCCAATAGTGCTGTGCAAACTTCTACCTGTAGACATGGTGCTACGTTGCTTTCATGCACAAACCATCATGCAGTGTGCTGTTATCCCCTGGTTATTACAATAACAGCTAATAAAAGGGTTGTTTTTCTGACTTGTTACAGACCTGGAACTGGATGTGTGTGTGTGTGTGTGTGTTGAACTTCAGCTGAGTCAGGGTTTATATTGGCGACTCAGTCTTCATTAGACTGGTCTATGTGTCAAACCACAGGAATGTCTTAGTCTGATTATTGACCCATGATTACTGAGTGAGTCCTCGTCTGACACAGCTCCTGATATTTGTCTATCGTTCCTTTTTCTCCCTTTTAAGTCCAGGGAACAGACGTCACAACAGCAACAACATCATAATCATGCTACAGGGTCCGGCCAGCAGCCTTTCACTAAAAATGACTTTGTTTTTATGATTTTCATAGATTCATTACTGTCACAGAGTAATGAAAACTGGATCACCTAGTGCAATAACTCTACAGATACAAGAAGAGCAACTTGCATGCATCTATTTTCATTCTGCAGGGCCCTCCTGTAGCTTTCTTGAGAGTGGCTGCATCACTTCCTGTTCGGCAGTTGTTTGTGTTGAGAGCAGTTTAGATTGATATTTCCTGGGGAGAGTCGTATGGGAGAGAACAAGCTGCAGGGAAATAAAAAGCACAGCCACAGTAAACTGCAATAACTGACAAGAGTTATGAGCACATACAGCACAGATTATCTGCTGCTTATCACAAGTTGGCTGCTACTCACATAATGAAACTTGGCTCAGTGTCAGATAAGAAACCCAGATTAACTTTATTGGTCTCATCTTAAACCAGTATTTGTAGTGTTCAGGATTTGCACACAGATGCATTAGCTCCCATGAGTGTTTACAGGATGTTATAGTCATTTAAATAGTCTTTATTCATGCATGTTGTGTTCCTGCATTATCACAGTTTCTCCTCTGCAGCTGTTTGTTTATGTGGGTAGTATAAGAGCGACCACTGCCTCTTCCTAAGGTTGACTGGCTGCTTTCTTTATGGAGATTTAAGAGCCAAAAATATTCTTAAAACTGGAAATAACCCCGTGTGAAGAGAAGAAAGCACTACATGCTAAACTTTTACCAAACAAGAATCTGCATGGGCTGCTTTCCTTTTCCCACTGAAAGCTGCAGACTGGTTTCTCACGACATCTTTTTGCAGAG
The DNA here is from genome assembly GCA_021432705.1 of Caranx ignobilis. Classification (NCBI taxonomy): domain Eukaryota; kingdom Metazoa; phylum Chordata; class Actinopteri; order Carangiformes; family Carangidae; genus Caranx; species Caranx ignobilis. Next base: position 2,470,269 of record MU270009.1, on the reverse strand, counting down.
ATGTTGTGGTCATGCACGGTGTGAGGTGTTTGGGCCCTGCACCTGTAAATGTAGGTTACACCTAGTCCAAAGCAACAAACAGGAAAGGTGCAGCTACACTTGCATTTCCAAGCTTAATCAGAGTCTAGAGACAAAAGTTATGACTCACTTTGCTAATTTAAATAACTTTGTTGAGTTCAGGCTAAGTTTATAAGTTCATCATCATCCCTTATCACACTGAGACGTCAGCGCTGACTCTGACTCAAGTGTCAAAGCCTCAGTCCACAGAGAAATGCACACAGCTTGTATTCAGACACTGAGCCACTTGAGGACTCTCTGTAACTTTGTGATGTCACAACAAAGCAGTCACCACTCTCAACCATGCCACGAAGCCCTGGCCACCTGGCCAAACCATCCAAACTAGCGGGATTTGGTTTTTGCAAGTGTTTCACCTGAAATCTACTATTTCTATTGAATCACTTACAAAACAATCAGCCAATCAGAAGAGAGAGTCAGAGCCTCATCTCTTCTGATCGGCTGATTGAAATGATGCTAAACACTCAGTGTTAGAGACTGATGTACTGAACACTTAGTGTACAGTATTTTGGTTAACACAGGCCCCTGAACAGGAACTGTGAATCTGTTAAACTCTGCCTGACCTGCTGTTGCTATAAAATACACCCTGATTTACAGGTCATATATCATGTTAGCTGAGCAGTAGTTAAACAGAGTGACAAAAGAAATGATAAAGACATTTTAAAGGCGGCAGTAAGTTAACAAATACATACTGTGTGTGAAAAGGGAAACGTAACCTGCAGCCTGTCCAGTTGTCTGTGCAAACCAAAACTCTCTCCCTTTTCTTGCCTTTGTTATCATTATCACTTTCTTATGTGTAACCACCTGCTAAGCTCCCTCTCCAGGGCTGTATTTGTTCTGTTGAAGGTGTCAAAAGGCAATCGCCGTCGAAGAAGGCAGAGATAAACCAGAAATCGAAAACGCGAAGAATTCCTAGAATGCATTTACCATCACAGATAAGAGTACAGGACAATGGCTGTACTGTGTAATCAGTAACCTCACATCATACACACACCCACACTCCTTTCAAACAGTCTGGGTTACTATGTCCTGCACCAGTGTGGCCTAAACATAATGTCATTCAATAAGTATTTCTACCCCGACATGAATAGAGTCATGGTGGAAACTTAATATCTGTGACTACAGTTGTGTCCAGTAGTCCTTACCCCGAGACGTCGTCAGGAACAGTTACTGTACAGCGAGCTGGTAAAAAGGTCAGATGGATCGTGCATCTCCTCTTACAAATGTATTTCAAAACAACATTTACACCACGTGATGCCTGTGAACTCCCTGCAGCTAAGGAAGCTTGCAGCTCGTGCATGAGCATTGAGATAATCAGTCCGGGCACGCAGAGCAGATACAGATCATCAGATCTGGAGGCTGTAAACATAAACTTGAGAACACTGTCCATACTGATGGCGTGCAGAAAACATAAGCACGACTGTCAGCTGCACAGAATCTGATTACACAAAACAGTATGTTTCAAATACATTGTATAATACTGATGCTGAATATGATTATTTTCCACTAGTATTTGATACCTGTTTAGATAGAGCTATAGTGGAGAGGTAACAGGAAGCAAGGATAAGAGGTTACTGGCTATACGTGTATATAAAGCACATGTTCAGTCCCAATTCGAGGGCGGAGTCCTTTACAGGCTGCATTTGAAGACTGATTGCATCGACTACACTGGCTGAGAAATCATCAGTCAAAGGCCGACCGATCCCGAGATTCATCATGCACAGGTAGTAAAAGCAAACAACATGGCACAGAGCCACCTTTAGGGCCTGAGGGAGGGGCTTATGATCACAACCTCGGAAAACAGTCAAGGGCAGGAAGTGAAGCTGAGACATGAGGAGAGTGATCAAAATGAAACAGGAAGTGTCTGAAAAGATAAGACTAGCTCCTAATCAAAGAAAAACATGATGGAAGATGTAGAGACACGCAGCCTCTTCATCATATGTAACCTTAGTGTCGTAACATGTCAAATTTAAACCTACAGAACCTCAAATTGTAAACTTTCAGAGTTTTTAATTCACATTTTAGACGTTTCACTGGAAAATCACAACAAATCAGGTCTATTTTTCTATTTTCTTTCAACTTGCATCCAGGAAATGTTTGTATTTGTTGTCAAATATTCACCATGTTGTTCATTTGGGAAGGATTTTACAAGACCACAATAAATAAGTTAACAAAAAACGAGTCTTGACTTTGCATGCAGCATTTAAGGACCTTCCCAAACTGTAAAAACAAGCTACAATCAAACTGCTGTGTTAAATATTACTGTTAGCTGGAGCATTAAAATCTCCTTTATACTTAAAGGGCTGCACCAAAGCGGTGAAGAGCAGAGGTGACAATCACTTCACCCACAAGGTTTCACTTCCACCGTATGCATTTTCTCAAGCATATCACAATATCATAGAGTGATCGTAGAGTGATTAGGATGATATACAGACAGGGTGAATTGTCACATTTTCTCACAATATAGCGTCTGTGAAGACGTGTGAGAAAAATCTGACAAACAGGACGTATACAATGAGCTCAACATGACGCACACACCTTGACATTACACATGGATGCGATTCTGAAGCAGGCATAGAGAGTAGGTGTTCAAAGTTTCTCTACACTTGCCCAAAAACACTGCAGTAAACAACTTGTTCCCTGGATTATAAAAAAAAAAAAAAAAAGAACATGGGACAAACAACATCGTTGCTTCCCATTACGCCTGACTTCAGGGCAGGAGCCATGTTTGTCTGCGCCTTATATTTAGGCTGCAATCAGCCTCCCATTCACAGAGCAGGCTGTATAACAGAAGTGGTTTGAGGAACGTAATGAGCGGGGCTTGTTGATGAGAGGGCGGAGTACCCCTCTCAAAAACAAACAGGTTGTGAAGTGTGCTGCTGTGAAGTGGGAGGTTAGCAGACGACAGAGCTGCTCCACATTCACGTCACTGTTTGTTCCTGTGGACGACTGAATGTGTGAGTCTGTGCCCATGGGGGTTTTCGGTGCAGGTACTTAATGAGTAAGTGCGTGCACCTATATGTAAAGTATTTCCATGTGATCGCATAAACTTAGGTTAGAGCATGTGCGTGTGTGTGTGACATCAGGTAGAGTGAGGGGGATTTCCTCCAAACACAGGCCGCCGCCTCCTCCAGACGAGCTGTGATGCTGCTGCTTCTCTCTAAAGGTGATGTGATGTTTTCAGTTACTGCAGGACTTTTGCCTTTTTATTTTATTTTGTAGCTGTGAAAATGACTGATTTGTTTGTTCTGACCTGCGTTTTCTGCGTAAACATGAGACAGATGTTGGAAAAACATCAAAAACAGGAAGAAAAATCCTGGAGAAATCACAAATATAACATCATCTCAATAACCTGACCTCCGACAGGCCAGAGTAGGAACAGCCGCAGAATATTTTAACAGATGTGTTGTACCATGTCAGTATTGTTTTTTAATTAAAGGACAAACCCTCCGGATATCTGGTCGTCCAGTGAACCGGCGCTGGTCGCACAAAGAGTGGAGCAGAACTGTGCTGCTTTGTGCAGCGGGCGACGGCCAAGCTTGTGATGACTGTTTACTCAGCCCCACTCTGACTGAACACTGCCACTATTCATCCCATGCCAACACACTGAGGAGCCCGGTGGAAAACTGGACACACACACACACACGTCGCAGACATACAGACATGTCCATAATATCAGAGTTAAATATCACACTGTATAACACAGTCAAGTTAGTTAAGAGTTAATTGTGTGTATCAAACATACTTCTATATCCCAGAGACACAGTGTAACAATAGTCTGTGTACGTGTGAAAGGTGTTCCCCACCTCCGTGCTGTGCATGCTGGGATATCCTCAATTCTACCATTGACCTTCAACAGGTGTAATCTATTGTGAGAGTGGATTTTAACACAAAGACTGTTCTTTGTGTTCATAGTCTTTCTCTCTCAGACTACACACAGGATATATCACACACACACGCAAGCACACACACACACAGGGGTAGGTGGGTGGGTGGGGGAGACTGTACCTGGGAGGATGTGGAGGAAAAGTTACATGCGAACTCTAAGACGGAGGTTTTCTGAGAACTGCAGCAGACTGTGAACAAAGACAGTTTCATTTCATGAAAGAACAGAGAGGGGGGTGAAAAGAACAAAACGTGAAACCACTAAAACCACAAACTTAAACATCTGAACTCCAAGTTTTAACAAACATACCTTTAAGATCATTGCTCATAATGCCTCTCCTAGAAAACATCACGTACATTTAATAATCATTTGATTTGATGGCACTGACTGTAGGAACAGGGAACACAATATTATCACATTATAACTAGTCTTTTATGCTTCCTAACCCCAAATATACACCGTATGTAGGAATATGTAGGAAAACTAGCAGCTTCTTTAGCAATGAATGTATAATGGAGCTAAAAATACAGTTTAACAGCACCATCTTGTGGACAGATGCCGTCAGTCCAGATGTGACAGTACAGTAGTTATGGGGTGAATTTATTACTTAATTTATTATAATCTTATTATCTGATTATTACAATCTCTATTACTTATTCTTAAACTTAATCATGTAATAAACTGTGCATGTTCAAAAGATATTTGCTCTATAAAGAGACTGTGAATCAGGATCAAATGTCCCTCAAAACAGCTCTGGGAAAGTCAATAGATTTGATTTTTAATATCAAACACTTTGCATTTTAGACTTTAAATTTGTCACATGTATCATTTTACAACTCACAGGTTTGGGCATCTGACGATAATATTTTGTTTCTTGGGCGAAACAGAGCAAACAATGACAAAACCATAACAAACAGGCAAATCACTTTTATCATTTCATTTCTGATATGTGGACTTTTAATAAAATTTCAAAACCATAATATTATTTACAGAAGTACATTTTTTTCTGCAGGCTGTGCAAAAATCATTCTACTAATATTTCACTGCGTGTGTTAAAATGCAGATTTGATAATGTGAAACAGGAATTAACCTGTTTGAAGTGGCTTCTACATGTTTTCATAGCGGACGTCCCCAAAAACCATAAACAGAATAATTCCTCTGCTTTCTCCAGACTCTTCTGGGTCATGATAAACAGACTGGATTATTCTCTTCAGGTGGAGAGTGTTACCCTCTGTTTATATCCAGATGTGGACTTGCATTAACCTGACCGTCAACCAGCTGGCTCAGCAGATCCGTCAGAGAGAGCGTCAAACATGTTTCGGCTGTTCTGCTGCAAAGGTCCGAGGCTTAAAGGTGAAAGTGAAGGAAGCTGATTGGCTGCTCAGACGCTCCTGGTGGACAGACACTGGTTGACCACCTCCAGCAGTGAGGAGTTTTCCAGAGCTGCTGCCACTCTCTCCTTGTCTGCCAGCTGTTTGTTCACTGCACAGTGTAAACAACAGAAATAAGACAGAAGTCACGTAACAAGGAAACATAACGAATTCTTCACATTCAGCAATCAGCAGTCACTGTTAGCACAGTTCAGCTCTTATTGGTCGTGGATAAAAACAGGTATTTCAAGCAAATATTACAGTGAATGGAAAAAAAAACACACCTGCTTCCTCTGAAGCATGAGTCCCAGGAGTGATGTGGACGTCGATCTGAGCGGAGGCAAAAACAAAACACTAGTACACAGCAACGCTACATGTGCAGCATTGAGCCCAGTTTAAGTAAGAGTCAGATCAGGGCAGGTGATGCTGAATGTGTTTATCTACACACACACACATACTTTGAACCTGTTGGGCAGGGAGCGGAGCAGCTTGACTTTGATGGACAGGCCGATGAGTGTTGCCATGCTGCAGTGAGGGATTGTGGGAGTGAACTCAATACCCACAAAGTTTTCTGCGTCATTAACCTGAGAGTAAGACAAGCAGACAGAAAACAGACTCATGTAATTTACTCTCTCCATCCACCTCTAAAAAAAAAAAAACATCCACCACACACAGTCGCAGGGAGCCTCTACCTTGACTCTGATTTGCTCCACCACGTTGAGCTCTTCCAGAGACAGAGGATGCTCGGGGTCGTTGATGGATCTGATCAGATGTAGCTTCAGTTAAAGACAACAGCAACAAGTCCTGCACTGCAATCCTGTCATTATATCATCATTACTGTATATAACATAGTAAGATCTTTAGTTAAAACCCGCTTTTCCTAAAGCAAATAAATGTTAGCTACTTTCTGTATATTACTGCCAATATATACTCATGAATATATGTTTTTTACATTTATATATTTGTGACATACACACTCCACCTACCTTACGTACTAATTAAAGAACTAAACAACTACCACATTGTTTAACCTCATTAACCTGAGATAAATGTATAATAACATACAACGAAAAGTCTCGACATTACGGTTAGCTCGGACATGATGCAACAGCCTGCAACGTTAGAGAAAACACATCCTGCGTGTCTGAATGTTACTTAAACTACAGTTTATCGACTGTAAACGTGTCTATCTGACGTAAAAACCAAAAAAAAAAACCCAAAAAACAAACAAACAAACAGAAAAAAAAACAAAAACAAAACAAAACCCGCAAAACACAACGACAGTCACAGGATATCGAATATCTCTCTGTCGTCGATGAGGTCGTGAACGTCTTCGTCCTCCTCCGACGCCGTCAACAGTCTGTCCCCGGACCGCTGGAAGATCACAGGGTTTGCGTTCTCCAGACGGGTTCCCCCAGACATGTTCACACTTTGTTTTAATCCACGTTAGACGGTAAATATCAGCGTTTGAAACGGCAGCGCAGCCACAAACACACTCAGCAAACACTTCCTGGAACTACGGAAAGCGACGGAGCCCAAATAGAACTGAGCCTTAAAGGGACAGTGCACCCAAACAACATCGTGAATAGAGAGCGAATTAGACAGAGAGTACAGTGCAATTATACATTTAAAGTACATTTAAAGTAAAGATCTGAGGTGCTTGTACTTTACTTACAACTATATTTGAGTTTCACTATTTCACTATACATTTATTCCCCAGCAGCACATGCCCACATGCTATTGGCAATTTATCACATAATCATTGCGAAAATTGATCCAGTCTAACAGTTCTGCAGAAATCCTCTATTGATGAAGGATATAATACTCAGTTTGTGCTGGTAATGTTTTAGACATTTGTTGATTAAACTGTACTGAAATGAAATGTCCCTTTACTGACTGGTTGTGACTCTCTGTTTGTCCAGCAGGTGGCAGGATCTGCACATTTTAGCTTTGTGAAACACCATTAATCCACCCTGAAGTATAAAACTTTTACTTGCACAGGCTACAAGTTCTCATGTGTCTGACAACAGGTGAAAGTCATAATATGAGTAATTTAAAACTCTTTTGACTGTGTGTAAGAAACTCAATCAGGCATAACATACAACTGATCCACATTGTAACTATGACCTTAAAGGACCTGGACTCTGCTTTTCATCTGTGGGTAATGGATCAGAGGGAAATGCAGATGGATGAAATTCACCATATCTCACTCCTATATAGTGAGTATTTAGTCATGGCTAAAGTTGAGAGAGTAAATGAGCTCATATTTTATCAGGCTGTCTCAGCCTTCAGCAGAGACTATATTAACGAAATCCTTTAAAGACATAAAAACATTACATTATTTAACATTATTTGCTTGTGTAATATTGGGATCATCACATGACCAGCGGCGTCTGTGGCCACATCCGAGGTGCTGATTTCACAGAGACTGAATCTTAACGAGCTGCTGAAGCCGGTGGAAATGCGGCAGATGATGTAATGTTCACCTTGCTGACACCGACATGACACTGTGTAATATAAACGTCACGCAGAAGGGCAGCAGAAGAGGAAAAGGGCAAATCCGGACAATGTTTCTTTCTTTTTATATGAAGCACAGCCTCACTTCTTTGCGTAGGAATAGTCTGCCTTCCTTTTTTGTCCTGGCTAGCTGAAGGATTACAGATAAAGCACAAACACAGGAGTTAAATATCTCTGATTAATGTTGTGCACACCCAGAAAAACAAGTGAGAGCAGACTGTCGAGACCCTGCTGAAGTTTCCTTAATATAAAATTACATCTGGTGGAATAAAAACAATTCAACGTCCTGCTTGAAGTCACAACATTTGTGGGAAACAAACGCTGGTTAGTATTCAGAGGGGTATTACTTCAACCTCTCTGCAATTTAAACCAGGCTCTTAACAATGGTGATAAATCAGTGTGGTTGACACATGTACCAGCCCCACTGTCCCGGCCTGCAGCTGCCACGCACTGTGTGTATTCGCTGATTAATTCTGGTTTGTTCTTGGCGTTTCAGCACGCTGTGGGTCCCATGTTTATATAGAACCAGATCTTAATCTTCAACTGCGGCTGATGGGCCCTGAGCTGAACACCTGATGTGCATGTAATGAGGCCGCAGAGCCGCCGACGACCGGTTACGCCACCTGTATTATGAATGGCACACAGCAGGGCAAGCAACTCGGAGAAATAACCACAGAATATTTTTCTCAGCTGTGACAATTTGAACTGACGTCCTTAGCATTGATCTATCAACACAGACCAGGCTGGTTCATAGGATCAATAACTCAATACAGTCTTGGTTTTATTCTTATAGGATCAGTTTGCTTCAAATGCACAGTCCAACTAATTGAACACCATCAGAAAAGGCTGCAGTCAAAGTTACACTAGAGCTCCTGCACTTTTGTACTTAGCTTAGCTTCTCATATAATATTCCATCAGCACCTGTCTGAACCTTTGATTAGCAGAGGGACCCAAGCTTTTCTCATTTAGGACGAAATCACAGGACACACTGATGATTCACGGCCCTTGAGACGCAGAAACCGGCAGAAATTTGGTTCTGATTGTGTTTCAACAGGGTAAAAAACTGAACTTAATCCTTGTTTGTCACTCAGGAGGAGAGAAATGTCAGGCTTTTTGAACAGAAGTGAGACAAAGACAAACACTGCGCACACACACACACACACACATTCCTGCATGTGTCTGTATGCAAACATAGCTCCGAGGCCACAATATGGAAATGACGAACTTGACTTTAGCATGAGAGCTGTTTTTTTTTTTTAGCTTTCTGAAGTGACAATGCTGCAACCAATTATCGAGAAAGACACACACTTCAATCTGTCAGGTTTAGATTGTTTAAGATTTGTTACTGGGTGTATAATTGAGTCCACAGGGAGCAGAGCTTTTTGTACTGTAGCCTATAGCTTTTGGCCAGTGGAGAAGAGCAGGGAATGTATTATACATCCTGTGTTTTGTTAGAGAGTCTGTGGATCCTCAGAGAGATTTTCAGACAGAGAGATGCTCTCCATCATTTATGATTTACTGGACTGAATATACAATCATGAGGTCAAAGTTAAGCGGATGGCTGAGAAATACAAATAAAGATATAGTTTTTGTTTGTTTAAGGCAGAAGTATGGGCTGAGCAAAGATAGCAAAGTTTACTTAAACTATGTTTAATCATAGCAGTAACATGACATGAACCTGACACGTCCAACGACTCTCCTGTTTGTCCAGTTTCACCTGCTGCACGGGGAGACAGCGACACTTCATTGATGACTTCTGTTTAATATAAATCAGCGACCGATTTATAATGAGGAGAAATCCAACAATCCTGCGATCTAAGCTGCAAATGTGAACCAGCAGTTGCACAGAGCTGCCAGCCATCCACTGTGTTCCTGTGCAATTGAGATGTGCAATAGATGTTAATACCTGCGTTTTGCATAATTGCAGCACAGGAGTTACTTTGTTGTTTCGTTTAATGTAATGTTGGCTGATGATTTAATCACCTTAAAGTGTTGTAAAGGTACAAATTAACAACGAAATTGTCACCAATGCTTCAGCAGTGAAGTGTCTCATTTAGCAAAACACTGTGACTTACCAGGCTGTTTTTCGTTTGGTGTTTCTGCTCAGCTTCCAGGTGCGGGGGTTCGACAGGCTTTCCTCTCAGAGTGAGTGTTAATTAATTATGTCGTTATTTGTCTTCAGGAGCGGGTCTGCGGGGAGACACAGAGACAGAGAGGTGTAAACAGAGGGGCATGAAACAGGTTGATTGCTCAGGCATTTGTTGTCTTACATAATGGTCGAGGTTGTTGTCACTCGCTGAGCTGAATGTGAAGAAGGCTGATGAGATGCACTTCAGTCGGAAGTGTGAGAAAATCAGTCCCGGTTCAGAAAAATCACCCCTTTCTCCTGCAAATTACTTTTGTGTGCGACAAAACTTCCACAGGAAAAACACTTTGCAGGGAGTTTTAATTTCAACAGGGATTAATGTAACGAGGACATAAGTCAATTTATGTATTTGGCATGTTGTAAACACTGACACTGAAGTTTGTGAAAGTCATGAAATCAGATCTACTTATTTTCTCAAGCTTTCAAACACAAGTATTTCAGATGGACCTGGAGTTGTTTGAGCTGAACGACAGCCACATAAAGCATCTAATCCCAACTATAACCATGTTAAACAAGCTGTGGTTATGATAAAAGAAATGGAGAGATTGAGTCCATGAATATGAACTGCTGCGAATCAGGATCTGAATCTGATTCACTGTCATTACATACGTTACAGTGACACAATGGTACAATCATGGCGGCCTCCCTGGATAAAAACATAAAGATTCAACCACAAGTATCAGATAAGGCCTGTGTGTGACGAGCGTGGGTTTTGTAAGAAGAGCAGACAGTCATCGGCATAAAGGCTGATTTGACTGTGTGTACTCCTTTGATGTTGTTTTGGCAAACGGCTGCAGGGAATAAACTTCCTCTGCCACCGATGACACTTATAAAACCATTAAGCCTGTTACAGTCAGTTGGTGTCTGCGTGCGGCTGTTTGAGATATTTCATTTATCTCTATTGGATTTTACAAACTCGTGGTCTCTGTTGCAGATCTCCCGTCTGACTGGTGGCCTCACTCTCTCGCTCCTCACCAGCTCCACTCTCAGTTGATTTAATGACAGTCGCTCCGGCTGAGGCCGCTCAGACGCTGCTGAGGGGAAATGAGCCTTCACAAAGGAGTGAGCAACACGACAGCTCCCTGATAGCAACATGTAATAATTTACTGCCACAGATCTCTGCACTCCAGCACCGGCAACATTATCCATCAATCACACATGTGCATATACACACACCCACTGAGCTTCACACACACACACACACACACGGCTTGTTCAGCCCAGTGACAGCACCATGTAATGTTCTCTGTTGGAGTCTATTGGGGGGAAAGGAGGTTGTGAATGAACTCCAACACTGTCACTCTGCTGTCTGCCGCTTTACATAAGGCTTTTATTGAACACGTCTTCATCGACGTTCATGTTTAAAGTACCAACTCCTACGCTGTTAGTCAGATTCAGATTCACTGTGAGATCATGTCAACATGACACAGAATATCAACATTAACAGAAATATTATATGGATTAAGGCCACGCTGTAAGAGATTCTTCGATCCAGCACCAGAACCAGAGTCAGATCTTAACTCAAGTCAAAGCAGAAACACCACATTAAAGAATAACTTATAAAAGCACAACATCGCACACAACCTCAAACCACGACCTTTTCTTAAACCTTACCAAGTCGTTTCGTGGCTTAGACCCACGCAAACTGTGAGAAGGAACAAGATAATAAGTCAAGTAAGTTTGAAAGTAATTACGTCTCAACTTTTGATTTCACACACGTCAGTTTCTAGTCTCCTACACAAAGTCCTGTTATTCATTTCAGCCTCCTCCCTACTTGGACTGACACTCTCACCTGAAGTTTACCTCTAATGAAAACAGTCTTTAGCTGCAGTCTGTGTTCAATCTACAGTACAGGACCAGATCATGAGAGCTTCCTGCACATGAAATGCTTGTGTGGTATCTGTCTGGTCTCGTTCAGATCCTCGCTCATTAAATTCTCCACACGATCTGCAAAGCTTAGTTTGATCGCAGTTTTGAAGTTTGGTGTGGGCTGAGCCTGTGGAGGTCATGAATTTCCAGGCAGAGCTGCATCAGTTAATGCTCAAATCCGTGCTGGCAAAGACCAGAGGATGAGCTGGTTTTATTTTATTTTTTTATTTTATCATTTTTGTGGAAATATTTCAGATGTTTGGGGAAGATGGGTCGATGCTTTGGCTTTTCCCCCCGCTACTCTGTTCCCTTGTGTTTGCTTCAGAATGACCACTAAACATCTCGACGGCTCTTGTGTGTGTGGGATTCACACACACACACACACACACACACAAAAAGAAAAGATCTGCTCATGGAAGATTGCAAAATGGACATTTTTTGATGTCTGGTTTTCTTTATGCAGCAGCAACGTTTCACAGCCTTTTGCTTTCGCTGGTCTTTTGATTTCTCCCAGCTGGGCATTTTGGTTAGTTTTATTTTGTAAAGCCTCTTTTCTTAAAAAAAAAAAAAAAAGCCCACTCAAACAGCTACGGCTCTGTGGAATTATCTTCTAAAAGCTATAAATGTAAAACCTTTGAAGAGTCACCTCCTGTCAGATCTCCCAGTACGAGGGAGCTATGAAAAAACCAGACTGCCTGGTGGTGAGAGAGACTCACATTGAATTGTGAAGACCTCAGTTCATACCCTGGTTTTGGCAAACATCCAGACTTAAAAGCCAGAGTATGTAGAGTTTCTACGCGATTACAGCACTGTTCAGTTACAGTCTTTCATGTTTTTGTTTGTAGAAATGGTGCAAAGTTTACAGAAATTAACTGAGCAGCATGTTTATGTTCTAAAAGCAGAGAAACAATAGAGACACATAATAAAAAAAAACATGCTGACAGGCAAACAGATAGACAGCCGAGCTTACTCAGAGTGAAACTGAGGACGGCTTGACACCGGGGGGGGGGGGGGGGGTGTTTGTTTTTCTCTCTTTCAATCAAATTTGGGTAAGATAGACTGTGATGAATGCACCTGCTGTTTGTGGAGAGATAAGGGAGAGAACACATCGGCACAGAGAGGTTTCAGGGTTCAGAGCTGGAGGATCTTAACATTGTGGTGCAGCGCGTGCAGACAGTGACACATGGGAGCGTGGAGGGAGAAGGTGTTTCATACTGACTGAGCCTCACACAGAATCCAACATGTGAGCTCAGAGAGTGTGTCAGACCTTCGTGTGTTTAGATCCAGTGATGGGAAAGATACGTCTGAAATGTAACGGACTCTAGATCACTAATTACCTGTTGTCTACAGATGTGCCAGATGCTGCAAAGAGGCGAAGCTAACTAACGAGTGTTATAGGTTTCTCTATGAAGTTGTGCTTAAGCCTCGTCCATCCACATATAATGCTGGCATACTAACTAGTGAGTTGCTGGTGGAGAGCGCTGGGAAAAGCCACACGTGCTGTGTTATTGAACACAAATGTATTAACCAGCACCACTTGGGTACAAAGTGAGATGTAGATAAATCTTCCCTGAACTCTGTCAGTCTTCTTTTTTCCAGCGGTTCTACTGCACATCTCAGTTCAGAGCAGAGTTTTGTGTAGTAAAGAGCTGTGCCTTTATTTTTCAGGTTACAACAACAAATAATCTGCTAAAATAAGTTGTTTGTGTTATTATCATGTCAAGAAACACTACAGCGCTCCAGCTTTGTTCAAATGAATCTTTTATGGGCAACTTTACGCCGAGACACAAAATCACTTTGCTGTTTTGAAGCTTCAAACTGAGGTGGATTTTCAGCACGAGAAAAACAATACACTCTGCACATAAAACATTGATGCTCCACAGCATGTGTGTGTGCTCACTGTCTCTTCTGTGTTGTACACAGGTGCATGTGGACCTCATGGAGCTGGATCATGTATAATCAACATTACAACTCCTTCTAACCTCATTATTAATCTGTTCTCATCATGTCCGGACTTCACCTCCACTCACCAGCACAAGTAACGTCCGCTCAAACGTCCACGCCGTCTGTCTTCACAGACAGAAATCATCAGCTCATGCATTTTTGATTTCCTGCAGCAGCAGTAAGAGCAGGATGTCGTAGCAGGCCTGGTTAGTCAGCATTAAGTCTGATTCATCAGTAAAAGGCAGCGCCACAGCGTTAAATCTGTGGGAATGTAACACATCCACATGGCAAACCTGCTAAAGTATAGGATAATAAAACAGTGGGATAATTCACTACAATGAAGGTGTGAAGTCTATTCACACATGTGATTTGTAATGAGATGGAAACAATGGAGCTAATCACAGCTGTGAAATATTAAATTGCAAATGGAGATAAATCAGCTTTTTAATTACTTTTTTATCTGCACAAACTTTATTTTCATTTGACCCGCTGATAACCCGACGTCTTAGAGAAACACTGATAGATAACAGAGCAAAGTAAAAAAGAAACAGAATTAGAATTAAAAAAGTGTAATAAATCAGATCAATAATTGTGACCAATTCTGCTTCTGGTGGTTTTTAGAGCGTTGAGAGTTTTTGTAGCGACGGTTAAGTTACAAAGCCCAGAGTTCCCCATGGGTGTTTACGGATGTATCTGAAATAACACAGGGGGACGACTCGTATATAGTTCAAAGACAGTATGAAGGAGAAGTGGGAAGCAGCTGAAGAGGACAAACCCAACAGAAAGCCTGGAGCCTGGAGGGCAGATCCAGGACCAGGTACCACCATCAGTCTATAAAGGCTCCGGTCTGTAACAGCAGTGAAGAACAAACAGGTTGTAAAGAGTGAACGCTGTGGTTTAACAGCCTGGTAACGAGCAGCAGCAGCAGCAGCAGCAGCAGCAGCAGCTGCGTCTCCGTCTCTGACTCTGTCTAAGTCTCCTGGGCTCGGCCGATGTCTCCCGTCCTGTCATTAGAGCAGACTGAGTCCCTGTTGACCTTTTACTGTAATTATGGTCTGTCAAGGCGGTCGCTCACTGCTCCCAGTCTGACTCACATTCAGCTCCACAGCAAACAACTGATTGATCCATCTATCTTTCCACCTGTCTATCAATCCATCCATGTATTGGCTCAAGCATCATCTTTACATCCACCTGTTCATCAATTTATCAATCTATCTATATATCTGCCCGTCCGTCCGTCTATCTATCTATCTATCTATCCCATCCATCCATCCATCTATCCATCCGTCTTTCTACCTATCTATCAATCTATACATCCATCTATGTATTGGTCCAAGCATCATCTTTACATCTACCTGTCCATCTGTTCATCCATCCATCTATCTATCCATGTATCTATCTATCCATCTCTCCAGTCCAGTTTTCCGGGTCACTGGAAACTTCCAGCTGGGCTCTGACCTATTTTCCTCTAAAAAGAGTTGCTGTGAGGAGGAAGTTGTGTTTTTTTTTTTTTTTTTTGGAGGCGAGCTCTGGTGTCGTGCTGTGAGTTATGAGGGTTTCGGGGGTTTACTGCCCCGACGGTCGGAGCAGCAGAGGCTGAGGAGAAACAGGAACAATGCAGCACGTTGAGTTCTTGGAGGAAAATCACCTTCTTATCCTGCGTTAATGGCAACAGAGGACCGCGGCTGCAAAATGAACCATCGGACGTTTCTCAGCACGGGAAGCAAAAAAGGTTGTAGATTTATTGTTTGGTGTGAAACATTCACTGACACTGGTGTTTGGATTTCCAGTCAGTTTAGAGGCTGCTGGCATTTCAAATGAGGACAACTCAGCTGGAATGTGGGATCAATAAAATATCACATTAATATTCCATGAGTAGTGATCTGGTTGGGTTTGGGGGGGGTGGGGGGGGGGGGGGTGTACTGCACTTGTCTGTGGTTTAAAACAACTGGTCATGTCCCACTTCCTCACACCTACACCTCTCACCTGATACAGGTGTTTTTCAGGTGTGGAAACAGCTCAGAGCTGTGATCATCCAGAGTCAGAGCCTGTGATCACATGACAGTTTCCAGTTTCCAGTTTCTGCTGCAGACAATACAGTTTTATTTATTGACTTTAGTGATTTTATGACAGAAAGAACTGAGCTGAGGATCTTTTCCGAAGAGACACAAACAAAAAACAAAGATACATCAAAAAACCGTTTGATTCACGAAGATCAAATAAATATCTAACCAGCGAAACAAAGAAAGGTTAAAGACGTCTAAAGTGACGACTTTAGAAAACAGAAGTAAACACAGAATCCAGTGTAACTTCATCTCTCTGGTGCAGAAGCTACACTCACTGATCCAAATGACTTTTACCATCAATCATGAAATTAACTGAATGTGAATAAGGGATTTAATCGACTCCCTGCGTGTGATTTCTCTCCACATTACACTCTGTGTTCAACCCAGTTCATGGGAATTCATTTGATTCTTACCAGGTGCCTTTATGAAAACCCTCGCTTCAAACGCAACATCAAAATCTCTATCCTGTAAAACTGAATCCTCAGCCGACGCCGCCCCCCCCCCCCCCTCCTCACACTACAGGTATTTACTCTGCACCGTCTTTTGTTTTCAGCTGGCATTTGCTGCCAAGGTGATGAGATTCAATAGATTGTTCAGTGTGAGAGGGAGATCTCTATTAAGATAGGCCTGAGTGACTGCGGGCTTTAAGAGCCGAGCAGCCTCTCCAGCCAATAATGGGAATCACACCGGGCTGAAGCGGGACCAGGCGGAGGACGAGCAGCACCGACTGAATGAAACCCCTGGGAAGCTGTTCTGCCTCACGGAGCGCCCTCCTGTATTTATGGACTCTTTTGTCCTATTTATGGACTCTATTAGAACAAAGGGCCGAGCATTTTGTTTTATTTATTTCACCTGTGTTTACAGGGAGCGTTGGCTTGTGCGTGCAGAGTCAGGCTGCTCTTCGGCAGGGCACAGTGCACAGAAGGTGATGAAAATGTGAAAGTGAAAATCCTGGACTTTTCTCATACACATCTGTGGGTTGCTAGAAGATGTTTTACACACAGTGGGTGATGTGTTGTGTATCCCAGGCAGCAGCAGCAGCAGCAGCAGAGAAACAGGGATAAAGAGACAAAACCCAGGGTGTTTAGCATGAACTCAACCAGTCTGTGAGCAAATTTTAACATTTGTTACTCTACAGACCAGACTGTAGTGCTGAAGGCAGCAAAATACTGCAGCAGGCTTCAAGCAGCAATCCTCCATCCACTCCAGTCTAATGAGTCAGACAGGTGGTCTTGCGGAGCTCCCCGGGACTCAAACTCGCTGTGAGCTTGTGCACGACTTGCATTTACTTCATTAATCTCTGAGAAAAATGAGATGGAAACAATGTGCTCTCTCTGTGATCTGTGAGTTTGCAGCCACAGCGTTAATCAAACAGTGAAGCAGAAGAAGACAACGACTGTCTGCTCAGCAGCAGCAGCAGCAGCAGCAGCAGCAGATCACTGATCAGGTCGTTGGGTTATTGATCACTAGGCTGGAGTTTCAACTACAAATCCAACCAGTCTTGCAACCTAGACAACCATGTCGTCAACCCATAGGGGTGTCTAATCCTACCTGGCCTTGGTTGTCATGGTAACAGTAATAAACGTGCATACCAGCTCTGAATCTACTTTTGTGACCATGGCGACCATGACCACTGGTTGGTTTAATGGCTTGGTTATAGGCTTAAGGAAAAGATTTGATCCTGGATTAACTTAATACCTCCTAATCATTGCATCATGTTTGTTGCCATGGTTACCATACAAACATCTGGTATAAATGTTTGGTGAGAGGGATCAAACAAGACTTTCCTGTGTCACGTTCCTGCGTTTTGTTGAGTCCCACGTGACCACACCTTTTGCCCCTTTCATAATTACTGCCACCACTAGATGTCGCCTAGCAACAAAATGTAAATATAGGTCATAATAATAATCATATTAAAAGGCTGTTATGGTTCCAGCTGTTTCATTGATTTCATATAAACGGCCTGTGAAAAGCCGGTGAACCTGCAGCTCTTGTGGGTCGTGTCGGCAGGTTGTGTTCAGGTCCTGGACTGCTTCCATCCTGAAAATCTAGTAGACCGTAGAGATGACAACGTTGGGATTGTCCCTTCTGTTTGAGCTGCCATGTTTGCAGGACAAATAAAGCTCGGCATCCAGAGGTGTCTCTCTAATAACAGCCGCCCTGCTTTGTAGGTTTTTGCAGCTGCTTTCTTTTCTTTCCTTTTTTCTCTCTCTCTCTCTCTCTTTGCCTTCTACCCCCGATGCTTTCAAAGCATCTGCATTAGCTTGTGTTAGCTCTTGTTCGGAAAATGTCTCTGAGCTTTTGCATGATTTTTTTTATCTTTGAAGCTTTCGCTCCCTCCCTAAAGGTACAGGCTCCTAAGACTCGTTTACAAGCGTAAAAGCAAAAACACCCGCAGGATCGACACAAAGCAGACTCACTCTGACTGTATATCAGCCAGTAATGCTTGTTTTGTATCATTCTCTTTCTTCCTTCCGCCAAACAGAGAATACAACAAACTGCAAAATGCCTGACTGCCAGTGTCTTTTTTTTTTTTCCCCTCCTACATCCTCCTCTGAAAAGATCCTCAGCTGAATTTCCTCCCTGTCAGCGTCTGTGTGATAATCAGGATGTGACCCGGGGTGGTGAGAACACGTGTCAGACGGTGTTTCGTCTATCATAGGTTGCCTTCTCCTTGGCGCAGATATCCGAATGGATGGTTGGAGAGCAGGGGAAGAGGATCTGCTCTGGCTCCTCTAACCTTGCCTCAACACTGTGCTGCTGTGCCTCTTTGTGTTCGGCTCAAGGCAGCATCCTTTGTGTTTAACCCATGATGTAGCTGTGTTTTTGCACACAAATATAAAAGCTAAAGAACATCTTTAAAAAAAAACAAGTTTACAACAGAGGCGATCACTGATCTCATGGCACGTTTTGTCTACACTGTCAAAATAAAACTAGGATTGTGCTTGTTGTTACCGATTCACCTCATGTTTCCTCAGGCGTAGACTGTCTCTTTGACATCGAGCTTCAGCGGTGAGAAGAGCAACGAACAAGCCGACCAGGTGAAAACCTTAGCACTGGCAGCACTGGAACAACAGCTGACTTCCTGTTTCCTCTGTCTCCTCTTCTTTCTGTTCTTTGAATGCCGTAGCTGAATTTCTTTTAAAATAACACAACATATTAGTGGCTGCATGGCAGACATATTATTCACCTATGGTATATTTTGCCCTTCCTAGTCCCTCAGAGGGGTATTGAAGAATTTATGAATTACTACATCTAGTTAAATAGCTGACCGTGGGCCTTTTCCATGACCTTGCTGCCTTGCAGTGCACCCAAACATCCCTTGTTGAAAAATGAATATCTTCCTCAAGGATATCATGATGATACCTGTTGATGAAGTTCGGCATTACTGTTTCATCCGGATTCATTCATGCAGCCCAGGAAGCTCAGCTTGACCCTGAGCATTGCAAACATGGTGCTATTCATCCCAATGAAAGCCGCTCACCCACAGTTGCATGTTTGTTCGGTTTCCCCCATGTCCATGAGTGTTTCTTTGGCTTGAAACTGCTGTTCACATGAATGACAAAATAAATAACTCTTATTGGACTCTTATGACATGGCATGGTTAGCTCAACTGACTGTAGCATCGAGGCTGGGAACAGCTAGCCTGGCTCTACAGTTGCTGTTAGCTTTGACAGAGATCAGGTTTCCAACCAGTCATCTATGACCTGAGATGACATCCAAGCATCCATGTATCAATAATCTGATCAATCCAACTCTTGGCAAGACAACAAATAAGAACATTTTAGAGTCAAACTTCTGTGTTTGTGTACTTAGCAACAGTTATTCACTCGTCTTTAGCTTCAAACTCTAACCCTTTAAAGTAGGATAACTAATCTATTACAAGTGTTTGGATGTGACACTCATTTCTTTTGCAGCTGCAGTTTTAAATGTTCACATGTTCATTAATGCATTTTTCCTTCACAAACTCTTATCCTTAGATACCTCGTGACAACCGTCTCACTTCCTGTTGTGTCCCTTTAGCACCGTGTGTGAGGTGCTGCTCGTCTGAAAGTCACCCAGTCATCTGAAACTATGATGAATGGAGCAAATGAAACCTGAGGTCTGAGCTCTGCGTGGCGGTGAACAGAAGTTTACTTCTTTAATAAGCTCATACGAATTCCCGCTGCACACGGAGCAAAGGTGCCAATTTTCGGTGACATTTTGGCTTGATGAGTGACGGGGGGAATGGCATGTTCCTGAGTTAATGAGATTTACCCACAAAGGCCAATCTTCTGATCAAAAAGGCGTTTCTTCGACTTTCACATTGAGCATTTAAGAGACAGAACAACAGGCTCTACCCACAGGCCAGACTCCAACTTCACAACATAAGCTCCATCTTTGGATTGTGTCGTTAATTTCATTGCTACGGTACAAATCCGGTTTCCTCTGCTGCAAACATGACAAGGCAACGAGAAGAGATGCGGCCACGTGTGCATCCCGTTACCTCGAGTGAAGGCGACAATTGACGCAGACAACAACAGATGAAAGCTAGATGACCAATTAGAGAAGATGGGTGGGCTGGGAGAGTCTGACAGAAACATCAAAGTCACAGAGATTTGATGTTTTCTTTGCTTTTGTCATCACACAGCGCAGGTCGTGATTTCAGTATAAGGGCGGTAGACTCTTATTTTGAAATAGCCGGGTGTGAATGAGTTGATTTTCGTGTTAAATGTCCACATTGCATTAAAACGCCGCCAGAAACTGAAATGTGAACATGTTACATAATCACAGTTGAAATGACTACATTTCAACGTGCTGCTCGCAGCCAGGACAACAGTGATGTTCAGCTGCCGCGTTTGACATTTCTCATGTTAATTAGTGAATCTGTGTTCAGTGTGAGATTAAAACCTGACCTTTGACTCAGCGCTTGGCGAAGCTGAGTCACTGTCCGTCGTCCAACAACCCACTCATTAAAGAGAGAGAAGAGGCAACGTGAGCATGAACACAAAACAACACACCACTTTGAATGTGACACAGTTGAAGCGCCGCCTGTGACACAACAAAGCAAACAAAGCTGTGCAGTTTGGTTTTTAATTAGAAACATTAGTGTGGGCGTGTTTTTGGTCCTGATCTGACTCATACACCAAGATCACAGCCCGCTCTGATTCACTGGTTAATAACTATGCTGCTGTATTTACAGTACGTTCCCTGAGGCTACAACCACACTACTATGTTTTCTTTTTTAAAATGTCCTCTGTTACGGTTCCCGCTGCCAACTGCAGAGTTTTCAACCCCCAAACATAAACACTGTCGATCCTGATTGAAAACTCTGATGTGTGGCGTTTGTCTGATGATGTGCACACACAGATGGACGCTTTCTGATTGGATCTTCTTATCCTTGACTGGCAGCGGTGGAGGATAACGAGTTACTGCCCTCGCGAACATCATTTCAACCCTAAAACCATGCCTTGCTTGTCGTACTGTGTGCAATCAATCAACTGCAGATTGGATGCACAGGAGATACTTTGCTTCCTGTTTACACTGGTTTGCACATGCTCAGTGCAAGTGAACGGTCATGTATGCATGTGTTTCCAGGTGTGTTACTCCGGATTGAGATCTGGAGTAAGTGTATATGGACTAAGTGTAGCTAGTATGTGTGTGTGTGTGTGTGTGTGTGTGGTGTCTGGTTTAAAGGTGTGTGAGGGAATCCAACGAGTACAGCACAGAAGAAGAACCGTGTTTCTGAAAGAAAGAGTTGGTGTTTTATTCGTGTATGTGTGAGCTGTGTGTATCCTGTAATCAGAATCAGTGTGTGTGTGTGTGTGTGTGTTTACACTCGCTGATAGCCGACAGTAATCCTCTCAGTCTATAACCAACAAGCTTGAGGGTTCACTGGTCTCCACCAAGGACGAATGCTAATCAGATAATACAGCAGATTAGCATAAAGGTGTCAAGAAGCTGTTTTCACACCTTTCATTGTCTCCACAAAAAAAAAAAAGACGACACCGTGTGTGTGACACACTGATGATCTCAACAAGTCAACAAGTGACATCTCAACGACTTTGTCCTTGCACACCTCGCCAGCGTCCGACTGTGACAGTGCAATAAAATGCAAATTCAGAATCAGTTCTGTATTAATTAGATCTGTAATGAATCCAATTAAAGGCACTGATTCACATTCATCCATCAGTAAGGATCAATCTCATTATCCAGCGCTGAACAAACAACAAAGCAGCCGGACGACCGACGGATCGGAGCGGCGCTGATGTTTAGTCTCCGTGACGTCATGACATAAACAAAACGCACAGATCTCTGTATCGCTGCGAGTTGTTCCATGAGCTGTCAGTGGTTCTCAGGATCCTGTTGCATGTGATGAAGGTCACGACGATGGATTTTTTTATTCAAATTTGTTTTTTGTTTTTTGTTTTTTTTTGATTTTCAAGCATTTAAAGTTTGGATTCATTACAAACTGAAACACATGGTGCTGAATTACTGCCACATACTGTATCTGCCCAAACCCTGTCGTCTGTGTGTGTGTGTGTGTGATTGTTCACCCTCACAGACGCTTGCTCACATGTCTGCACTCAGTTTCTCTCACCAGGTGATGATTTCAACAGCAGACCTGCTTTCTGCTTAATTGTCTGCATGATCACTCTTTCTCTCACCCTCTCACTTCCCCTTTAAGTGTGTGTGTGTGTGTGTGTCTACAAGTGTGTGCTCATTTGTAGTGCACACACATGTAGTCCACATTAACACTGTGTAGTTTGGTTCCCATAGTGACTTTTGAAACAGCAGTTATTGATAATCAGGATGTTCATAGAAAGAAACACGATAAGTATAAAATGGAGGAGGGGGTGTGTGTGTGTGTGGGGGGGGTGCTGCTCTCTGTGAACTGACAGACATGTATTTTCTATCTCTATCCATGTTTAAATGAGCTCTGCCAACACAACACACCCCGACAATCACAGCCACCAGACTCGGCCCGAGGAATCAGTGAGCAGTCGATCGGCGGCGCTGATCTCGGGCTAGCCGGGTTTAATCAGGTTGGAAAAATCAATTCGCTCCACGTACGGCATGTTAACGGCCGTGAGGACAGGCAGCGCCGCTAAAGTGAAGCTATTTTAGATGGGATTAGTCTAGGATAGCTGGTTCTGCTTTGCCACACTGCGGCTGCCAAGCAGAGAGCACCTGGCACCCTGTCACAGTCTGAATGTGTATTTTAGGTAAATCTCATTTCGTTTTTTTTCCTCCCTGCAAAAGAGTCAGGAAATGTGATTTGAAATGATTAGTAATGGAAAAAATGTGTGGGCGAGAGCGAAGTTATGGAAACACCATTGACATGCATACACATGTACACTCTGGGAGTTTTATTGGCAGTGTATCTGTATGGCTTCCCTCCTGTATGTTTGTATTACTGGATGCATTTTCTCATCATGAAATGAACTGAATCTTCAAACAGCAAAACAACTTTTTCTGATGTATGGGGACACGAGGGCCAATGAAATTCATCCAAATGTGGAGCTAATCTGCTCCTTTTGTGAACAGACAAAGAAACAGGAAGAGAGGGAGTGTTTGAGGGGAGCGAGATAGTTACAGTGACATAAAACCTGCGACGCAGGTGTAAATTCTCAGATTATTAGACTCATCACACAGTGTGTCTTTGGTCGCTGTCTGCTGCTGATAACACCATGGAGGATGAAAAAAAAAAAAACTTTGAGCAGAGAAAGAACCAACAAAAAGACCTATCTGCCGCCCCCCCCCCCCCTCTCTCTCTCTGCTGCCTGGCTGGAGTTCAGATGATCACAGGGAACGAGGTGTTGATGATGAATACAAAACACGAGATGAGCACGGCGAAGCGGCAAAGACGGGACGCGTCTAACACGTTCAAGACGCACTTTCAGACGTCATCTCTAATTTTACCCTTATCCACAGTGTTGCAGGGCAAATCTGATCAACACAGTTCATCCTGACATGTGATGAGGAGCTCAGTCAATGTGGTAAACAATCAAGAGTCACGCTGCCATTTCTTCTACCATCATAACATGTTGGCGCATCAAGCTCTGAGCCGGAAAAATGAGCTGCATCACAACATTTGCAGTTCTTTAAATGACCACTAGAGTCCGGACTCGACACTGAGTCAATCCCATGTTAAAATGTCCAACTTTACAGCAGAGACAAACATGAATCATCTTCATCATCTATTTTGGGATTAACCGGGAGTTAAGGGGCGGAGTCAGGCTCTGCCAAGATGGCGACAGTGGAGCAGCTCACTCCTCCATCTTTATTTACAGACTATTCATAGCTTCTACATTTCTCTGATGGCTCAGGGCGTAAAGTTGGAGAACCAAACGTGCATTATTCAGTCCACACACTCAATGCAACAACAGGTCTCGGCCTCCCCCCGAATCAAAGCAGGGTCTAAACGATATCCATCTGAACCAGCAGGATTTATTCTTTAATTAAATTTCTGCTCTTATTTTACGAAGACACGAACAAACAGTTGCTCCACACGTAACCACACAGAATCTCCTCTGAGTCCCCTGGTGGACGCCTCCTCTGCTCCTCTGCTCCTCTGAGCTTTAAATCCTTTTTTAATAAACTGCACCTTCATCAGCGGGATTTAAACAGAAACATCCTCCGCGCTGAATAACTTCTATTCACATTGTTCAGGCTTAGTGTCAAGGGCAGAGCTGCTTCATGCCTTTGTGACTTTAAGCCACTCAGAATAAAGAATTCATAATTACTGCTAAGGGCCCCGTGAAAGGTTTTCAATGACCCAAATCATAATAACCTTTTATAGAGTAAAACTGCTCAGGCTGAGGGCAAGATTATTAGAATTAGATAAAACCTGGCACTTCTGCGAAATGCATGCTGCAATAATGGGCGGCCTGTTAAATCTGTAATTAGGGAAATTAATGGCGGCTAATGAAGCCACACTGGTGCTGAAATGCTGAATATATACACACGGCATTTTAAGCATTTGTGGAGTTCTCGGGGTGCAAAGTCGTCCATTAAACCTCGGCTTCCACAGGCTGAAACATCCAGCATGAGCTCTTTTTTTGTGTTTTTTATTCAAGATTTAATGAAACGCCTCTGAAATTCAGGGGAACATGAATTATTTGAAGGTTACGCTGCTGTGTTGCAGTGTGGACTAGATAGTATTGATTGTACACGCTGTGTTTCCCCCAGAGAGTCTAGTGGGGCGTCGTTTGGATTTAGATCCTGCTCATCGACTCATTTCTCATAAAACCCTGGTTCGAATTCTCGTCTAATTATTTATGCGAAGAATCCAAAGTCACTAACATCTCATCGCAGAGGTTTTGCCATAAACATCTGAACCATGCCCGACTGCAGCAGGCGTACGTAAAGATCTATGTTCTCTCTGTCTGCATCGGTTCAGTGTTTCCTTGTGTTGGATTTTCCAGTCAAGTTTAGTTTAGTTCTGAGACTTTGAAACAAAGCTTTTATAGACGCCTCCGAAAACAAAACTTTGCGGTCACTTTCCTTTGATCAGAGCGACGTGACGGGCTGTCACCGAGCGAACGCAGGATGAAATGTCAGCATATTTTGCCGGTAAGTTGACGTGCTTTCACAGCGACTTAATGCAAGTTTTTTATTCACGGTGACTGTAGCTGACAGCAGAGGATGGTGAGAGTGTGTTCATGCGGTACACAGCCGGCGGAGCGCTGTCATCCCGGTGTCTCTGTAAACAAACCCAGCACTGCTCCATCCAGGTCGGCCTCTCCCTCTGTAACTTAATGCAACGTGTTTACATTCGTTAATTATGAGATGATTTAGCAGGAATCAATTGTGCACTCACGACCTTAAACTGCTGTTGACAGAGCGTCGCTATAATGAGGTAAGACTGGATATTTATTTTGTTATTTAGTCCTAATTCCCTCCTCAGCCTGAAAGAGGGCGGCTCTCCTGTGGAAAGTGTCTGAGCTGAGATGGTGAGATACTTTGATCAAGTGGGCTTTTTGAAGCAGGACATCAAATTACTGTACTTCAGCTTAATAACTGTGCTGCTTTTAAACACAAATATACACGAGTTGGCATTTTTGCCAAAAGTTGGTTTGGACTTGCAGCTGCAGATCTCTTGTTTCACTCTGCTGTATCTGTATCTGTAAAAAACAGAGTGTAGAAGAGTTGCTCTCAAACTTTTCCAACTCAGTCTGCGGTAACTTTTTCATTTTTTATCCAGATCACCGCATTAACTCTCTCTCTCCATCCACACTTAACAAATGCCCCGACTACAGCAGGCTTTTCAAACTGAAACAGGTTTTCCATGAGCATCCGTTGTTGGTGCTTGAAAGAAACATGCATCATACTTTTCTTTTTCCTATAATGACATTTTGTTTTGCCAAAACTGCTCTGATTCTCCTGCCCACTTTCAGCCGACAGCCTGGGAACCACTGGTGTTGAAGCTCCTGATGTGTTTGCTGTGAAAAAAATGAACCCATTTGTTTTCTCACCCCCACGTTGGACCAGAGGACTGACCTCCGCTTTCTTCTGTCTGGTAAATGTGTAGCTGGAGCCCGGTTTCTTGGAACATGCATAAAGACTGAAAACAGAGGGAACAGCAATATTTTGGTTTAATACGTTTCCTAGTCGTTTATTAATATTATCATGAATCTTGTTGAATCTTTTATTCACTGACATGTGCAATGTGCATATTTTGATGATGCGTCAGTGACAAAAAAATGTGTGTGTGTGTGTGTGGGAGGGAGGGAGGGAGGGGGGGGGGCTAGAACAAAACCAGAGGATGTTTTATTTCTGACAAAGCCGGCCAAAGGACGGGCTCTCCTCCCAAACAGATGGCTGCTCTTCACACGCTGCCAGCCAAACACACAGGGCTAAACCAGGGCAGAGCAGAGAGGGATCCAGGCCCAGAGCGTCCAGAACCCGGGCTGACACTTGTGAGATTAGGATGTTTATGGGTTAGGCTTTGTTTCGTGCTCTGTACGTGTAAGTGTGTGTATAAGAGCGGACCGTATGTGTCACCCTTTTTAATCCGTGGTGTCTTAAATATAAATTCAGCACCTGGCAACGCAAACCAGCCAGGAAACATTCAGTGAGACGTTTCCTGTGCACGTAATCAAATAGAGTGTGAAATATTGAATATAATGAGGAAAGCGAGGCCAGAACTGAAAAGAGCAGCTCGGCTCTCGAGTTGTTTCGAAAATGCAAATGAGTGAGAATTTACATGATGCAAATGCGGGACGACTTATCACCCTGACCTGAAGAATAATGTTTATCTTTTCCTGTTGATGCTACTTTGCAGCTGGCAGAGCGGTGGCAGCGCACACCTGGCTGCTCACACACTCTGTTTGTTATGAATAATCGCTCCGGTGTTTAACTTCCTTTAAATCTGCTTCATACTGAAACTGAAACTAAATGGACTTTTGTACCTCTCCACCTTTCTCGAGTTCTCAGCCACAGGGGGTTGGGAGCCTCTCATGCACTGGTAACTGGAAGGCTACGACCCCCCAGTCTGCCCACAGACCACACACCAGACTGACATCGAGTCCCAGTAACACCGCAAACAAGCCAAACCCAGGTATTTTACAGTAACCGACGGTGTTAGTAACTGTATAAACACTGCAGCAGCACATCCCATTGTCACCGTCTGATTCTGCTGGAGCGGTCTCAGACAGAAGACGTACCACAATTCATCCTGAGGGTCGTATGGATCCAAAGCTTCATTGCAATCCACCCAATAGTTGCGAATACATTACCATGAACCTTGGCACAAAAGTTCACATCAATCTAATGAATAGTAGCTGAGATGTAAAACGGCTGAAAGTGCACTGAGTGTATTTATTATTGGACATACACTAAGCAAACACACGAGCTGTGGTTGAAATCCTGACTCAACCACCGACCGACTCTCAAAACATATAAGACTTGATATATTCTGGTGTTATAAAATATTTGTACAAATGTTTCATCATCCATCTCCGCTCCAGCGCTTCTACAGTACAGTATGTAACGCTGTGTGTATAGACGCTTATCACGCTTGTAATCTGGGCTTCAAAGTTTTGCTGTTTAAAGAGTGAGAGGCTCAGTGTGAATGTGCCAACAATGTGTGATACTAATTCAACATGAGCATCCTCAGACACTCAGTCAGACAGTTATTACCTCCAACAGCGGAGGCCTCTTTAACGCTCGACGCCTGCACGCTGATAAGGTCCGATGCAGCCGATTCAGCCGCCCGGCTGCTAATCGTCTGTTCCTGTGACTGTGCAGAGCTGCTGCTGCTTCATCCGGCCCGACTCTCAGATAGCATCGCTGTTGACACTGCCCCGATACAAGAGGAAACCACTGCTGCTTTTTAATGAGACAAAACAACACTCTCTTCTCCACATATCCTCTTAGCTCCTGCTGATCTCCTAACCCATCTAGTGCTGCTTGAGATGTGTGTGTGTGTGTGCGTCTCGGGCGAAGCGAGGGAGTGGGATGCAAGCTGAGAGACAGATGGAAAACAGAGAAAGCAGGACAAAAGACAAGGAGGGACGGAGGCAGTGAGATGCGGAGCATATGGAAAACCAGGTGTAGAGAAAACCCACCCCGCTCCTCGCCCGTACATCGCTCCTACGCTCCTCTTAACACCTCAACACTTCTCAAATCATTAATTAAGCGGCATCAGATCTGCGGGGCGCAGTCGGGAGCAGGCGTCGAACACAATCAGCCAGCTGCTCCCCACATCCTGATATGATAATTAGGAAATTAATATTTTGATCATCATATTTATGATTGTAATTCTGCTAAAAATTACCATGAACATAAGCTGAGCTGCCAAGTTGTTAAAGGTCTCCGAGGAAGAAGAGAAAGGATGACAGGTGACAACAAGAGTGTGGCAAAGACTTCTACAAGTTATATATAGTAAAGACACGTGAAAAGGAGGATGAGCTAAGATATGAAGTGTCAAAATCAAACATATATCACATTTAATGCATGAAAGCTCATTTCAATAAGAACAAACTGGAACAGATAACGTTTAATGTATGCTTTAGAAAATGGAAATCTTTACGGTACAGAGCTGTAACCTGAGGTGGTGAAGTACGTAGAGACGCGAGAGCTCTTTTCAGACACAGGTGAAACATCAACATACGGGCCTGACTGATAAAAGGCCTGTGTAAATGCAGTGGTGTTTAAAGAACGGCATCCACAGATCTAGTAACATCTGAACTGTAAAATGCAGGGATTTGGGAAAGAGGAGGAGACGGAGGTGGAAGGAGAACAGGATGAAGTGATAGATTTTATCCTCTCAGCTCAGATCCGACCCCACGGCAGCATGGGGCCGAAACAATGTGCTCTCAGAGTGTGTTTTAGTTTAATGAAAACAATCAAACACCGAGGAGCGAACTGAACGCAGGAAGCTCTGCAGCCACCGACACAGGAGGAGCTGTCCACACTGGAGGTGCTGAAGGAGCTGGAGGAGCTGTTCATCAGCACCACACTGCAACCAGAAGAAAACAGGCAGCAGTTTGTCACTTCTCCATCTGTCTTTTCTTTATCCTTGTTGCTGATCGACCATCTATGTTCATCAGGCTGACACAGTGAACATATATACCATTGATTTTGCCAATGATTTGTTGGCCGACTCCACTGCTGGGAGTAATATAGTAGTAAATAAACTTCCATCTGTGTTGATGGACCGTCACTGAAATGCACTGACCGGCCGGTTAGACGCATCAGATCTGACAAAATCAGGATCACACACTAAATTTTTGTGAATATTAAATTAAAAACAGGTCTAAGATTAATTATAAAGAGGTTTAAAGAATAAACGCCTGTGTTTAATTTTAAAAAATCCATGTACGTTATTTCGTGTTTGCGATTTCCACCGCTCGTCCTCGACACACAGCCAACACACAGAGGACACTGATGTGATAATAAGGCAGGAGTCCCCAGAAACTGACACTTTATCTCATTTTATCTTCATCCTACACTCGACCCATGTGAAAGAGCTTTGAATATAGATCTAAAGGATGATGAAAGTTCTGCAATGTGCACTGGGGAACATCCAGTTATTAATTCAGCAGCAAGAAATCAAACCTTAAAGTCAACCAGAGTCAGCTGGAGCTCAGCAGAGGACAGAGGTTTCACTCCAGCCTCACACACACACACACACACACAGCTGAAGTATCTTTGAGTAAGATACCAGCAGCTCTCGCAGCTCTGGTGGTGCTGTTCTACTGCTGACCTTGACCTTTGAACTCCCAGGGGGATAAAGTGCATTATCATGATCAAAGCGATTTTATGCAACTCTTTGCCTTGAACAGCTGAACACGTGGCTCCTGCTACACTTGACCTCAGCAGCCGACATCGCTTCTGTCAATCACTCTGAGCCGCCATCTGCCCTGAAACAGCACCGGGCCTGCAGCTGGAGTGACGGACCACTGTACAAGCATCTGGGGCCAGATGTGTAGATTCATGACTAAAACTATGTACATATGTGCTGAAGATAAGGAGGCAGCAGACACAGACTCACAGCTCTAATGAGCATGTGGCTCAGTGCGATCGTCACCATTTGTATGTACATACAAATGACTCGCAGTTGCTAAAAAAGCCATGTTATTTAAAGTCCTAATGTGAAACAGTTGCTCAGTTTGTTGCTGCAGCTGCTTCACGATCCGCCGCTGTTGAATTACTCCAATTTTTTTTTTTTCCCCATCGCAGTTTGAAATATTTACATCAGGGACGAGCAAATCGGTGCAGACACAGAGCACAGATGGGAGCAAGTCAGATAAAGTTACACTGAGTGGCTGCAGCATTGTGCCTCAATGCGCACTGTAAAAAAAAAAAAAAACTGGAGTGAGAATTTCAGTCTGTTTAACGTTAAAACGCTGCGAATTTATGCAACTTTGCACAAATTAATGTTTGAGTTTTCTAAATTTATACATCGTGTCAAACTTTTCCTGTTCCTCCCCAAGACCTTACGCTTCAAAAATCACTAATACAACCTCCATGTTTCAGAGAGAGAGAGGAGAAAAGACGGATTTCAGGTTCAATACAGAGCGAAGATGCCAACAATGTTTCCTACATTTCATGATTATTACAGACGGTGCTAATTAAAACAGCAGTTAGCCGGACTGTCTCTGAACCAGGCCTCTCTCAAACTTTGATTTATGACAAAGAACATTAGATGCAGCTTTTACAGTGCAGCTCTATCATACTTGGCCTTCGCTGGTCATATTTCATGATATGAATCTGTTAACTTCCATTTCATAGTCCACTAATGGAGCAGTGCAGATGGCTGCTGCGAATACTGATTGGCTGGATGTGTGTGTGTGTGTGTGTGTAGCTGATGGCAGGTAAACTTTCACAATCACAGACTCCTTTGAGCAAACAAAAGGAGCTAAATCACGATTAGACGGGGCAGCTCCGCCGTCGGCCTGACGAGAACTGTAATTTTTGTTTTTAAAATGTAATCAAAGCTCTGGGATCGGCTTTGATTGTGCAGCTCAAATGACACAGTTTCTGTTTCCAGAGTCATAAACAGAATACCAAATGGCAGTGTGAAGCAGCTGCACTCTGGAAGTGAAAAGGCTTTGAAGAACATTTAGAGGCAGTTTTTTCTTTCTTTTTTTTTGCTCTGATTGCGAACCAGAGGCAGTCCCAGAAACGTCCTTTGGATGCTTCGCCCCTCTTTGACTGCTGTCGTCTGGTAGTGTGAGAGAGCTCTTAAAGGTTACCTCCAAGAATACTTGAGATACTGAGACGAATAGCGTTTTGTGGCGTCCCTCTCCATAACCGGTTATAATGGTGTTCTGTTCTACATCAGTGCTGGTCATTACCAACATAAACCTGAGCTCGAAGCTTTACAACCAGACCACCTGTGCACCTGCTTATTCATGCGATGATCCAATCACCCTGTAGCTGCAGATACAGGTCGGGCGCTTCAGGTAATGTTTACATCAAACACCAGAATGCGGGGGAATAAACTGTGATCCAAGTGATTTGGGGCATGGTGTGACTGTTGGTGCCAGACGGGCTTATTGTATTTCAGGGAGCGCTGATCTCCCTGGATTTTCAGACACAAACATCTTGAGAGTTTTTGCTCTGAATGGTGCCAAAACAAAAGACCGGCGAGCAGCAGCAGTTCTGCAGAGAGACAGACAGAGAGTGAAAACACAGTGTTGGTCAAAGAGGTCAGACGAGGACGGTCAGACTGGCACACGGCAGCGCGGTTATATTTATTGAACTTAAGTGAAATGGGTAGCTACTCAAAAAAAAAACTGCTGTGTGAGGAGTGTGCGAGACCTTCCAAAACGAAGGACGACGAGAGGGGAAAATGTTTTTTTTTAAAAACTTGGAGAAGATCCAAGCCTCTCTTTTTAATTTCCCTTATCAGAGCTCGCAAGCGACAAAACCGAAATGCAACAAATGACAAATTTTACAAAGGGACAGGAATACATTAGACTGGCTGCTCGCTGCATGGCCCAGGCTGAATGCGGTCCTTTCATCTGCCTGGGCTTTGTCACCCACTTCTTGATTATCATTAAATGGACATGAAGGACCCAATTTGAGGTTTGTTGATGATTTAATACTTTAATGTCGCCTCTGTTTGGAGCCAATTTTCAGTCATTTGTGTTTGTCTCTTCCTAAGTGTTTCAAGTACATGTTGGTTTTTTTGGCAGAAATGTTAAGAGATGGAAAAAAAAAAAAACTGTAATTAAACTGAAGGACATAACTGAGTGCACACACGTGCACGCACACACAGGTTTAGATGAATGCGAGGTACTGCAGGCACATACGTGCAAGCACAGATGTCGACAGGGGGACCTGGCTTGGCACAAACTCAAACTTGGACACTGGTTCGGACTTAAAAATTCACCATGGACTGAACCCAAAACCTCAATCTTCTGAACAGTTTCCTAACAGCCCAGGGCGCTTGGTCAGACACTTATGAGCTGGACTTCTTAGAAAAGTCTCTGGGTGGTGAACTTCTGACTTCAGTGAGTAATAAGGACTCGGCATACACCCTCAAAACTTCAGAGGACCCCTCTAACAACTTACACTAGTTGTCAAAACTTATCCATACTCTGCTTATATATACACATACTGTATGCACACCATGTTGGGAGGCATGTGGTACTACGTTGGTACATGGTGCAGATTAGTGATTAAACTGATTCATTTCCATCAAAGTAACTTATTACATGATGATTCAGTACCATATATCCCCTTATTTTTCATATAAAGATATATATAGATACATAACACAACGCTAACTTACTCAGTTGGTGTTATTAGACCTCACACACTGTCAGCTATCAGATCAGATGCTCTACACACTGTCTGCTTTGAGATGACAAGATGCCTAACCACTAAATCAGCATTTACCGATGCACATTTCCATTTTATTGTGTAAAACATATATTAATTTAGTCATTTATTGACCTAACTAACCACTTACAACACTGTTTACACTGCCAGCCGTAGGTTTTAGCACTCCCTCCCATTTCTCCCTGTTTTTTTATTTTAATTGAAGCAGTTCAAGTCCAGTGGAGTGTCACTACCTGGTTCCTATAGGCTATAAATCTTTCAGCCCAACACCGTGTATAAAATGTTATTTGGTTTTGTGTGTGTGTGTGTGTGTGTGTGTGTGGCCAAGCTTTAATCAGTCAAATACACAACCTCCAACATGATTTATATTTCTATACAGAGGTTCTTGAAGGGCATATACTTTTCTCTCTCTATATATATACACACACAAAGTTGTATAAAGACATATTGTTTCCAAGGGGAAAGAATAGAAGAGTTTTGTAGGTGAGAGCGAGCTGCTTGTGCTCTGACCTGAATGAAATGGGGAGTCGGTGAAGTGAGGACAGATCACAACCCGGCTCTGAGGAGCGTGACCACGCGTGGTTCTTGAACAATGAGCTGTATTTATATTAAAAAAAAACAAAAAACAAAAAACACATAATGTTTTGACTAAATACATAAAAATACAAATAGGTGACATCTGCGTGCAGGTCAGTGATGAAGCAATGTGTGTGAGCGTGTGGATGTGAGGTACAAAGTGAGTCACAGTGGGACCCGAAGGACTGATTTATAGATTTGTGAGCACAGCCCATTCAGGTGCACTGAACCTGTGACAAGGTCTCAGCTCCACCCTCAGCTTCCTGGAGAAAAGACAGGAAAAGTGCAGCCAACCAGAGGAGACCAGAGCCGGTCTGTCCTGAGGCTGGCACACGCAGCTCTGATGGTGCAACTCCTGTAAGAGTTCGACCAGCTGCACTTTGGACAAATAGAAAGGTTTTTTCATGCTGCGTTAAGGAGGAACTGTGCATTACAACGACTGGCCCTGTGGGTTATCAATGCATTAATAGACGGAGCAACACACACACACACACACACACAGCGGCTAAAACTGTGATGTGACTGTGTGTTTAATATTAGAATCGAAAACACGAGGGAAATCTGGACCTGAAAACAATCCATCCTCAGAAGTCACATAAAATGACACTGTGACGTCTCATTCAACAAAAGCTTTTCTCCCCCCCCCCTTGCTTCATTTCTGAGGATCTCTTCCCCCTGGAGACAAAAGCAAAAGTTATCTGATCGATCGTCAGTCAGAAAGAGAGAGACGGAGATGGAGTCAGACGGCTAAAATTAATTTCAGCACCGATGAAAAATTGCCCCGCGTGACGACCTCCGGTGCAACCGTGAGTCAGAAACACAATGTCAACGACACGACGCTGTCATACATGTGTTTGAGAACAAAAACAAACAAACAAACAAACAAAAAACAGCACTTTTGGAGCCACTGATCTAATTAAAGTGAAGCTGAAGGTCTGAGCCTCGTGGAGTTTTTACACACATCAGTCACACAAAGCGCTGCATGGACTGCTGTGTCTGGCCTTTGACTTTTAAGACGTATTATACTGTTGCTTAGTGACGCGCAGCAACTTTGAAAAACTTATCTCACTTGAGTTCAAGGTAAAGTTCAAGCCGTCTAACAATATATCACTAAACCAAACCGTGATTCACAAGAAATGTTTCACTTAGAGTTTCTACTTGTCTGGAGCTTCTTGTCTTGTCAGATGCTGTACATTCCTCTGACCTGGTGCATTATGCACGCGCCCTCTGTCGCCTCATCAGAGTCACGTCCCCCTCATGTCACATATAGATTTGTTTTAATCCAGATTTACAAGTTTACAAGACGGAGCGGTGAAAATATTCTAAATCAAAGTGCACATTTAAGAGTCGATATTGAAATGTTCACCGTGTAAATGTGATCGCTGCGTGCTGCTGCAGGAGGCTAAGCTAATTAGGAGGCTAAGCTAATTAAAGCCTCTGTCATTCAAATACTAATGTGTTCACTTCCGCCTGAATTACGCTGTGGGAGCAAAGCAATGCACACGGTGAGTGACATTTCAACCGATCCATTAAACCTAATTATGTGAGTCTATAGTGAGTGTTTTGTAATATAATGTATAGGCACAGAGAGAGAGAGAGAGATGGATGAGTAATGAAGAGAGTTATCAATGTCAGACTTTCTCCTCTTGCCTGTTCAGAGGTTTGTAGGTTTGAAGCGTCTCCTCCTTTCACGCCTCTCCTTTCCTTTCTCCCACGTCCCTCCTTTTCTTCCTCCCTTTGGCTCCTCTCTCCTGTGGCAGCTCACTTGCCATCACTGTAATACCTCATTAACCCTGTGAACCTGGAGCCACTGATGCA
Source organism: Caranx ignobilis (assembly GCA_021432705.1). Taxonomy (NCBI): domain Eukaryota; kingdom Metazoa; phylum Chordata; class Actinopteri; order Carangiformes; family Carangidae; genus Caranx; species Caranx ignobilis. Next base: position 2,434,725 of record MU270009.1, on the reverse strand, counting down.
CAAAGAGCTCCATTATACCAGCCTGTCCCGTTGTTGGGCTCTCTATTAATTTGTCCCCTCCATACTCCGGCCTGTTTACCACAATAAAACTGCCAGCCGTGTGGGCACATCAAACCGCCCCGGTGATTAAAGGTGCAAATCTGCAGATGGATCTCGTTTCAGAGGGTGGATTCGGAGCAGCTTTTGGAGAATCAGGGGAGAGTTTGGGGCTTTTGTGGACTGGAAGGAAGAAATGTGAGGCGTTACATTGAGGATTTACATTTAACATAAGACTTTAATGAGAGAAACGGAGCTGTCGGCAGGATGAGCACCACAGATTGATGATTATCATTACAGAGTGTATTTCTGAGGTGTGTGGTGTTTTTAAATGATGATTACTTGACGACAGTTTTCATTTTCTTCGATTTTCTGTCAGTAATGTCTTCATTTCAATGGATGACCATCTTTTATGATCAATTAGGTCAGCCAACAAGATTTTCAGATATCATGGAGCTCATATGAGACGAGATGAAGCTCAGAGCTAAAAAAGCCCTCCTGCATTTTAACTTTAAATAAAAACAGACATTTTGTCCAGATTGATGCTTTTCTTGACTGGTGCTGCCAACGATGGGCGTCATGGAAACAACCAAGAAAAAGGCGACATCAAAGGACCGAGGCAGACAGAGAGAAAATCGTTAGCGTGGATATGGATGGAGGGAGGGCGGGGGAGCAGAGGTTATCGCTGCCTCCGCTATAAATTCCCCCTGTTCCTGATCATGGCGTCCTGAGCCGGGGCTGCAGAGATACACGCTGTCTGGAGAAATCAGCAGAGCGGCCGCACAGAGATCTTTACTGCCTCCATAAATTTAATGCAGCGCTCGCAGAGAACGGGAATAACAGCCAGAGAGGTGCGGTATTTATAGTACTGCTGTACCTGAGCACGAGGGAGGAAGAAGACAGAAATCCATGGGGTCGAACTCACAGTGTGATTACACACAGAATAACCCCACTACAGAGGTCGGAGGTCACCGCTGCAACTGATTTACTGACAGAGTGTAATGTTGTTAACAGGGATGCTGGTCCGACTGAGAGATATTAATCTTTAAAACTGCTTCACTGGGGCGATCTGATGTTTCGCGTTTGAGGAAAATAATCACATCTGTTTGACGTGTGTTTTGTAAAAATGTAGCGCTGACACGCCGCAGAGGAGTTACGACCGCTGAGTGTGCGAGGATATAGACACATCAAATCATAGACGCTGATGTGCAGGAAGTGCTGGAGCCGCCGAAGGTGTCGCGGGGTTCACCGGCTGAACGGCAGATCTCCAAACTGTTTTAAAATGCAAAGTAAATCAATCGCTGCGTGCCAAAAAGCAGTGGATCAGTCTCATGTGTATCAATCAGATTTCGGCTGCTACACTCTCTCTGGGTTTTTTTAAACGAATCAGGAAAAAAAAAAAAAAAAAAAAAACAAGATATGAAAACTAAAAGTAAGAGCAGTCTTACATGCTTCAACATTTTGTTCTGGTCTGAACTCAGAGTCGAGCGTTTGAAAAACTAATGCATTAAATTATCAGTTTCCAGAGTCTCATGCATAAATATACAAATGTAAGTTTCTAACCTTAAATCCTGCTTTTGAGCGTAAAATATTGAAAAGACACCTCGTAGGTTTGCAGCATGTTTATTTTTATACCTCCCTGTTGGCAGCCAGACACAGAGGCTCACTGTCCCTTTCTGTCCCTCTGTCCGTCTCTGCTGGACATGGCGTCTCGATAACACTGTGACAAGATTCGTCCCAAATAATCTCCGGGATTCAACGATGAACTAATTTCATTTCTTTAAATTTGGTGGAAAAGTTCATGTGGACAATGTGATTAGATTTCGTGGGTCAAAGGTCAAATGTCAGAGGCAAAGGTGACGTTAAACACAGGATTTGGCCTTAGATTCCTCCAGGGAATCTCAGAGCAAACATTGGATTTTGGGTGTCAAAGTTCAAAGGTCAAGGTCACATTGACCGCAGAGCCATTATTTCAACAAGTCACGCGAGAATTATGACAAATTTTGACGCAAATGGTTCATATTCCATACGACTCTGGATAAACGGTGATGTGACCTGAAACTAGTCTCATTTAGTCTCATCTGTTTTGTCACATATGGTTCATCTTCTGGTCTTCAGGTCTGGGTCTGCCTGCCAACGTCTGCACATTTGTCTGCATGAACTCAAACTGCTTTACTCTACAGGTCAAATTCACCCATTCACACACACACACATACACACATACATGCTCATCTCTCCAACACACGCCCACAGACAGACACCTCAGGACACTTCGACGTGAGGTCTGGATGAGCTGGAATCAAACTGCTGACCCTCTGTTTAGCAGACGACCTGTTCTACCACCCTTCACTTCACTAACATGTTTTTCCGTTCCTTTAGGCAGGATGACTTGTGCCATTTCAGTGTTCAGCAATAAGGGACATGTAGTTCATACTCAAACACACAGAACTCAATGTGCCACGTTCCTCTGAAGGCAGCTTTGCCCTCTGACTCTCCTCCCGTAGTCCAACTAGTGGAAGTCGTAGCCCAGAGCAACATTTTCTTCCAGCTGAGCAACTCCTGTCAGTCACTGCCGGCCGGTCAGCGATGCTTCGAGATCGTTAAGGCTCTGAGGCATCCTGGCGCGAAGACCTGCACCTAATATCACGCTCCACAACCCCGTCAATACCCTGCAGCACCGCCAGAAAAAAAAAAAAAAAAAAAGAAGAAGGAAAAAGGCGAGCGCAGCCTAAGTGCTCCCAGAACACCAGGGAACACACATTCATTCACCCCGCTGCCCAGTCGGGTCAAAGCCACCAAGAAGAAAATCAGCTGTCATCTGTCTGGAGGGAAATGTAAGTGTAAGTCAAACACTCAGCCATTTAGCTAGTCACTTAGTTAAAGAGTCACAACTTGTACAACAGAGTTAACAGTTTTCATGCATCCAGATCGCAAACAACTGTCTGTGTCTTTGGTTGTTAACATCGCCAGCTGTGTCTGGTCCAAGTTCACAGCGCTGTTTCCAAACAGTGCAGCTAAACTCCCCACAGTCCTCCTGAGCAGACTCTGGAATAAACTGAGCGACTCTGGCAAGACTCACTTGAGTGCTTCTTACTAAGGCTAATGAAATAAAGCTTTGTTTAACCATTCGGCAGCGGAAAAAATCCATTAAATGTACCAAGACCGGAAAGTGAAAACATGAACATGAACCTGAAAATTACAGTTTATTCTCTCAAGCACTCGTCAGCATTGAATACGACAAACAAAACTCTCCACTGCTGATTCTAATCGGCAGGAAACAGCCATGTCTCGCATGTTTGTTATAGACGTTATCAAATTATTTGTAGAGGAGATTCCTGAGTTACAGGTTTATAATTGGTTTAATGGAATAAAACCAACTGAATCAAAATAAACAAGCCCTAAATAATTGAAATCAGTTGCACAGGGACAGTTTGTGCTGCAGAAATGATTGAACCTGATCACTGTATTTCCTCCATGGAGCCAGGTAAAAAAACACACGGTAGGTGAAACTTTAACAGGCACCATGATGGACAAATGGATTCAGGAAAGTTTTGATTTGTTACGATGTTTTAGAGGAGGTTTAATGTTATAAAAGAGAGCTGCACAGTTTGGGAGCTTTGATAGCAAAAGGCCCGGTGACCATGCCGAAGCTGAGGAACCACCAGCCGAGCGCCGTTTGTTGATGTGAGAGGCAAACACAAGAAATCAGTGATATTTTTGAGCACAGCCAATCTATGTTTGAAAAGTCAGAAAGAGAGATACAGAGATAATAGCTCCGCTGGTAACAGCCAGAGAGGACTTGAATGCAACGCAGCCACAGCCTCATACCTCCAGGGAACTGGTGTTGGCATGAAATCCATCCACAGCTTCTCTGGTTTCACTTTCTTTTGATCAACTCCATCCACCCCACAACACTGCTGTTGTCTGCACTGGTAACCTTAAATGTGAAATGTTACTTTTCCAGACAGGCTGAGGGGAAAGTGAACACCGACTCTTCATTGCGTACCAGCTCCTGCTATGCAGTGAAATTCACAAATTGCTGCAACAGTAATCATGTGCAGCGATTTCATTGATGGATTTTTAAAAAGGCAGGGAGCAAGAGTCACAATCACTCCCTTTCATTGATGTTTCTTAACATTATTCATGTGGAGATTGTATTCGAGGTAATTGTGTGGAGGTTGGCTGTAGTACAAAGAAAACAAACATTTCTTGGGGTCAATAAGAGGGAGGAAAAAAAAAAAAAAAAAAAGCTGGCGTCGATAATGGAAACGAAGCCACTTCTGCGAAATGAGCAGCACGAGGCGAAGCTGCACATAAACCAGAAGTCTTTATGTAGAGCAGCTCTGTTGTTTGTCATATTCTTTTAGGGTGCAGGCTGTGCAATTAATTGAAAAAGAAAAAAAAAACAAAACAGAAGTCCTGCTTCCAAACTGCATGAGGGTGCAGTTTTCTGGGAGGGTAATGCTTCAGGCGGCCCAATAAACAGAGCGAGCCTGTGCTGTGCAGAGACCTCTCGTAAACAAGTCATTCTGCATGTTGCCGGATAATCTTTCATTCATATTCAAGGTGACCAAAGCCTAAACACTAGCATCCCATTTCCTCTTTCTTTTTAGCATTTTAAGAGGTAGAATACGTTTTTTTTTAAAGAAAGTGTATCTGTCGCCACTAAAAACAAAGAGGGGGGAAAAAAAGGCTTGAATAACAACTTTCATTTTTCACATACTTGCTAATCAAATTGCTGAGACGCCCAGAAGTATTTTTACGACCCTTCATTCCCACTGCAGTCTTCTCGTAATGACATGCAATGTTTCTCGACTCTACGGTCTCTTGGACAACTGAATGATGCTGCAGGTTTTTTATCATATAAGATTTTCTGTGTAATCATATATTTGTGGTTTTAGAAAGCAGCAGTTTTATATCTGCTCTCTCAGACTTCTGTCTCTCTTGAATAGAGAAAGTCTTGTGTAACTCCTTTCCTGCTGTGCTGTACTGTGTGTGTGCAGGTTGATGTGTGTGTGTGTGAGACGATCCTACTGTGTATGTTGTATTTACTACCAGGATAATACATGTTCCCCTGAACCTTGAACCCTCTCTCTGGAGATTCAGCAATAACAACAGTTTTCTGAGCGATAAAATAAAAACATATCACATCTGGAGTAAAGGCTGGTGGGTCTCGGTGGGCGGGGCCTGAGGAAAAGCCTACTTTGTTATGACATCACAAAGTCACAAGCTTGTTTTAAGGCTGAGTTTCTAAAATTACTAGTAATAAGTAATAATAATAATGATAGCAGTGCAGTTTTTACTCAAATCTTTCCACGTAAAGATCTAAGATGTTGTTTCTCTTCTCGTCCCTCCACCTGTCAGGTGTGACACATCAAGGTGCTGATTGCATAGCATGATTACTGAGAGCGTTCGGAAAGAACTTCAGTCATGTACAGAAATCAGTTCAGTATTACACTGCGGCGCAAAAGTGAAAAGTGTTGCACAGCGTGGTTACATCACATAACCAGCCAGACCTGAGCAGGACTCATGCTGTGTAATCAGCATCGTGCTATATGGCTCACCTGTCAGGTGGATTTAAGAGAGAGCATTTAAGGGAAAGTCTTACACCCTCTATTGCAACAAAATATTGAAGACTTGGAGCAAAAACAAAAGTGTTGCACTTGTACTTTTGTTGTTTATATGTAGATACCCATGAGCCTTAGCTGGCGTTACCATGGAGAAGCAAACAGGGTACGAATCAGAGCTGAAACCAAAAAAAAACAAAAACTTGACAGCGTTGATGAATTCTTCTGAAACTGACCCAGAATCTGACAGTGGACTCATTTCTACTTATCAATATTTCACATGAAGCACAGATACTTAATACTCAGTGGGAGTGTCGTATGGAAATACTCCTTGAAGGTCACAGCAGGTCTCTCACCTTAGGTTGGTTTTTAATTAAATAAATCGATCAGATATTCCTTAAAACAAGTGCAGCTGTTCATCTGTGATACGGACGATTAAGCCTGGAGACCTTCGTCTTCGTTTGGAGCCGCTCCAACCGATGCTCTCCCAAAACAATGTGGATGCAGAAAATAATAATAGCTCAAACCCACTTTCGTATTGGAAGCCTGTGTTATAAAAACTGTGGGTCAGGCTGCTGCACAGGATCCACAGACACACCTTGCTGCTGAATCACAGATTTACCTAGGATTTCATGACATGAAAGAAAAGTTCTTCTTTTTTTTAGTTTAGTCAGGAAAATATTCGTGAATGTCAACGAGCATGAAACAAACATTAAAGTTTCATTCTCATCTTCGCAGCTAAATAAAGACCATGCTCAGCCGCGGAGGGAGGAGGGTTAATCACAGGGTGGATGATGCATGCTGATGGTTTTAAATTGTCCGCAGTGACACGTTCAACAGGCGTCACTGCGCCGGTCTGAGAGAGGCAGGTTTTTATAGTATTAATGACAACAGGAAACGCTGGCCTGACGGAGCGACAGTGACATATCGCCTATGTGTCCGACAGGATGACATTTTGTCACAATGAGAAATGGACTGACTCATGCAGGTGGTGGAGAAAGAACAAATTCTCCATATTTACTTTTCCTCCTTTTCAACAAGTTGAAAACATTTGCTCTAATCTCTTAGGGAAGAAAAAAAAAAAAAAACTCAGAGTCTTTTCTCTTTCAGCCGACCGGTTGGCTGGCCAAAGCTAAAGCCCTACACAGCCTCCAGCAGGTGTTGTGAATATAAAGTAGAGTGGGAGTGCATCAGTCATTGGCCGGTCTCATTTGGTATGCAAAATAAAAATGAGTTATACAAAACGAGGCCTGGCATGAGGCTGCAGACGGGCTCAATACAGCTGCAGAGCAAAGTGACCAAGTCAGGAGAGGAAAAAAAAAAAAAAGGGAAGAAGAAGAAAGAAAAAAAACAAAACACAAAGTCAAAGTAAAGTCAAGTTGTTTCAGCCAAATGACTTCATCAGCTGTTCAGATGTCAACAATCTGATTGAGTGTGAAGTGGACAAAGTAAACCAAAGCCAGGTGTTTACAACACAAGTTAAATTACTCATAAATGTCAACGCAACATCTTTATTACATAAGGACTGAGTCTCACACCTGTTTTTTTTTTTGACTGTTTTGTAACTGTGACACATCACAACTGGATTTTCTGTGACTTTCTAAAACTTTGGGCTAAAACTTGTCACTGAAGGAATCAGAATCTGAGATTGTTAAAGGAACCTGCTTGTATCTTATACATTTGTTTTTCACGTCGACACTAATAGCATGGAGGCAGGGCAACAATAAAAACAACATCAGTATCCACTCAGCTGTCCTTCTCCGCTTTCATCTCCTTAGCAACATCATGCTCCGTTCAGAAAAGCAGAAGGCCTCAGCAAACTCCTTAGATCTCAGGAAGAAATTGTGCAGTGACCCTTTTCTGTGGAAAAAAATGACAAAATAAACTTTTTGTTTTTAAACTTGGCATAAATATCGGAAAGTACTAGGTAGAGAGAGGGAATATAGACAAACTGTGAGTCCCTGGATACCCCCGTATGTGTGCAGTATGGCGTCCTTATTAATAGGCCATTGGGTGTAATAACTCTCAAATACAACAGATATGCTAGCAGCTAACATTTATTAAGCGACACGACAGAAAAAAGTACAACCAAGGCTGATGGGGATGCTGTTAGTTGTGCAGGTATTTGGTTATAAAAGCGTATAAAGGCCTGAACTTTGACCTCATGATCAAGATCAAAACAGAAGTACTCATCCTCTCAGGATCATGAATGTTGGCCCTGCGTACAGCTGTGTCACTGACATGGTAAAAGACTCCGTGTAACAGCGATAAAGCAAAGAAGCTCATGTTTATCAAACCTCTTAGGCAAAGATACAATAGCCGAACGACACCGCTGAGTTAACCGGCTGCTTTCAGCTCCACATCTCTATTTAGACAGCGAAGCGGTTGATGACACAGAATTATTTGCAAATGCCGAGTAAATGTTGACTGTGTAAATATTCACTGGCAGCCCGGCCGTTAATCTACAGTAGTATTGACAGTCTTCTCCTCGCTCAGACGAAGGGTAAGCAAGAAGAAACCTTTCGGAAAAATGTAAACAGTTCATTCAAATGTCGGAGCTGCTCTAAGTCTAAAAGCTCAGAGTTGTTTTTTTCATTGCTTTTTCCACATCTTCCAAACAGACGCACGAAACACACTTTCCACCCAGTGTCCTCCCCTCTTCTTCTCTCTCTCGCTTTCCAAAGTGTTTAAAACAAAAACTCTGGTGCCAGTGTGATGCAGGCAGGATTAGCTGGTATCTTGCCCCCCCCCCCGCCTCCTCCCTCCACACACAAGCCTCGCTCCTTCATTCTCATGCCGTCCACATCTCTGCCTCTGAAAAGCCTCTCTTGCATCCCCACCACGTTGCTGTACAGTAAGTCATCATGGCAGATAGACCGAGCACAGCCACATGAACTGGGAACCAGTAATATTAGCTGTGATAATCCTGATAACGGCCGCGGCACATTCTCTCCTTCTTCGCTCACCAGAACTGAGACGCATTTACCCAGCATTCAAATAAGAGTGTGAAAACCCAATTTAGATGGAGAAATTACTTCTCTCACCTTCACATTGTGTGGTGGCTTTCAAATGACGGACGACTCTGGAGCGACTGTGTCAGACTTTTCACATATGCACACACACACAAAGCCAGGGTTTGCTGCCTCCATGGGGACCTGTCATTGATACAATATGTTTCCCTTCCCTTTTAAACTGAACACACAACACTAGACCCAACCCTACACCTCCACACAGCCATTTAAACTGGTGCGGACCAACTCATGACACAACTTCAACTCTAATCTGTTTTTTTCTTGGCTTTTGAAGTATTCTAGTTTACTTTAGTCGTCGGGATATCTGCATTTTTAAAACACTGATCAAACGTATGTTGTTGGGGTTTGATATACGCTCCCACCTGGCCAAGAAATATAAATGAAAATATTCATATATTCATATTTTTACTTACTTAAATGCCCATAAATGATCAGAACGATGTCCACAGTTTGACACCAATGGGTCTTTTCCAGCTTTTGTCAAAGACACTACATATATTTATCACAACAAACTGGCAAAACTCATCAAAACCGTAAACAGAGTCTGTTTTCATCACATAAACAACAAGGTAATAAAAACATATTTGCAAAAGTCAAGCGCCACAGCAGCTCCAAATAAGAAAGAAAAACCAAGAGGCCGAGGAACTAATTGATAAAAAGATGCAATTAAACGAATCAATAACAGGAAGTTCATTTGCAAACACGTCTCAGTTATTGTTTTGGGCGTTTTTTAGCTAAAACCAGCTGCAGATTTGACTCGTCTCTTTGTCAAACACATGATATCAAACTGATGCTATTTGAGGACATCACCTTGAAATGATGTAAATTGACTGACTTATCGACAAAGTACAAGGCAGACTGATCAATAACGAAGTGATAAGACAGTTGAATGGGACAGGATTGGTCATAATTGAGTGTGAAGAAGAGACATCAAGAGGAAGGCGGCGCTGCAGGAATCACAGATCAATGAAGAGACATTGTAACACCTCTCCGATACAGACGTCCCATCTGTCTTCACAATGATATATTTATAGATCAGACCATAACTACTGAAAGAGATGTCGGCCGTCAAAAGGTTAGCTGAGGCGTGTTGGTGTCAGTCCGCAACACTAGACGCTTTAAAATCCTCTCTCATATGGCAATAAAGCCTTGTGAATTTATATAGGAGTTCTGCTAAACATATATATATATATAAAAAGACGGGGGTGGAGGCCGACGATTGATCCAGCTTCCTCTGGAGACGCAGCTCCTCTGCTGCTGTCAAAGAGATTTCACTCCTAAATTTTAATTCATAACTTTCTGTGGGTGGAGTGTGGATCCTGTCGGACTGCAGGCTTTCGCTGGTGGAGGTTTTACGGACATTAATGTCCACCGTTTTTATAAATTAGATCTTATATCGGTTATAAATCAGTTATTTAGGAGATGTCAGTCATTCATTTATAAACTGTAACAAGATAGATTCATTTGAATGGATTTAGATGGTGATATAATACTTTCCTTATGAAAATCACTAAACACGAGTTAAACATTTATATTTTATGTGTGAATTAGTATCAGTGTAGGAGGAATGTTTTATAAATGATGAATTCATTATCTACTGTCTATATACTGCATTATAAATCCACTTCCTCGTCTGTTTATGTGCGTTCACGTTTATGGCCTTGATGGTTTTTCTGTTTTAAAACGTCGTAAATACACTGAACTTTCCATTTAAATTAAAACCATCTGAGTAAATTCCAGTCAGGTGTAAAGCGCCTGTGAAACAGCACTCGGAGTGACTCAGTTTATTTCCAATTTATCTGAACTGTGTTGGAAAATCAAAACACTTCGCTGTGCATCTGAACTGCTTATTGTCTTTGTGCTTTAACAGTGGGTTTTAGCATCGTCTGTGTGTCAATGCCACTGTAGACTTTTATTCTTGAAAGAGATTTTAATCGCACTTTGAATAAAGGAAGTTAAACCGGTTTCTGGTTTAATAGGATGAGATTGAACTCCTGTAAGTGAATATAGCCTATAAGATGAGACAGAGCTACAGTACATAGAGGTAAATCTTTAATCATATTTGGGGTAGTCATTTTAATTCCTCTGTCCCTCTCTCTGTGGGCTACTTTCAATTGATTTGCTATGACTAAGCCGGTGTGCTGGGGATCTTCTCCGTGACCACCGGACCTGAACTGCTGGATTACATGATGACAAACAGACTGTGAGCAGCAGCTCGGAGCCTAATGGGACCTGAGATGACTCTTTCTCAAACATTGCCGGGGCAGAAGAGTGTAGCCTGCAGTGGGTTTTTCTGGAGGATCAAGACCTTTTAATGACTAAAGTACCTTTCACTCGAGCGGTGACAGAAGTGAAAGCCCCTCTCCTCGTGCCTCTCTCGCTCTCCCTCCCTCCCTCTCTCTCTCTCTCTCTCCTTCCTTCTCCCTCCTCAATCCCCTCACTCTGCAGAGTGCAGCCAAACAGAAAGCAGCCTCTTGCCTCTGCTGTCATCGCTGTGGACCAGGCGGAAGCTGCTGAGTGCTGCGGACCCAGAAGTGCAAAATTCATCAGGGATCTGGAGAGAGTGAGAGTGTGGAGGAGGAGGTGGTGGTGGTGGTGGTGGTGGTGGTGGTGGGGTGGGAGTAAAGAGGAGAGGAGAGGCATACCGTCTCCCTCCTTCACTTGGCGGGCTTTTTCTGCAGCATCCCTCCACTTCATCATGGATCTCTGGAGTAACAAAGTCCTGGGGATTATTACACAAGTCGCCCTGATAGTTTTCAGCTCCTGTGGGGTAACGAGAGGAGGTGAGTGTGGTCACATTTTTCACTCTGCGTGACGGCAGGGATCTGATGTGGAGTTTATGGAGCCGCTGCTGCTCACTTTATGTTCATTTTAAACATTTAAATAAGTGGAGCTCATGTGCAGCAGGAACAAGTGTGAAGTTCCTGAGCTAATGCAGGAGTGAACTTAGTGTTTAGTTGAGCATGTTGTGAATTAACTAATGCAAATGAGCCTTTTTCAGCAGCATCAGGATTAAGGAAACATGCTCGACAACATGTGCTCATTGATTTCTTTTCATACATTTATGCAGAGATTTCCACACACTGCACCTTAATGAGGCAGAGGGAGCCGGTGGGAAGCATGTGGGCGGGGAAGCTGAGTGAAAAACACTTTTTTCCCCTCCTGAGCTTATTTAAAAGGTTTCCCTTGAGCAAGGCACTCAGAGCCCCACCTGCTCCAGTGGAGCTGCACAGGCTGCAGAAGTCGGTGGTTGCAACATAAAGAAGTTTCATCATTTTACGAATTTCTATTTTTATTTCTTCATCTCTTTGGTGCTGAGGGCTGTTGGACAGGAAGTGTCCAGTTTCTCATAATCAAAATGACTCCTCTTTTCTCCTCATGTTCTTTTGTGGACGGATGATTTCCCATGTTATTTTTCTCTCCATGTTTCTCTCTGCATAATGAACTTTACCGGTGATTTGCAGGGGTGTGGGACGTGTGTAAATATGTATAAAAACTGTCATCACTTTAAAAACAAAGAAAAAAAACAGACAGAGAGAGAGAGAGAAAAAAAAAACTGGCCTGAAAGGCTCATAATTCATTGATGGCACATTTGGTATCCTGCATCTCGTTTACTGTGTTGATGGAAATGTCAACAGAGGGATCATTTTACATCGGAGCTGTTTGCATGTGCCAAACACTGTCAGAGCAGTGGAAATGCTGCTAACACAGCCTCATGAAGTGGCTGTCAGAAGATCAATGTTTAACCAGGATGAGACTGATGTTGTGCTCAACTGAATTTTCCAATCAACATCTGTGGGCAAATAATATTCATTAAATAGTTGAGAAAATAAAGCAGCGCTAAGTGAGTCAAGGTGAGAGGAGTGGGGGACAGATATTACCTCATCGGGTTTATATCCCCCTTGACAGCTGCTGGAGAGACACACACAGGCGTTATGGGCTTTGAAAGGGTAAAATAAGAGAGATAAAGAGATTTCTTTGCCCTGAAGGAAATGGTTCGGACTCAGCAGAGTGCCTTTCACAAACCATAACCAAAAGAAAAGATAACGCTGCTGTCTCTCTCTCAAATCAATAAGTGTTGCTCGAAACCCCTTTTTCGTCCTCTTAGGAGAGCAAACATACACTACATCATCCATTTAATAATCTCAGACGCCCAGACCTCTCTCCAGATTTTATTTGACTTTGTGGTAGTGCTGAGCCAGTGCTACAGGCAAGGTCTGACTCCAGCTATTTGTCAGGGTGAACAAAGGAGGTAAAAAAAAAAAAAAAAAAACACGTCACGAGAGGGCAGATGCTTCTGCTGCTGTTTCTGTAGCCGGTCGCAGTGACCCCGCTCACTCACTGAGGCAGCCGTGTGCTTATTTAGGAGGGGGGGGGGGCAGTGGGTGGTGTGGTTGGAGGCCAGTGTGTCACAGGATATTTGAGTCCACTGATTAACTGAGAAAATCTGCCACAAACAGCATTGTGTCGCCCAGAAGAGCCCCCAAGGAAGGAAAAAGAAAGAGCGTCTCGGTTCATGTGGGGTTAGAGCTGCTGGAGAAGCTCTTGGACACTAGTTAAGTAAAAGCTAAATGCTAAAAACAATCATGATGTACAATCATGTAACTTGCATTATATTACAGAGGAGATACAAGTCAGGTGCCTCAGATCGAAAAATCAAAATGGAGGACAAACCTGTGATCTCACGTTGATCTCTACGTCATGTTTGTTGGTGTCAGACGGGCTGGTGCGAGTGTTTCTACACCGGCTGATCTCTCGAGGTTTTCACATGCACCAGTCAGTGTTATCTTCTTTTTCACAGGGACTCTTGCACCAAGGTACGATGGGAACAAAAATGACACTGATAAATAAATGAATAAAAGGTTAAGAAAAGAAAGGAATGACAACAAAATAAATGGACTGAGCCTTCGCTGAGTGCTTCATTATGAACACATACCTGCGCTGGATAATTACAGCAGATATTCAGCAGAAACATCTATATCATAGCAGCAGGTGTGAGCCAGGACTTCCAGCACTTGGCAAAAGCCACTGTGGAGTCATTAGAGAGGATCAACGAACTCTTTCTCTTCTGTGCTGCAGATAATATATGCACAACGTTGCATATATTCTACCTTTTAAAGAGCGCTGATGTCTCTGCAATAGATACAGATGTGCAGAGTGGTTGAGTCAGCAAGCTAAGGAGCTAATTAAATGTGGATGGTAATGAAGAAACAGTTAGTGCACCTCACGGGTTCATTATCTATTGATGCCTTTACTTACAGACACTGTACCACCTGCCTACCGTCACATGACTGAACTTATCATTCGTCAGTCTAAAAATGATGAGTTAAACAATGTCGTATATTTGCATGCAAACACAGCAACAAGCGTAGCGCGAATTTGTGCTGCTCAGTTCACTTTGTGTCCACAGTCTATTTGTCATTTTGTCCTGATGCACTGAAGCAGTGGCTCAGTCGGCACCTGTGACTTGCCTTCAGGTGACTGCGTGTGTGACACAGAGCTCGGCTGCAGTTTAGCGGTGGGATTTGTCCGAGATCGCTGAGCTCAGGGAGGGAATGATATGCTGCATAGAAATGTGGTTTAATGAAGTTACGGCTGTGGAGCAGCAGAGCAGAGAGAGCTAAGCAGGACCGAGCAAGAAAGCCAGCAGCAGCAGCAGCAGCAGCACAGCTCAGAGCGGAGCAGGTGGAGGGAGGAGATGGTGCCGATATGGTTGATGTCTCATTAGAACACCAAGGTAAATGCAGCGTCACTTATCGAAGGACTGCACTGATTTGCCAACAGCAATTTGGGCTCAAACCCACACACAAGGTCCATGTTCAGGTTCAGTGAGGGAAAAACCAAAAGTTCTGATTCGGCCTGATAAAAAAGTATAAAAAAGTTATTTTTCATTGATTATGTAAATGCCTGCTACACCTATGCAGATGCTCTCACTCGGTCTGGCTGATTAAGCCTGAGCTCCGGCTGCAGCTGGGCGGGGTCGCGCTGAGACGGGGTCAGCAGACTAATATATACTTGGTTTAATCAGGAAGTCACAATGATCTCATTTACAATGATAATACGAATTATTATAAAGGTGCAAGTTCTCGCACACGTGAGACTCAGACGTATCTGCATTTTAAAAATCTCAATAATCACCATTAACAACTTTCGACTTAATTACAATTCATTAACCTCTAATATGCACCGCACGGCATTATGGGATTGTTGTGTGCATGTAGTCGATGATGACATTTTGCTCCATTGTGACAGCGTGAATTTTTAGTTCTTACCAGACTGATTTTTTGATACTACCATGCGGGGGCAGTCAAGTCAGACATTAAAAATGTTAGGGGCTCTTAATTATTGCAAAGACATTTCTATGCACATGCTACAGCACAGAGTCTCTCAAATACAGAAGCACCTATGAGCCAATGTCACTGTCAAACATCATACACCAGAGAGAGAGAGAGAGAGAAATGATCAGATTTAATGGATTTGTCCCTCTCCCAAGTTTGGTGAGAATCGGTCGAGTACTTTCTGTGCAATCCTGCTGACAAATAAACAAACGCAGCGGAAAACATTACCTCCTTGGAGGAGGTAATAGGCAGGAGCGCTCGTCACGGCTAACATACAGAGAGTGCTTGTGATGAGGTAAAGTGTGCTTCCAGGACGCTGTGGCTGTCAGATAAAAAAAAGAAAGAAAACACACACACACACACACATACACATGCAGCTAGAGACACACAGGAGGCGCATGATGTTAAATTGTCTCTCTGTCTCTCCAGTGTGGTTATATAAGACCCCCATGGGATTGTTATCTCTTCTCTCAGCTGATTTGGAGTCAGTGGAGTGTGTGCTCTAATCACAGCCTAATGACTGATGGTGCTGCTGCTCCCCAAACCTGTGTGGCTGTGCATGTGTCACCGAGTGTGTGTGTGTGTGTGTGCAAATGCATGTGTATCCATGTGCTTGTGTGTGTGTGTGTGTGTGTGTGGGCATCTTCAGATAAGAAGCAAATAGCCACAAGTGAGTGCGATGTGAGGACGGCGAGGGAATGCCAGGCAGCGCGGCGGTTGTTTGTGCGTGCACAAAATGCCTATATGTGTGGATGATGTGCCCGTGTGCACATGTTCTGTTTAGATAACGAATGACTCACCACTCACCGTCTCCAGTCTCCAGAGTAGAGAGGTTCTCGAGTTAAAAACTAATGTGTCATGAGGTGCTGCGCCTGGAGAGACGAGGCAGAGGAGGTGGTGTCCTGTCAGTGAGCTGGTTGGAGAAATGGGCACCGTTGGCTAATAACGAAGGCTGTGCTATCGAATCAGCAAAGGGCTAAATGTAAGACATGCTTTCTGCTATGCAGCACCTGAAAGCTGTCCTGTGTTAACATGTGGTAATAACAGTGCTCAGAGTTTGTGTATTATTTAACTATAATTACAAAATCACAGTGGCTCTCGAGCTCTCATCACATTTTGTATGATGGTGGGAAAAACTGATGTTTAAAAAATGTGATATTAATAAATAAATGGCAACCGACTGTGCTGCCGACTTCAAGCACAATGACAATGTGCTATTTTTCAATGAACTTGATGCCTTGTGAGAAAGATAAACATGTGAATATAATCTAATGAGTCACGCGTTTCCCTGCAAAAATCCCACTGTCATTCATGATTCATGAGACGGCGGAGATGAGGGAAAGTGAGAGGAAGCTGAGGGGGAAAGCCCCTCTCATATTTCTTCTTTAGTGTCATTTATGAAAATGTGTGTTCAGAGACGGAGAGCTATAAATGCGATCCGATGAAGTCAAGGCTGCGGTTACGGCAGCCGCGGCCATCGGGGTAAACTTGCAGCCATCAGTCAGGAATCTAGATTTATTAACCCAGGGACAAGTAGTTAAGTGATAAAACTGACAGAGGCCTGCAGTCCATCCATCTGAGTTTGTGATGCATTGATATGAGCTCAAGGCCAGTCCCACTGGAGCTCCGGCTCACTACACACACACTCGTTTATCACATGGTCCTGTCATAACCTGAGATGACTTGTAGTTGGTTCAATAATCTGTCAAACCGTGTTAAGGTCAGAGGGCGCTGTCACTCATCGTGGGTCCAGGTCTGGACTGAGAAGAAGCAACGAGAGGCACAAGAGCCACTGCAGACGCCCCGACCACCTCATGAAGATGAGGAGAAAGGAGAAGAGGATGAAAGAAAAGAAGAAGAGGAAGAAAAATGAAGAGGAAAAAGGGTGAAGAACAGGAGGAGGAAGATGGAGGAGATGAAAAAGAAGAGGAGGCATAAGAAGAGGACACAGAACAGGAGATGAAGAAGAGGAATATGTAGAAGAAGAAGAAGGATGAATGATGAAGAGGATGTAGAGAAAGAACAAAATGCCTGAAAAAGAGAAAAAAGTAGGATGAAGAAGAGGAAGAAGGTGAAGAAGAAGGTGAAGGAGAGGGAGAAGAGAAAGAAGAGGATTATGATGAAGCAGGCGGAGCAGATAAAAAGAATAAGAAGATACCTGTGATTCTGAACATGATGATGATAATGATGATGATGATGATGATTTGAATGAAGGATGGATATGATGATGAAAAAAGTGGAGAAGAAGACGATGACCACTAACAAAATGATGAAGAAAGAGTAGACACAGAGGAGGAGGACGACGGTGATGAAGAAGAAAACATATAACGATGACGAGGTTAAGAAAATACGGAAGAATGAGATTATGATAACGTTGGTGATCATGATGATGAAGATGAGGAGGAGGAAGAAAAAGAAAGAGGAAGATAAAGCTGAAAAGGAGGAAATAAATGACGATGAAGAGGAGGACGGACCATCGCCCCTTCAGCTTCTGACCGACCTCTCACACACAGTCCACTGTGGCTGGCGAACAGATTCCCTCTGTGCTCGATGCTGTTCGTACGAACCCTGCAACACACTGTGGCACAGTGAATGGCTTGTTATTCATTGCCACTGTCTTGGGTCGAGCATATTAACGTAATGCAGCTCTAATGGATGCTGCTGCCTGTTGAATACTGTTCCTAACATTCATTTCTAGAGGAGCTGAGCCGAGACGGTGCATTCACAATTCAGATGATATGATATTCTGTGTTGGCAGGAATCTTGTGGAGCGCTGGGCATAATTTAACAAAACACCTACATACCAGAGCTGCCTCCACCTTTCTTTAGACTGTGAATGACCAGCTGCTCTTTCTCTCACTCCGAGGGATGATTAGATCATATGTAATGTCTAGATAAATGTGAGTGGATAGGAAATGTCACTGCTGTTAAATGTGGTAGCTGACATTGAACACCGCAGGACAAAGCTCAGTCCGTGCCAAAACTTTAAGATGCAACAGAGATACGGCACCTGACGAGCAATTTAACGACTCGGTTAATGAGGTGGAAGAGCGGAGCGCACACCTGCAGCTCCTCCAGTGCCAGAGCATTTCTAAAACTTTGTTCCCCACTTCACCTGATTTTTATGGTACTTTGGACCGGAGTCGTTTTACAGAACTGCAGACGTGCAGCTGGCGGCGACTCGCTGACCAGACTTTTCAAGGACTTTCCAGGCCCAGTTCCCTCCAATCCAGCGACCCAGAGCGGCATAGTTAGAGACACATTAAGGTTATTACTGTTTGCTACACAAAGACTTTTCATAACGAGAACTCGCAGCTTCACAGAGGCAACAATTAAAAGCGGACAATGTGTGACCTCAACAGAGACAGAGAGAGAGGATAATGTGGTATCTACTCAAAAGACAAATCTAAAAAGCATCAAATCTCATGCAAACCAGCTGAATGTCACAGTCCCCCAGTACAATCCTGAGAAAAACATTCATTTGTCACATCACATATTGACGATAACCACAACATGTCCCATTATGTGGGTTGTGTATAGTGCACTTAGTAGAAACTAATGTAGAACACGCTAAATGTGATAAAGATGATTTTCCAGCATCTGTTCAGCTTCATGAGTGTTTCAATAAAAAATATATCACTGCCGCCATCATTACACGTTAATTTCTTGTTGCTCCATGGAAGGAAACGTTGTGAAATATGCACAAGCAAAGCTTTGCATATTCATCAAAGTGTTGAAACACGCTGAAGACTACAGCTACTATAACACGACTTGTACGGTAATGAGAATATTTGGCAGTTTCTTACAGTGGCGTCCTGAGTTTCCTAATAAATTTCATCATAAGCATCTAAGCGAAGAGCGGTTCTTGTTGCTGAGGACCGACTCTGAACTGGAGACTGCAGGTTGAGTCTGTCCTTCACCCACAAAGCGCAGCTTCATCCACCACTTCAGAAATGTGTCTGTGTGAAACTTGTGCAAAACTTTCCAACAGGTGATTGAGTTTTAACAATCTCCTCGGGGCAGCAGCTGTAACACAAGGCCATGATGAAGTGTCACTGCAGCAGTGGTGTTGGCAGTGAAGTGGGCACGTGTCACTGACCTGCATGCACACACACACACACACACACACACACACACACTGTCTGTCTTTGATGTTTATGTATAATTTAGGCTACTGCAGTGCCAGTGAAAGCTAAATGAGCACACGTGACGCGTGCAAAATCTGGGTTGTACAAAGACCAGCTGGCCTCAGGACGGCAACAGCACGGGTAAAGAGATGCAGCCATCATCACTGCGAAGAGCAAATTCCTCTGCTGTTGCAGTGAATTTGAAATAATTAGGCTCCTCTTGTTGAACCCACTGTCTCACTTTTTCTCACCGAGGGGCTGGACGGTGTTTTCTGCTGTGATTTGACTTAATGGGAGAAGCCTGGAGAGTTTCTTTGCTGAAATGACAAAAAAAAGTAAAATGAGCATGAAATGAGCATTAGTCACCTGCTGTGACATAAAACCACATTCTTGTTAGTCTCACTAACCAGTAGCTATACCAGCGATTTTTGGAGACGTTCTACCTGATGCATTGGTCTTCCAGTCGTTTTGTTCGTTTTATTCCAACACTAGTCTGCTGGAAAAAAAAAAAAGTTTTGAAATGCCTTGTTCAAGGGCACAATATCTGCTGCACTTTCCCTGCCAGGCTTGGTGATTAAAGTCTGTGACTTTCCCTTCACCAGCCAGATTCTCTAACCTTTCCAGCATTACAGCCATGGGGGTTTCAGTTTTCTGCCTGTGTAGATGGGATGAAAGTTAAACCTGGCAATTTCGGAGTAGAAGAGATTTCCAAAAGAGAGCCTCCAATTTGGCGATCAAAATGGTAGAATAATCTGCACGACATAGGTGTTGATGTAAGAGAGAGAGAGAGAGAGGGAGGAAAAAAAAAGCTGGAGTTTCTGAAGTTGATGATGTGAAGTAAATTGCAAGGAGTTTAAATGCTGTCGCTCCTTTAAAAGGGGAGGGGAGGTGTGGAAAGGCATGCTGCCAGATGCTTCAACTTAAATCTATAAAAGGTGGTTGTGCTTCTCAAGGTGCTACTTATGTTTTTGAATGCCCTTGTCCTAAATTACATGTGGGTGAGCCGGCGAGTACACACTGAATAGGACATGCATCAGTGAACACAAGCACTTGATGCCTTCCCTTGTTGCTTACAATTTCCTGCATGGAGCGCCGACACGTGTGCAAGCGTTAAAATTCTCCACCACACAGATCGGGTCAGAGCCTCCCACCAGGGGAGGACACGACAAAGAGCTCCCACACTGAGCAGAGGCTCTGTGGATATTAAATCTGTGTACCACACACCCAGAGGGACTCCATCAGGAACTTCAGCTTGACTTTCGCTTTTTGGGTTTCTCTGCATGTTACTTATGTATTGTACTTAAAGATTTATGTTTGTGTTCAGTTATGCACTGCACACTTTATGCAGATTGTACAGTATATATTGTCTGAAACTACTGCCTTGTGGTGTGCGTACACCTCCGCGACCGCCACCTAATCAAGCCTCAGGAAATATGGCCGCCGTGACTTTAACTTTTGAGCTTTTATCACCAAACTTCAATCACTTCACCCTTGAGTCCAGGTGAGCATTTGCACAAAATGTCCTCACCAAGATATCTCGTTCATGATATTGGGATGGATGGGCAGACAACCTGATGACAAAACGCCTGTGGCTACAGCTGTTGCCAACACACAGCCCTCCAAAAAATATCAGCGTCCTTTTTAAACTGGCAGATAACAGGCTGGAAACGTTGTTTTTTCAGCATTCATGTACTGTAGTGATCCTCACAGCTCGGCAGCTGCTCGACAGACAGTCCTTGCCAGAGAGGCATGCTGTGAGGAAGGCAGGCCGCTCGGAGCGAAAACACCCAGACCTGTCTGATAAAATACAGTTTGATAAATGGCACCAGGTCAATTTAGAGGCCCATTAATATCAGACAACATACATCTAAAATACCCTCGGTCAAAGCGCTGGTGCAGAGAATATTTTGGTTTCTATTTTCTCTTCATCACTTGAATAATTGTCACTGACAACTCGGGCTAAACGAGCCACCGTTGTGCGAGCCCTCTGCTTCAAAACAACTGTGAGGAAATTAAATTCAACATGACACACTGCAGCACAAGACGTACCGACTCTCCTGGGTCCACAAAGGTCGTGAAGAGTGGGAGGCCACGTTCACAGATTCATTATTTCAGTTACCGGACCGTTTTTTCCACACGTGAGAGCTTTCATGATCTTAATTATAGATCGTAGGATCCTTGTATTATTATTACTGCATGCGCCATCAGGACGTTCTCCACCCCTGAGGATGAGGGTTTTAATTCAAAATGTCACCGTGGATGACATCCAAATACCAAAAACATATGCACTATTGATGCTGCTCCTTCACTTTGACTGTCATCCTCCTCTTATCCATAGATTATATCTGTCTTTAATGATGCATTAGTCACACTGGCCGTGCAAATGTACAATAAGTATGTATGATTATTGTGCACAGTGAAACAGGGTTTAATTCACTGAGCAGCACTAAACCATGACTGTCCGTGGCTCTTGTGAACCTGTGAATCGTCTCATTGTTGTTGTTTACTGAAGTGGAGGAAGTTGCTCGTCATCTTGATTTAACTGTGGGGACTGCTATTTCAGTGAGATTATAAAGCAGATGCTACGGGTGGAGAGACAGGGGGATGAGAAGATTAACAAGCGTATACTGTTAGAGCTCACTCCTCTGGATGAGTAATGCTTAAAACACATGTCATGCATGTGCAAAATACTGAGAGTCCTGAGAGCATTTTTTCTGTCTTTAGTGCTTTCAAACCTGCAGAGCTTTGAATGTGAAAGCTGACAAGGTGGGGAAGACTAATGATTCACAATATCTCTGTTTAGGCCAAGGGCTGTTGGCCTAACACTCCATTAGCAACCATAACACTCAGTCCGCTGCGCACCTCTGAAATGCTTCTGCAGCATGTTAAGAGTGTGTTAAAACTGGCAGGCTGAATGCGAAAATGTTAAGAGTGCTTAAAATTATCTCAGAGAAAAAGCTAAATGGAGCCAACAATTCAAACCGAGGGCAGCTGACTATCCACTGCATATGTGTTTGCACTTCAAAACATGATTACTGTATGCACAGCTACGACAGTATTTGTGTTGTTTCCTAGATAGCTGCAAACATCTACATTTTTTCATTGTACTACTTTCTAGTCCACAGTGCCCTTGTCGCTGTGCGGTCACAAGAAATTGGAGGGTGCACATGCATCCATGCAGAGCCTCACACATCCTGATGACTGAAATTTATGTCACTCTGACCCTTGTGGACATTGGCACAGAGGGATGTCTAAAGTTGGCACAATGTGCTGTTAATGTGCACGCACAGCTGTTAGAGGAACAGGGAGAACCTGGGAAACATAAATCAAATTCAAAAAGGGAGAAAGAAAATGTGCACAAAATAGACTGGGCTAACAGACTGGCCCTGATCTCGCATGGTTTGGGAGAAGAACCGAATATTTCCTTTACAAAAATAGTGGCTGATGTATTATAAAAATCCATGGCACACCGGTCGAGAACCACTGCTACTGTATAAACCACAAGCTAATTACTAATCCAGCCCATTAATAAAAGCTACAGCGTCAATATTAACAAACAAATGTCATGTGAGCAGCACCTCACTCTTACAAGCACCAAACAATGCAATGCAAAAGAAAACAGCCCTTGTTTGGGATTTCCCCCACAGGTGCAGTCAGTCCAAAATGTGTCAACGTCAACTGTGTTTGCGTTCAGATCAGATAGAGCACTGACCTGTCAGAGTGCACTGTGTGTGTGTATGATGTGTGTTCAGGCTGGTGCCAATCCAAAAGACTGGCACGATCCTACCCCAGGGTAGATAGTTCATCCGTCTGTTGCAGTGGCCCTGTACGTTCAGGTTGCTGGAAATGGAGCTGGAAGTCTTATCATCTACTGCAGTGATGGATCCTCTTCACCAACCCTGCATTTACAAACAGGCTTTAAGTCTCTGCTCTGCTTTTCGTTATATTTCATTCTTATATTTATTGATGTTATGGATGTTGTACAACATCAATTTGAATTCATATAGAGTATAATTTGTCACTCTCTAGTTCAACTTCCAAATTTATTGTGCTCTAACACTAATACCGTTAGCATGTATCGATGCAACACATAAATCCCATAAAATTATTTCATTTTAGCAAATATGAGTTATTCTATTCTATATGAGTTACTCTACGAGTGTACTTTCTTTCATTAACATGGTGAATATTCCGATAAAACTTACATTTTAAGCGGCAACTGTAAGACACTTTAACGGTAAAACACGGTTAAAAAAAATGCTAGGTCACTTCGTTGCTAACGTTCGTTGCTACGCGGCCGTTGCTATGCTAACGTAAAACTAGCAAAGAAGAAGAACTAGCTAGCTCGTGAACTCAACGGGTCAAGTGTAACTACTTCCGGTGTTCTCGTGGCTTCTGCAGCCGGTGTACTGCCAGACCACCGGACGTCAATTACCGTCTTGACTTAAGTTTCTGTAGGTTAGTAAAACTCGACGTTATAAAGTTGAGTCGATGTATCCAGCTCAAAACGCGCAGCAAAACGCCGTGTTTAACACAGTAAGTGAGGAATGAAACAAAAGTTAGCTTAACTGTTATAAGTCTAATAACGCACGTATAAAAGCTAGCCAAAAAGTTGACTACTTTATAGCTGTATTCTTTTTTTATTTTTATTTTTATTTATTTATTTATTTTTTATCAGTTTAGGGTCTTTTTAATCAATAATTTGTAAACTGCACTGTTAAGTTGTGTAGCTGGGGTTTGATGTTACACATGTTGAAGAGAGTGGATTTTCCTTTATGCGGCTAAAACAATGACTAATAATAATGACTTCGTCCTCCATTTCTTCCTGCCAACCCTCATTTGCTTCTCTATAACCAAAAATGAAGAATAACTTACCAGTTGAAAGGTTCTTAATAATGTATTTCATTTTTCTCTTAGTATCCTTAGTTGCTTCCCTGTAGCAACTACCATCCATATGTGTGTTTTGTTTAAAGATGAACTGCTCAGATGTTGACCTTGCAGACCAAGTTATTAACATTAACACTACAGACTCAGAATTACAGCAGGGTACTAAAGCTGTTCCTAAGTTCAGTTTTCATAAGCCTTATGTGCTAATTTATTTCGTCGTTACAACAAATTTAGTTGTATTTGGCTACTGGCCAAACTTATGCTTAGCTTGTCATTGCATATGCTTGTGAATGTTTTTCTTTTTCATAGCATCAGATTAATTCACTTGGACTTTCATTTCCCAAGCCAGCTAATATTTCTGGGATAAAGTATAAACACATTTTATAAAATCTATCACTTTTTAATTGAAACATTACTAGTCCAGGTTTTCAAAGACCTATAATTATAGTCCATAGCTGTTAATGTTACACTGACTTATTCATTATGCATAGCATTGTGCAAAGAGAACACAACAATGAACAAAAGCCATATAAAATCCACGTCTCATGAAAAAGAGACCAAAGTCAAACTTTCTGTGCAAGTTCCCCTCACTGGGCAGAAATGTGATCAAAGCAGCGAGGCCAAGTTTGATTGAATCTCAACTAAACAAGATAAAGACAGCATAAGATCTTTCTTTTATATAATCTCACCAAGATATGTCTCAGTTAAGCATCTGTTATTAACGGCGAGATACGGCTGAAGACTCGACCGGCTTGTTCAAGTTTGCACTGCAGAGTATTACAAGAATAAGTCAGCTCATTTAATAAATCACACATAAATGCTCACAAATGTATATATTTATGTGAAGACCTCACATATAAGTTTACATTTGTATGGTTCACCAACGCAAAGTTAAAGATCAACTGTAAAGCTTGCATTTGCATACAGGTACATGCTGTTGTGTCAGCATATCAGAGGGCAGTTGTGCATTACGATACTGCATTGATGTTATAAAATCATTAACCATCAGAGCGTAAGAGGTATGAAAAGCCTCCTCTGATGTCACTGATCCACTCCACCAGTGGCCATGCAGGTTGTCTCATTAATGTGCCTCCTCTCCTCGGGCAGTTAGGACACAATACATTAACTCTCCAGCAGCTTCTCATTATAGTTGAAAAAGCTGTTTACACAAGGCTAATGTAAGGCCTGATAATAGAGGATTAGGCTCCAGAAATCTCAGACATTCTCATTTTCAGAGCTGAAATTGAAGAGGGCTGTTCTCATTGTGAGGCAGGCAACTCATTGTGCAGGGAAGGAGCACAGTTTTCAGCAGCAGTGTCTCGTTTTCTGCAAAATATGTCCTGATTTTTAATCTGCTGTTCTTTCTTGTCTGCGGTTTACAGAGGTGTGTCACGGTCCGCTGGTGTCGAATCTGCTGCCATCATCCTTCAGGAGCTCCTCACAGCTGTCCGGCAGCCATGGGCCAGGTTTTGCAAAGCTGAACCGGAGAGAGGGTGAGCAACAGTAATTGTTATCATGTAATCTCTACAGTGTGGTACTATGCAGCACAAACCAGCACAGTTATGATGGCAGGGGAGACATGTGTCTGATCTGACAATGGCAAATGTGGATCACATTTTACAACATGTTGTAGGCATAGACTTGATTATATTGAACTATATTAGACAAACACCTAATTAGTTGGTTAGCCATTGCTCCCCAGTGCAGATCCTGCACTTGTGCGATTGTGAGTTATGCTCATGAATCAAAGACACTGCAATGATTGCTGACATTGAACCAGGTTGTTCCACATCTAAACACCCGGATGCCAACACGTCATACTACATTTGACGATATACTGATGTTCAGATTTTCCGCTTTAAGGTAGATTAAGAGTTGGCTTCACTGGTCACCCCGGGATTAGATGTTAGTATTCATAAGAAGCACACGACTGCTCATTCTTACATGTCAGCTAGGCCACAGTGGGATCTTTCAACTGTTCCATGTCTACCTCAGCAATACGCCCCAGTATTCACATATAAAATTTAGCAGTTTAACATGAATAAATTATTGCTGCATCCTTGTCTTCCTTTCTCCTCGTTCTTTCTTTTCTTTTATCTCCTGTGTTTTCACCGGTTGTGCAGAGAGAGGAGAGTACACTGTCTATTCGCCTCCTTTTTGTGCTGTTTTTAGGTGAATATATTAGACAAGTGCATCACATACTCGGCAAAAGGTTTGTTTTTGTCACAGAAATAACTGACAAGTTGACAAGTAGTGAAAAAACCGAAACCTATGTGCTGATACACAGAGGTGTGAGAAATAACACCCTTTTTTGTGCACTCTGGCATGAAGAGTTGGCTGCTTTCCACTAATACCAGAGACACGTATCGGATGGAAACGCTGTGATATCTTTGTCTTTGACGCGACAGAGGATCTGAATGATTTTCACCACCTGGGAGACTGCAGGAAACACAGCCAGCAGGATGCTGTTTCCTTGGTGTGTTTGATGGCAAAAGCTGTGAGCAAACACACCCGCTGTGTTCCCTCGCTTCAGTCAACCTGCTCTGTCTGTTTACCGATCTGAGTTTGATCTGTGTAAAGGAGTATCGGATGCTTCTAAAGAAAGATCAGATGCATCTGAATGGCAAAGGATAAGTTGGGGTTTTTTTTCCTGTACAGTTCAAAAACAGAGAAGCAAAGAGAGGAAGTAATGAAACAAGATGGAAATTGAAGATGTGCCTCTGATTTTGTACATGTTTTATCTGGGGCACACACACACACACAAAGAAAAGATGATGGTAACACCGTTGGCACTCTGTCAGCATCACTCAGCAGTTAAAGCTGTCTCGTTGTATGGATTTACATGCATACATGTTGTGCACACAAACATGCAGCTGATACAAAGACAAAGTTAAACATGCATGGGGTGTGATAGAGAGCCAGTGCTGCTTATGAGCTAAGATTGTTCCCTGACACTAAACCTCAGTCTCCTCTGTTTCAAATTGGTGAGGCTTTAGCTCATTACTGTGAGCCTCACCAATGATTTCTTGCTAACAATAACACCTCGCAGGTTACTATGCCTTATTAATTGTCTGCCTTAGAACTGAATTGGACCGATCAATAAATCAAATTCAGTTTTGAAAGCAACAGCGCACACACTTTAGAAGGAATCCACAATATAACAAACTGCTTAATTGGTTTATAAAATAAAGAAAAAAAGTGCTTTGACTCCTGAATCCCAGCTGTTCTTTGTAGAAATCAGACTGCTGCTCATTTACGCCTCCTCCAGCTGCTGCTAATACTCCTCATCCTCTACAGTCAATCTCTGAGGAATTGCTTCATTCAGAGTTAATTTACAAGCAAAATGAGCAGAGACTCGCACAGCGCAGCACAGCGCAGCACAGCGCAGCGCACGGCTTCGTTTAAGGGAAACACCAAGCTTCCTCTCTGCAGTCTTGTTGAACTATCAGCCTCCACATTAACCTGTGACATTAACCATTGATTGGAGGGCAAATCTCCCCGGGTTCCTCAACTGATAGTCTGAACTATCCTTGATCAGTCATTGATTACTTAATGAAAGCTTATAAAATACAAGATGCGTGCTTTTTTACTCTGTCAAAACTGAACTAATACAATGTATGTGCTTTGTACAGCCTGACTGAAGTTACTTATTTGAATCAGAAAGTGATGATATAGATCACAGCCATATATTTTCAGAAAAAGGAATTGCAATCACACTTTTTTATTGCATTTGCTGCCTCTGCTTCAGCACTGCCAGCAGTTATTACCTAAATGTCCCACAAAATGAGAAAAGACTTTTCAGGAACACAATATAGAGAATTCAGTGGAATTAAATACATATTGAAAATCTCTGGTTTCAGCTGAGAGAGCTCACCACTGCCCTGCAACTTCAGAGCATGCTTATGTTACAAAATAATCCCTGTGAAAGTGCTGTTGGATTTTCACTGCAGCGTGGTTGTCATTGTGAATTCTCCTTCACACCTTCCCTTGACCTCTTGACATTTTTTCCACCGAGGTCAAGGAGAAGTTGTTTTGAAAGGAGGATATTTTGACTCTTTGACCTCAGCCTCGTTGTGCAGTGCTTTTGTGAGTTGTGAAGTTATTGGAGTGTGTCTGGAAAATGAGCTGAAATGAAACGTTTCTTTTTTTCTTTGCTGTTTGTGTATTCTTAAAAAAAAAAAAAAAAAAAGACAGAGTATTGAACAACCACCACGTACATTTCTGTATTTGCTGATGACAAATTGATAAGTGTCTTTTCTTAATTTGCACATGTTTTTTCTATTACCATGTTTGCCCTTGAGGTGCATTGCACTGATGTATCTCAGCCCCCGTACAACAGGCTATGTACTAAGTCAAAGAAATAATTAAGTATTCACAAACACTGTCAGACTCATTATTGTGTGTATTGTTTTCTACTGCCTGCTGACAATTTACTAGATGAATTAAATCCCTGTGCAAGATGGTATTACCGAACAAAGATCCTTTTAGTATAATGGAGGTTTAAATGTGATGCATCAAGAAATTCCTGCTTCTGTGTTTCTCATTATTTTGCCTGTGAGCACCACTAGATGTGAACACTTCCATGGTCCAGCTTCTCCCCTGTAACAGTTGCTATCCAGCCGACAGCTCCTCCATGTTGAAAATATTCAAAAGGCATCTCATCACATTTAATTCTGGGCAGACGGAGACTTCGAGGTGCAACGCTGAGGTGAAATGTGTAATTTCATATCTGCCTTCGGGGAGGAAGCAACATCATCTAATGAGTATGAGTCTATGCACAAGTTTTTCCCCATGACAGTGAGATTCCTCTGATTCCTGCACTCGGCCTTTTGGCGGAAATAGTGAAACTTCTTGCTCTTAGGAGGAGAAGATACAAAGGCTTATGCAACCACCAGGTTATTTCTCTTTATGTTATGCCGAAGGCTCTTTCACAACGTCAAACTCTACTGATACTAAGTGGCGAAGCTGACGGAGAGCCCAGATTCAAGAGTTATTTCTAAAGGAAGCTTTTGTCACAGACATTGGTATTTTCCTTCTTCTAATCTATGGCTGTCACCAAACAAGAAATTACGATGACAAAAAGACTGGAGACGGATCACGGGTTGAAATTATTGAATATGTCTGGAAAGTCACCCAAAAGTGATTAAAAACACATCTTAACTTTTATATCCTGTCCTGATTTATTGGTATAATAGTAGTACATTCATCTTGGTTATGATGGTTCCCGTACTTCTTCTCCAGGCATTTCATGAGTTAAGACTAAGTTTTAGCGTCAACTCACTGTATTGTTTCCCCGGACCCAGACTCTGTGCTCCATCAGTGGCAGCCATGCTGTGATGTGAGGTGGTGGTGGTGGTGGTGGTGGTGGTGTAAGTGAAGGCAGATGGTGCTCATGGAGATAAGATTCAGCATTTCTCCATGGGTTAGACGTTAGTGGTGAGGCATTTAAATAACAATCGTTTAGGACAGAAGCTCAGAAGATTGTGCAGGGAAGACAGGGGCCTGTGTAAGATGCCCTGCAGAGTTTTCTTGCAGATAATTAAAAATTGTGTTTGTGGACCATACTGTAACTCGAAATATGTTGTGCATTGCCTTTACAATAGACTTTTTTTGTTGGATATATTCACTCCACCATTATTCGTGGCCATTTTTACCCACTCAGAGTCCTCGACTTGCTTTTAGTGGTGCCCTGCTAAGTTTGCCGTTATCATCAAGTGTCAGTCAGCAAAACAGTGTGAAAGTAGGATGGGCAGGATGTGTGTCATGTTGCCCACATGCTTATGCATGGTTATGATACAAATAAACAAGGACCTACTTAGGAAGATGTTCTGCAACTTTATTGATCACAATATTGGTAACGTTAGGCGCCTAAACAGTGGAAACTTAGAGGAGTTAATGGAGTGAATACAATTTGGAGAAAGAGCCGTAAATGTCCCAATCACCATCTGTCACATGACATAGGGTCTAGGGTTTAGGGAATGGGTAACACCACGAAGATCCTCACAAAAGTAGACGTCGTAATGTAAGCATATAGGAAGATGTTCTTGCAGCAAAATGTCACTTTGATATGACTCAGCACTTTGACATGCACATAAATACACACACACACACACACAGACCTTTTGGTGTTTTAATTATTCAACACATCTTCATTTTATGGTCCTGTGCTCTGGTACTCGGATTATATGAAGGTCTGCTATGAGCTGGCCACTTTTAATATTGTATAAGGCTGGCAGTGTCCGCCATAAATGCCTCAGCTGCAGTTTATATTATGTGCAGAACAGTCCTTAAGCTACAGATTAAACCCTTTTGACGGTTCCAAATTGAACATCAAAGAAAGACGTTGATAAAGCCTTTGTGCTCAGGGCTTTTAAACTATGGAAAAGTTTGTGTCTGATGAAAGACATTAGATAGTAAGATTTGTCTTCTTTTAAGAAGCAGTTGAAAAACTATGGATTTGCATGTCTGAAAACTTTTTTCATTCTCGTTAATGCGGTGATAGTATTTTAAAGGATTCAGCAGATCATATGTTTTAATTAATTTTTTTAAATTCCCCTTTGATTTTCCTGAGAAAAGCGTTCTACAGTTATTATCAGTGTTTGTTCATTCCAGTTTTTTTTTTTATTCAAAGCACCCAAATATGTTGAGAAATAAAAGTCAGCACTTCATTGTTTGGGTTCAAAGGTGTGTCTCTGTCTCCCTGCACCAGGCGCTGGAGGTTGGTCCCCGCTGAGTTCAGACAAGTACCAGTGGCTGGAGGTCGACCTGGGCGGGCGGACGCAAATCACTGCCATTGCCACGCAAGGTCGCTATGGCAGCTCCGATTGGCTGACGGCCTACCTGCTGATGTTCAGTGACACAGGACACAACTGGAAACAGTACCGACAGGAAGACAACATAGGGGTGAGTGTGCCGGGTAAGATAAAACCGGCAGCTGTGTTGTTGATGTAATGAACATCATTAGCGTTAGTTGGACGGCAGTTTTGCCGCTGTTCTGTCAGACGCAGCCAGCAGAGACGACTGGCTTTTTTTTCACAGCACATATTTTTGACTCCTCGTAGAAGAAACAGCTCAATTTAATAACGTTATCTTCTAAAATCTCCGTCTGCCGGTGAGTCATTAAAGCATGTGTGAGAGTGTGGGCACAGCATGACACAACAGAACTAGAATTAACAAGAAAAATCATCATTCAGTAAATTTCCAATTTACTGAGCAGAAGGCCCCACCGGCTGTATGTCAAGGAAAACCTTCCAATTCCACCAAATCTAAAGGAGTTAGCATCTCTTACCCATGCAATTCTGCTTACATGTTATGGGAACACTCTCATCCATTGTGTTAAACACATTATATTTCGACGGTAGGTAGAGGCAGCTGAAGCATTACCTCCCAGCCCCTGACACAGACGGAAAATTCTCCCTATTACAGTGACACTGTGACAAACAGCTTCAGTTTAAAGTTGATGAGATGTAAGACTCTCACAGCGAGGGTAAAAGTAATGTCAGGCTAAGACTTCTTCAGAGAAAGAACAGAAAGGGGCTTTTCACAGCTTAAAAGCTTGTTGATTTCACACTCAGCATAAATCGGGATAAATCCGCTGCATGCCTCAAAAGTCCCTGTGAAGCTTCACATATTAGTCAGCCTAGTTTATTATGGCTTTCGGGGAACAGAGTTGACTGCTGAGCTGCTTCGTCGGTCACAACTCCTCCAGGACCGCTCTTTCCTGTAAGCTCAGGGGCCAGAGTTAGTGAGGCTGAGTAATGCTCTCGTCCGCTAATTTTCTCCTCCTCTCTCATCTTCTGTCCTATTTCTCTCTTCATGTCCGCTACAAAGGATGCGAAAGGGCAGATGTTGTTGGAAGTATATCCTCTTCACACCAGGGGATTTAGCATCCTTAAGTATCAGTGGTAGGTAAAGGGATTGGAGGTACATCACAGGTTTGCCTAGGACAGGAGAAGGTGCACAGTCTGATAATGAGCATCATCCTGAGATGCAGATATGGGTTCAGGTAGAAAGTAGGTGTGAAATTTGAGATTATACATATTGGATATATTTACCCTCACTGATCCCTGTTTTTTTCCCCTCATACAAATGCGGTAGAAGATGCCACCTGAATCAGAATGAGATGACAGTTGTTTGCAGAAGTTGGAGGAAGTGTCAAACCACCTCCGCACATTAAAATCAAGCAGAGAACTTATAGTCCTAATAATTAGCAATCTGATGTGATGGTAGCTTCAAGTGGAGGACGCACACCACATTTCACTTTCCTATATATTTTGTTAGACATATTTGTACCCCATAAACCATTTCAAACCACTTCTCTTTTGTGGAGCTGTTCATGCTTTTACAGAGGAGGTTAATAAAAGTGATTGGTGCAACAGAGCTAATAAGCAACAGAAGCTTCTCTTTGCCTCAGAGATCAGCAGTGCTGCACAATCTCATATCAAAGTTCACGAAAGTTGAGCCTATGTGGCTTTGCCTCTTCAAACTGATCTTGTTGTGATGATTCAAGTGGACAAACAGTTTTGCTTTTTTAAGATCCCGATGAGGTTTAACCTGATATTTCTTATATGTTTGGTGCACTATAAGAAAAGGTTCTGTCATATTACGTCTGACGCCCAGACTCTCTCCCTATGTTCCTCCTCTCTCTCTCTCTCTGTAATTAAAGTTTCTCCGTGGACGATTTAATGCATTGACTCAGGTCGTATTTCAGAAGCCAGTGTTTCAACTTTATGAGGCACTGCTTTTTGTAGCCTCCTCTAAAGGAAATGGACATTTGTAGAGGTTAGGATAAGTTCAGCTGATCCAAGTTGTCAGAACATTTTACAAATAAGGATAAAAAAATATGCACATGTTGATATCTTTGATATCATTTATCCTCACAGTACCAAACTGAAATGCTTATCTTACCCGCCACAGTGGAGAGGTCAAAGGTCAGGGACGGCTGCAGCGCAGCAGGCTGGAGCAAATAAGTGAGTCAACATCCTCCATCTGAAGAGGGACATCGGTCACTGTGCTGTCCTTCAGGCAGTTTCCTTCCTACCAGTGCAGAAAGTCTGCACTTTAATTGCTGGATGAGTTTATTTGCATCTAAATTAAAAACAAGATAATGAGCCACCACACAGATTAAAGTTACTTTAGAGCAAAGAAAGAGAAAGTTCATTCGGGGGAACTGATTAGTCTCAAAGACTCAGACTGAAGCAAAATCAAACAAAACGTTGTTTTGTTATGTTTAGTTAACAATATTTTACTTGTGTGAAAAGAAGCAGAATTACCTGAAACCAACAGGGACTTGAAGTAGAGAAAAGGTATCTGGTTTATATAGAAAGATCCAAGGGCTTTAGATCAAATCCATAGTAAAGGTAACAAAAATATCCAGAAGGAGTGTGAGTTTAATAAATGTTGTTCTCTCAGACCTAAAGATTTAATACATATAAAACCCAGTGCTTCACAAATCTAATTTTCTACCTGATTGAGAAACCATTCACTGGGAGCATGGCCCTATCTCCACCATATTCCCTTCATTAAGAGGAAAGCCAAACGCATCACTTCCCGCAGAGACCTTGGGGATTGTGGTTCAACTTCAGTGAACAGATGAAAGAACATGTTCGCGTATTTAGTCGCAAACTCGACTACAATAAAGATCCAGAGGGAGACATTTCACCGTTATCTTTGTGGTGCTGCCTCACAAGCTAATGATGGACAGATGCATGGATGGAAAGCCAGGAAAAGGAGGTGACTCTCTGTTGCTGCTGCTGCTGCTGCTGCTGCTAATGTGTTTTTCCCCCAGGCTTTCCCAGGTAACAGTAACGCAGACAGTGTGGTGCAGCACAAGCTCCAGCATCCAGTAATCGCTCGCTACGTCCGCCTCCTCCCCCTGGCCTGGAATCCCAATGGTCGGATCGGACTCAGGCTGGAGACCTATGGATGTCCTTACAGTGAGTTCTGCCTTTGTTTTTTGTTTTTAAAACTCCCACTTACAGGCATAAACCAAAGTAGATCGGATACTTAGAAAAATACAGATTAGTTAGCATTTGAGCAAAACTGGAATGAGCCCAGTGTTTTGTTGTTGTTTTTTTTCCTGCCCAGTGGGCGCTTTGGATTATCTTCTTTGATTGTGTGTCTGTTTTCATTTCATTTCTGTTGATTTGTTGTTCATCCCATAACAATGCTATTTCTCCACACTTTTATGTCTATGTTAAACAGTTTAGATGCTTTCAGGATTACATAATTAGTCAAGCACCACTGGTGAGACATCATGGCATTTCCACAATTGGAGTTGGCATTCACATTGCTTTATTTTAATAAATCAATTTGTCATCTCTCATCCATCCATATCGTTTGGCATTTATATCAGTCACCAAGGCCGACACACAAACAGGAGGGTGACGTGCAGCATCACTGGATTATTCCCTGAAGACTCCTTTATCTTTTCAAACCTTCTGGTTAGTGGTAGTGTTAACAGTGAGGTGTGGGTGCTTTGTCCGCAGTATAAGAACATATTAGAATTTCATTGTTTATTCACAAAATGTTTCGCCATCATCTCATTTTTTTGCATCTTCTCTCAACATTGAAGCTTTTTTTTTTTCATTTCAGCCAAAAGGTGATGAAAAAGTGAAAAAAAAAACAGCAAAAAACTTCTGGATTTTGACTTTTGAATAATTAAAACTTTGGATTTTTGCTGTTTCCTGCGTCACTGTCGCTGCTTCAGGTCTAAAAGCTCTGAATAAAATAATTGATGCATCTTAGCTGACGTTTCTAATTTGATGCTTCAGTAGCGACACTGTAGGCGCCACATACACTCTCACCACCTTGATGGGCGACAGTGGTGTATCATTATTTTTCAGACTGACATGAAAGATGCTCTGATGGTCTGTAATCTGCTTCTCATGTCCAGACACTTACAGTATCTTAAAGACCAGCGTTGCTATCAAGCTCATATGCAATCACTCACTCACTTCATATTCTTCTGGGAAAACCTAATTTGGTTCTCGGCTCTGGACGGAAATTAAATTAAAGTCCAAACTTCAATATAATACACAACCCACGTACGTTTGGTCATTTCTTTTGAGAGCCGGAATAACAAAGTAGATGAGGAAATGCAAAATGCAAAAACTCATTGAGTACATTAGATTTCACAGTTTCTGTGAAGTTTCAGAAAACTTTTTTAATCCATTCTCAAGATGTTTATGGAGAATTGTTATGTATGTATCCACGCAGTTAATCCATCACAGCACTGGGTAATATGCACAGAAATATAAAAGTTAAAAAACTTTTTTTATTATTATTAATCAGTCCAACTCTTTAATGACAGTGTGTAGCAGCGGCTTTCTATCATTTATTCAAAGGAGAGGCATCTTTGTTTGTTTATTCTGAGGTGAAGATGTGGAGAAATTATCTAGGATGAAATCAGAGTTGGACCTCACTCAGTCGTCTCTGAATAACACATTGACAACTCCTCTGGAGGGAGATTTTTGTTTTTTTGTTTTTTTAGGAGCAATATTTAGACGGTGAGAGGAAAATAACTGCAGATCTTCAAGGACGTGTTAGAGTCTTAACTGCTGTGATCATGCGTGACTGGTGACCTCCTGCGAACTGTTCAGAGCTTCTGCATCATCCACATTAGGCTTTTATTCTGTTGATTGTAGCTGTCGCTGATTAAAGTTCTGTCCAAGTTGCATCTATAAATCAATGTTTTCAGCACCCGAGCAAGCAGAGTGGTGTTTATTATTCAATATTTGATTTGAAGTTGTGCCCTCATCGTTCCTTTTTTTTTTTTTTTTTTTAAATCAGTCATCAAGACATTTCCCACAGTCCCTGCTCAAATCTGTGTGTGTGCACATTTGTCATCACCCTCATAAAAATATTAAATGTGATTTCAATTTGTTTGCACCAGAATTAAACTCTTTATTGAATTGATAAGTCTACAAGCAAGACATTCTGGATATGTATAATATCTATTGTTTAAAGGTAATGCTTTGACTCATGTGCGGCTCTGTTGTCGTTGTCAGACTCTGATGTGGTGAGCTTCGACGGTCACAGCAGCCTCCTCTACAGGCTGAGAACCAGGCCGAGGCAGCCGACCAGGGAAAGCATCTCCCTGAAGTTCAAAACCCTGAGGAATTCTGGGACGCTGCTTCATGCAGAGGGACAGAGCGAGCACAGCCTCACCCTGGAGCTAGAGAAAGGAAAGCTGCTCCTCGCGCTCCGCAAAGGTAACATGCTGAAATCATGATCACTCAAAGTCATACTGATGATACGTTACGTTATTAAACAGATGTGATTTTATTTTTTTAATGAATAGAGTCAAGTAAGTGGATGTGTTTGCTGTGATTCGTCTGGTGGTTGTGAGCTTGGCACGATGTCTCAATGAACTATGAGGTGGGTGTGTTACTGCTCTCACAGCGATTCAGTGGCAGAGAGCTAAGTAGCTTGGTGTTTGCTGACCACAACTTTCTGCTTTTATGCTGATGCCATCAACTTATGCTGTATTTGCAGTGAATTAAAGGGACGTTCCTCGACTTCTATACACATCACATTTAGATGTCTTGTCAGCGCTCCCCAGCCTTTTGGAAACAGTTGTATAATATGTCTCTTGACCTCTGAGTGGGCTTTCCAGTGTCTGACAAAAGACCCTGATGGGGTATTTGCATTCAGGGTCATCTCAGTCTACATTACATACAAAAGGTGTGGGTTCTGGACGTTGGCATGTACAAGGTCTGAATGAAAGGCAGTATTCAGTGGCATCATGGGAAGTTTGTGATCCATTGTCTTTGGTCCATCTGATGGACTTAAGGTTATAATATCTGCGGACTGCTCTTTCATGTGGTTCTCCATCTCCATGGAAGTGAATACTCATCACTTTTTGTGCCTGAGCTCATCCTCTTTCAGATGTTGTGTATTGTTTGTTTTTTTTTCCTGCTGCTGATTAATGTAGTGGAATAATTAATATTCAGAGAAGAATTAGAGAAGCACTTCAGCTCAGTGGCTTTGTCGTCATGTGTCACAGAACAGCAGCCACATTCATGGTCACTTCCTGGTTCACACAGTGTATGGCTGGCTCCCCCAGGCCTCAGCCTGAACTCAAAATATCTACTTATATATTCTGTTGGCTGAGTGAATTTTATTTGGCCTGTTCTCTTTTTCCTTTCTGTTTTTTCCCCCCCAATTTAATTTGCAGCTGTATTGTCACCGTTCTCGCTGCCTTTCTGGCCTCTGCTCTCACATTCTTCTTCCTCCTCTCTGATTTTATGGCTCTGCATTTGTTGTTTATCACCCCCTTTGAATGTGTCTTTCCAATTCTTCTTGCCTTTCGTCTTATGTTTTGTTTTTTCCAAACAGAGGTATTTATTCATGTCGGCATTATGTGTTAAATTGCATTCCTCTGTGGTTATTTCTCAGTAAACAATGAAAAGAAAAACTTTAAGTGAACTTAAAGAGGTTTAGCTCATTGTAAAACATATAGTTGTTCTTCCTCCTTTCTCCTCCTTTCATCTTCCACCCTCCATGCCCCATTTCTCCCTTTTCACCCTTTTTCCTCCCATCTTCCCATCTTTATTCTTTGTCACTCTCTCCTCATCTCCTTTTCAATGCTGACTTCTTATTTCTTATTATTAATATTATCATTGTACAATATTATTTTTCTGGTTTCTTCTCATCTCATTCCCAGAAACTTGGTTATTTACCTCCCACTGTATTGTTTCTTTCATTATTGTCATTACTGTCATTATCTTTGTGTGTCCGCCTTGAACACATTACAAAGGACCATATCATGAGACATCAGAACATATATTTGTGTTTCTGTGAGTAGGAATTAATAATGCATGCTGCTGTGTGCTAGTTGCATATGAATCTGTCTCTCATTTGTTCACTGTTTCATCCAGCTCTTTTGCTGTTTTGTAAATGTCAGATCGGTTTTCTTATATACAAACAAATCCCACTGTCGGGCTGTTTGGAAATCAAAGAGGTCTCAACTTGAACAAAACCTGTACAGCTGATGATCGACAGGAAATCCTGTGCATGATGCAGCTCTCTGCAACAACAGCGCACTGCGGTTGAGCAAAAACTAAATGTCATGTTTTCAGTTTCAGCAAAGATATATTTAGAAATTTCGAAGCATAATGTCAATTTCTATTAATGTTTTTGAAAGAAACTCACTCACAGACCTTTAGGAGTTTAAATCACGTTATTAGCAGCAGTATTTAATCACATGTTGGTAAGTGTTTGTGTATATGTGCAGACTCCATGTTGATATGATTTAAAACGGGAAAATGCATTTCTAAGCTGGTTTTTATGTGTCTTTCCTTTGAAATCGGACACATGAAAGAAGAAAAAGTGCTGACTTACCATTAAAATGGTGGAGGCTACTTTTGCACACCTGTCATGAACAGAGCTGCAGAGCGTCACCATGTTACATGTCATTAAAACCTCACAGTGGCAGCTGGGAACCACCTCTGTCACAGCAGGACTGCTCCAATTATCTTAAGGCTTCACTGACGGTCGTCATGTGGTCAGTGTTTTTGCTTAATTTGATCTCTTTCTAAAGTACCTAACTGTTTAAATTAGGACTCCAACACTATTTTGACGTCCTTGCAGGTCATATTTTTATCCTTTGGTCTGTTGATCTCAATCAAACAGAGAGACAGTGCGTGTTTAAAAGTTTTGCCCAAACAGGGTTCAGTGTGTTGGACTCATACTGTACACCTGCTCTCACCATGGCTCAGATTCTCATAAAATATTACTTAGATTTGATTTCTTCCACCAAAAGACTATGTAAACTTGTCTCTGGTGTGGAAATATTATAGAGAAACCAATGTTTGTATTATTTAACAGCGTGCTGGGTTTTGTAAGACAGTGTTTTTTAAAACAACAGAACAAAGCATCACTCTCACCATGTCAGAGTGGCGCTTTGTTCTGTGGTTTTGAAAAACCTCGAGAAGTTCCACTTTCTGAGGATGAATAGTTCGGACGCAGGATGTGGTTGTGTGGTTTTACAAAAAACAACAGAGAACAGCCATGCCCAACATACAGTAACATCAGCCTCAGTTGTGAAACTCACTGACGATAAGGGAAGTACAATACATCTCACTTCCTCTTCGCATTCTCGCTCCACACCACGGCTTTAAGAGATCTGTTGAAGCAGTAATAAACAAACTGGTTGGTAGGTTTCCTTAAAGAAGGAAGAAGCATCAGTTGATAAATCAATACCTCTGTGCATAGAAACATGACCAGACCAAGCAGGTTTGGGGCCTAAACCAAACTTTGACCGAAAAACTGTAAAGTAAAGAAAAAAAAAATCTAAATAGTAAGTTACCAAGGTAGAAAAGTCAAATGGGACATGAGCCCCAGTCTGGATGAAAGCCCTGTTTTTGACCCATTCATCCTCAGAAAGTAGATCTTGTCAGTCTTTATAAAACCCTCTGACTAAAAGTGTTTGTGGCTTTCTGCCAGAAAACCCTGAAGGGTAACTTCTCTCACTGCTGTTTTCTCACAGCCTGAAACTTGTTCCTTCCCACAGTGATGGATTTGGGGTACGGAGTTCAGCTCCCCAGCTTCATCCGTCACATTGTGCACATATGAATAAACATCAGTCTGTCCTACATTTGTCCAAGATGCCAAAGAACTTATAACTAATCGCTGTTAAAAGCAGGAATATTTTTGCATCAAGCTCCCAGCAACGAGTTTGTGTTTGTAGCTGTAACTGACCAAACAATAACAATCACCACAGGTAAAGAGATGAAAACATAATATAACTTTATTTTCAATGTGCATACTTAAATAAATGACATGATTTTGATGTTTCTCCCATCTTACACATACACAGAGGAGTTACCTGCAGTGCTGGGTTGCTCCGGTGCATTTCTCTGTGGCTCTAAAGATGCAGTGTTGGCCTTTTTTTTTCTAATCCCAGGCCATTCTGCAGAAAGTTAAACTTTTAAAACAAAGGTAATTAACTGATTTGCACCTTTACTTGCATTAGATTCCAATTTGTGTGCACGAGCCTGGCACCGCCGGCATAACAACCCTTTATGAGGGTTTTGTTCCCCTGTGTACGCTAAGCAGCTTCAGCAGCACTTAACAGAAGACACTTAGTTCCACCATGTTTGCCAGGAGCTGCCCAAACTGTTTGAATGAATGCACCAGCTTATTAAAATGTATGCACTTGCTCCCAACGCATCCCGGTTTCCCTGTGACTATACATTCATCAAAACATCAGGTGATCGCTCTGTAGCAGCTTACTGGTTCATAATTAAGATCAGTTTGTTTTTTTATCCCTGGAATATTGTGTTAAAGCAAGATCAATACTCACTATTCTTGTACCTTCTGGTTGAGCGTTTGCAAGGTGAATTATGAGGGAGGTGTCAGAAAGGCAGAGACAGAAAAATCAGGGATTTTTTTTTTTTTTCAGTATAAGATAAAATGAAAGCAGTCCAGATATAAATTATGTATACTGACACACAGGTGAAGTCCTTGCTCTGCAGTTTGTTGAAGTACAGAGCTGCCTTGCTGACACTCACACATATGCTACTGCTTTAACTCAATTTAAAAGCTAATCTCAAATGGGAAACGTCTTTGCACGAGGCGAAGAAATGGCCTGTGCACAGTATACACACGTATATGCCTGCGATGTGAATCAAAATAAAGAAACAGAGACAGGTAAATGGACTCGTGGCAGGGTGAGGTCATGTGTTTCATTTCTGAGCAGCTTTATAGCACGCAGAGTAAATCTGAAAAAAGCTGGACCTCTGGAGTGTGTCCATGAGGTTAACTCATGACCTGAAGGAGAGGGCTCAGGTTTATCCCAGAGGAGCTGACAGGCGCTGCCTCTGAAGCTCACAGTTTCATATAGAAGCTGCTGAAATAGAGAAGATTGATTTGTGGTTGTATTAAAACTGCATGGGCTGGAGGCTCAGCTCCTGCTGGAGCCTCCATCCTAGAGTAACTTGACTGTAAGACACAGCATCAGAACAGCAGAAATGTGTCAAAAGTACAGTTCTTCTCTGCTCTATTTTATTTTATATTTATTGTGTTTTTTCTTAAAGTTGGCGCAGCGGTGCACCGTTGCCTCACAGCTAGAAGGCTGTGGGTTTTGTAGCTTTCTATGTGGAGTTTGCATGTTCTCGCCATGCCTGTCTGGACTGCTCGGGTTTCAGCATGAATGGTTGTTTGTCTCTATACTGTGTGTCAGCCCTGCCCTGCAATAGACTGGAGACGTGTCCAGGGTGGGTTGCCTTTCACCCAGTGTCAGCTGGGATTGACTGCTGTACCCCCATGTAACCATTAAAGGATTAGCAGTATATCTAACAGAGTAACTGATTTTTTTTTTTTTTAGCACTCAAAAATATAAATAATCAAATGTCGCAGGTGAAAATGTTATTGTTGTTGTTGTTGTTGTTGTTGTGTGTACTGTAGCTGACAAAACAGATGCCTGTTGGACGCAGACGATGACTCATTGTGGATACAGTCTGTCAGCTCGGTTGTCACGGTGAGCGGCGGGCTGTGTTCAGTACCACAGTATCGACTTGCCCTGTTACTCTGCTCTATCCATCGTGATTTATAGAAGGTCTCTCAGTTATGTTCAGCCGGACAGGGTTGTAAATCAACAAGCTTAGCCTTCATCCGAGAAGCGACACGCTCACGTCAGGCAGAGCCGCTGGTGTTTGATTTTACAGCCCACAGCTGACTCGCCGTGGGAGCATCGAGGGTGGTGATTCACAATGTCAAGCTGATTAGCTACATCACCTGTGATGCTCAAATGGTCCCACGCTGAGCCGCTTGTCAAACACGTCACATCAAACTTTAATTTAGTTGTGAGGTTTTAGTGGTGAATATGTTTAGAGACCGCTGATTGGTGCTGAGGTTTTTCAGATTTGCTGGTTGTGTTGATGGACTTTGTGGACAATCGCAGCTTTATTGATGAATAGGAGAAGGAAGTTATGAAATAGTTTAAAGAGAGTTTAAATTCAACTAATAATTGCCTCGTCAAAAGGCTTATGAAAAGACAAACTGAATCTAAATCCTTCTATCTCAGATATCTTTCATTTGGCCGGGCTTTTTGAACACCTTCAGATATACAAGATTTCAGAGATGTCCTCCCTGAGCATTCACTGTGAGCAGGTTACACTTCACACCTGTGTTGACTGATTGTGTGCTCCGTCTCAGTCATTTAAACCGAACAGAATAAAATGAAAATGCTGACACAATTACACCAGTCTGTCATCTGATAAGACCTGTCAATGTCTTCCGACAAAATTAGATTTAGAGTCGCGGCGAAGAGCCGTAATTCAGAAGCAGACAGAAGATGATTAGGTGATATTGCCGTGGGGAGCTGTCTGGAATGATCTAACACACGACGAGCCGAGCCCACACTGTAAAAAGTTTTTTTTTTTAAAGAAGGATGTGAGAAACTTTCAGCAGCTCCCCAGGTCATAAAACAGGAGAAGTTCACAGAGTTCCTCCACGAAAGCTGAATGAATCCTGAGGATACTCGCAGAGAGAAAGATGACCTTTGTGAGTCGTTGGTGATTCGGGAGACCACCGAGGGAAACAACCCAAAAGTTTTGTGAAGCACTGAAGACATGGAGGAGGGCACTTACAGAATAAACCTTATTAACCTTGTGGATAATGGATCTTTGACACTAAAGACGCTAACGGTAGTTTAAACAAAAAACCTAAAGCTCGAGAGTTTTGACTTTGCGTCTATCTGTCTATTTACTAATGTCCAGTGTTTTTTCCTCGTTGCCTTTGTTGGCACAGAGCCGGCTCCAGAGGAATAGCTTCAAACCATGATCACGTCTGCGCGTTGCATGTCACATTCACAGAGCAACTTCAGTAACAAAATGGATATGAGCAGGGAAGTTCTTTTTTTTTGGTAAGGCTGCATAAAATGGGAACGACAAGGCAAAGCTAATACTGGTTCTCTGTCACACTGCAGTTAGTCAGCATCCTGTCAAAGTTAATCAAAGTCAAACACATCAGCAAGGAAGTTCACTTTTCACTCTGTTTCCACTGAAATAAATTGATTCAATCCAAGTTTTTTTATTTCCTGTCTGGTTTATCTATTTGGTTCTGGGCAAAGGTTTCAGTCCCAGATTGTGTTTTCGTTGTTTAAATATTGATGAAGTGAAAAGGTTGTTAGGAGCTGATGTAGTTGCAAAACATTGCAGGTGAACATTTTCGCTGAAATGCTCGGTATGAGCCTTTTGTGACTCAGTGCACATGCTCATCAAACATGTTTTGTTGATAGAGACTGTGATACTGTTTTCCTGCTATTTTGTTTCTTTCAAATCATATTTGCTGCTGATAACTGTGTGTAAATGATGACTGAATACGCTCTACTCTAATTTCTGTGCCCCCCCCCCAACCACCTCTCTGTAAACACCAGTCTGCTGATCAATGATGATTGAGTACAGTACAGTCTCTCATCCTCTCTCTTTGTCTTCTTCCCTCGCTTCTTTCTCTCTCTCTTCTATGCCAAGTATCTGTCTGATAGATCAATGGTGATTGATGACAGAACATATTCGACTCAAACCCTGTCTGTCTCACTCATTCTCTCTTTTCCCACACAGACAACGTTGCCTCCTTTCAAACAATACCTAATTCATATTTAATGACTGACTGCATTTAGCTCTGTCTTCACCTCTTTGTCTCGGCAATAACTCTGCAATCTGCCAAGACTTTAGAGAGTGCAGAACACCAGCAGTATTTCCTCTGTTGTTTTCTCTGCCTGTCTACATCTTTCTCTCCTCCTTTTAGTGT
This sequence comes from Caranx ignobilis, assembly GCA_021432705.1. Taxonomy (NCBI): domain Eukaryota; kingdom Metazoa; phylum Chordata; class Actinopteri; order Carangiformes; family Carangidae; genus Caranx; species Caranx ignobilis. Next base: position 2,390,983 of record MU270009.1, on the reverse strand, counting down.
TAATTATGTGTTATCATCTACTGGCGTCTGGCTCTTTCCCAGTTGTCAGTGTAGATTTGGTTCTGACTCTGAGATGTCCTCCCCACCAGAAGTCGGTGACTGTAACTGCTATACCGGTTAATTTCCTTCAATCTAAGGACATCAGAGCAGAATTTGTCTCTTTACACGTAATCTTACACTGAGATATCAGCTTTTTCCTTCAGACTCTCCTCATCCTGCTCTTTATCTACCTACCTCTTTGTCTTCCTCCCCACTTTGCAGACAGGAGCTCTTCACCTGACAGCCGGCACATCCTGTCTCTGGGCAGCTTGTTGGACGACCAACACTGGCACCAGGTCGCCGTGGAGCACCACAGCAACCACCTGAACCTCACTGTGGACAAAAGCACCCTGTGGGTGCAGATTCCACCACGATTCACCCACTGGGACCATGACCAGGTGGGTTGATGTGTGGAGGTGACAGAAGACACCCGTTTGCATTCTGTTTTTTTTTTTTCTACAAATCTTTGTGTGTTTTTGTTTGTGCGTTTGTGTTTTCCCCGTAAAGATGAGTGTGGGAGCAGACCAAAGCCACGGCTCTCTGAGGTCAATCGGGTCGAACAGAAATTTCCACGGCTGTTTGGAAAACCTTGTTTACAACGGCCTGAACCTGGTAAACCTCGCCAAACAGAGAGACCAGCGGGTCTCTGTGAAGGTAACCTGGCTCACAGTGTGCTGCTGAAAAGCAGGTGTTTGTTCGTGTTTGTATGTCACCACATGTGCACCATGGTGACACTGAACATAATGACTTCTGATGAAAGCGCGATTACCAACCACTGCACCATGACCATGGTACCAGAGGAATACTACAATAAAACCATTCAAATTGAGTAATGCAGGGATGTAAGCATCACTTTAACAGTGGTAAAGATGAAGCTTATTTTAAATTCACTGGAATTTCTTAGTTGATTCATTTTCTATTAATAATCTTAATCTGCAAAGTAACTTATAACTAGAGTCGTAAAATAGAAGTAGTAAAAGTAAAAAGTGTAATATTTAAAATACGGTGGAGTAGAGGTATAAAACAGCACACCCAAAAATGGCAATAAAATGGCAAATAGCAATGTATGCTTGAGTAAATTTCACCCACTGGCTGTAAAAAATATTCATTTCCAATACTGACAGACAGCGGGTCAACAGTCTAAATGTCTGTGCAAGATATCGTGGACTTTACGCTGCAGGTGAATGTGACAACTATACTTGTGTTGGAAGCTGCAGTAACAGATAACAATAGACATTAATGGAACTTATTCAACCACTTGTAAAACTGATTGAGAGTGATTTCAACACAGCGTACTTTGTGTCACTTTGATAAACACAGTAATACACTCCTGTCACAGGATGAGCAGTGTCGGGATATGTGTGCATTGTGTTGTGATGTTCTTTGTCTCCTCCTTCTGTAATTTTTGTCAATCAGGACACCGAACTGTGTGTGACAGCTTACATACCAGATATTTACTGAATACATACTTTCTTTTGCTGTTGCTGAGCTGCATCATAAAAGGAGGAAATGTCTCCTCACTAAGATCCCTTTTACTGTAAATGCTCTTAATGAGAAGGCGTGTGTCTCTGTCAGTGTGTTTGTGTGCATGCATGTGAGTATGTGTGTGTGCTTGTGGACTCTGCTGAACCCCAGCGGCACTCTCCTCTTCAGTCTGCTTTACTGTTTATCACTTTAACTACCCCGCAAAGAGCTTTTAGATATGATCATGTGTCTGTGTGTGTTGCATACCCCACTGAAAATAGAAACCCAGTATTCCCAGTAGGGCACCTGGGATGAAACATATCACTACTCTAGCAATGGACTTACTGCAGTTACCACTTAAGGCCAACTGTTCCCAGTGTTTTCCTCTCCATCTTTTTTCTCAGTCTCTCCTCCTCACTTTTTCTGTCTGTCGCTCTTTCTGCTTGCCTGTACTGTACTTCCTCTATGACCTTACATAGCTGTTGGGTGACATTGGTGCCTTCAGTTTGAGCTGCTGCTGCTTATTCTAAGCCTGGCTATTATCATTATGGTAATGCTCTCATGCTCTTTAAGGAGACTTGCTGATGAGATCTCTGTGCATGAGGGCACCGCCACACAGCCTTGGAAATTAATTTATATTCATACGTTATCGTGTTTTCCCTCTTTGGCTATAATAATTTCTTTCTCTCCATATCTTTTTCCCCCTCTCCTCTTCTCCATCTATCTCAGGGCAATGTGACCTTTTCCTGTGCTGAACCCATTTTTGTTGCCATGACGTTCACCAGCCCCCAGAGCTTCCTCTGGTTGCCGAGGGTGACCGAACCATCATTAACAGACATGTCAGTGGGGCTTCAGTTTCGGACCTGGAACAAGGCAGGCTTGCTGCTGACCTTTGATCTCCCGAGCCAAGGGGGTGCAGTCTGGCTGTACCTGAGCAAAGCTATGCTCCATCTTCAGATCCACAAAGCTGCCAGGGCGCCATTGGAGCTCTCCGCAGGTCAGTCTGACCACTAACCTCCAACATAGACTGTTATTTACCTACCCCAGCACTTCTGCACATTACTGCTCAAATGATGACGGGACAAAAACGCTGAAATAAAATCACTTGTTGGCATCAAAGCCTAGAACAACCTACTTCAGCCATAAGATAATTACATACATGTATGTGGGCAGTCCCCTACCAGCTCCGGAGAAGGCTCTGTTTCGTTGCTGGGCACGACCTCTGACCTCCATGTAGAGTACAGCAATCAAAGAGGATTTTCCCTCCAAAGTCCAATAAGTTATCACATTTGTAGTCATCCTTAACATCCTACATGTCATCTGCACATATCGATTCTAGTTTCTGTGTGTGTCCTCAGGTTCAGGTCTGAATGACGGCCAGTGGCACTCTGTGGTGCTGATCTCCAGACGAGGACGACTGACCATCGCAGTGGATGGTGACGAAGGAGCCACTGCTCATGCCAGTCCCTCATTTCTCATTACCACAGACCAACTTTTCTTTGGTGGTAAGAGAGTGACGAGCATATCGACACATGCACATGAATCACGGTCCCTGTTCCTGAGACATTCTGATCTTTCCTCTGCGTTGTTGGTTTTTCCTCTTCTGGTCAGGTTGTCCTGCTGAAGGCAGCGGCCAGGAGTGTGTGAACCCTTTCAAAGCTTTCCAGGGCTGCATGCGGCTGCTGATCGTAGACAACCAAGAGGTGGATTTGATCAAGGTGCAGGAGAGACTGATCGGAAACTACAGCCACCTGCAGGTGGACATGTGTGGTATCATCGACAGGTGAGCGCCGTTTCTTTTGGTGATGTTTATGAGGATGTAAGGAGGATGTGATGATGTTCAAACATTTGATTTTGTTGTCACTCTTTGTAAATCTCTCTCATAAGGATTATTTGACAGACGTGGATTGGATATAGAGTGAATTTTGGCAGTCTCCCAGTATCCTAAAATGTTTCCTCACTAGAAAAACCTGTTTATTTTTCGCTGTCATTTGGCGTCATGTGAGGTGGAGCTTCTTTTCACTGAACCACAGTGCGTTTTCACCCTCTCTGGTTCTTTGTTTGTGAGAGGCAATGAACTTGTGAGGACTGTTGTGGAGTAAACACACCATTCAGGAGACATGCACCTCACTCACACACACACCATTTAGAGTTATTGTTCAGCAGAGACCAGAGTGAAATGAGCAGAGTGTGAAAACCTTTATTCCCCAGCCAAGTTGTGACCCTGTTCTCTGTGTTTTCATTTGCTTCGGCCCTGACTGCCACTATGTCTCAGTGTGTGGGTTTGCAAAAACTCTGGGATGTTATGTTTTAAATTTATTGTTAGTGGACTGAGAAAATTGCCATGATTGAATAAGACTTCTTATTTTCCTGGTTTGTGCTCCATGTCTGTTGTTCAAATCGTTTTTGTCTCAATGATTCAATCTTTTTAAAGACTATACCCAATCAGTTCAACTAAATTGAAAGTGTTGTTTGCACCACTATGTGTGAAGCAGGATTTACAGTGAATCTCCTGAACTATTGTCATGAGCCCTAAGTGTCTTAGTAAGTTTCACTGTTGCTGTCATTAGCATTAGCAGCTAAGTCTAAAAGAAACTTTGTGCCTCATTTGGTATTAAACTTCATTTTGTTACTCACCAAGAGGTGGAAAACAACACCAGTGTTAACTCTTGTCTCTGTCACCCCCCCCCCCCAACATTTTGTCACTTTCCGATCACGACTCGCTGCAGCCTCCAGTCATGGTAGCGCTGCTCAGAGGGCGTATTATAACCTCCTGTCTTGTAAATGCAGCTGAAGCTCTTGTCAAGGCACATTATCCACCAAAGCCTTTGTCTCAGTAACCCACTCCTGGCATCATGTTCAGCAGCTGCAGCAGCAGAGAAAACCTACGAATAGATAGATGTGTGTTTTTGTTTTTTTTTAATCCATATAGTGTTGAAGCATATCGATATGTGTGGGTGTGTAAAATCCATTACAACCTCTAGCCAGAATCAATATTCTGGACATTTCCATGCCATCAAAACCACGGCCTCTAATATGTCTCTTTTCTCACCTTGTAAATGCAGAAAATGTCAAGTCAAGCTCCAGTGTGTCAGTTCAGTGTTGTTGTTGTTGTGTGTGTGTGTGTGTGTGAGTGAACAACAACATATTGCTCCCAGAACATGACATTAGACCTTTTTCCAAATCATTAGAGCCCATTGGCAAATGGCAAACATATTATCCACCATGCAGCTTTTGTTTCAATAAAATGTCAAGTTGAAAAATTGATTTACACCTCTCCAACCCTTTACCTTCAACCCACAGTACACTTTCCTGAATTATGTGCTGCTTGACAGATCATATGTATGCAGAATTTATCAGTGCACTCAGTAAAAGTGTAAACAAGGTAGCAGAGGTCTGCCAGAATACATAATGCATATATTAAAAAGCACAAAGTGGTGGAGTTAATACAAATTACTGCACCTGGTTTCATCCAAACTTACTTTTCCTTAACAAGAATGCAGGAATGGGTGCTTAAAAAAAACAGTCACCATCTGACAAGCATGCTGAGTAAGGCCTTTTTCCAGCAGTGAATTTCCCACCAACTAAAAGATTAAACATACATGCTGCACTCGCTCTCTCTTACTCTCTCAGTCTCTCTGCAGTCACTGACCTCATTTTCCCCTTCCTAATATGTTTACCCAGTTGCTGCTGAGCTCCATTCATCCCAACCTTCATCCGCTTTGTTGCTGCCTTCCTCCTTCCTCTGCTTCAATCCCTCTCTCAACCTCAATTCCCCTTCCTGGATTTCTCCCTCCCTGCATTTTCTCCATCATTTTGTCTCTTTTCTTTCACTCTCACTTTTTTCTTCCCCTCCTCCTCCTCCTCCTCCTCTCTTTCTTGTTTTGCTTGCCACCTCCAGCTCCATTCTGAGACAAGGCTGACATTCAGAAGAAAAAGAAAATCCAAGTTGGCTGCAGCAGAGACGGCTTATATACTATTAGTGTATATTATTTCTGGATACCACAGTTTATAGGGGGATATAATAACAACTGGATTATTTTCTAATTAGTCACAAACACAGAGCTGATCAACAGTAAACTGTCCATGAAAGAATAAAACCAACCGTGTGAGCATTGATTTAAGAGCCCGGTTTCCTCGGAAAGATGCTTCAGATGACAGGAATATTTCCCCATTGAAGTCAGCGCCCTCACTTCAACAGGAAGTAATTTGGAAATATGTGTCTGAGCATTTCACTCACACGTGATTGAATATACACACCCAAGAGGATTCGGTGCCGTGCTCCAATGCACCGTGACAGCTGTCGTAGAGGAGGGGATGGCTGGAAGAGTGTTTCCTCTGTTTTCACCTCCTGCCAAGATTTTTCCACTCAATTCAATATTAATGTTGTCAATTGTTGCTAAAGATTTAAAAGTGCGAGTATGTGAGTGTGTGTCGTCGGTGCTATAATCAAAGAACTTTATCATTGTTTTATTGTTATCAACAAAAACCCAGCACTGATAAACAAAGTCTTATCTGGCTTAATTCATGACTTTGTGCCATGTTGTTGCCACAGCCTCCCAATGGCTGATATATAGTTTCATTAAGGTAACAGGCAGGCTGTAAACAGGTGTAATAAAAAGCAAGGTGTTTTCTGTAAGGAGAAGGCAGAGGGTGGTTTTAAGGACATTTACTGGGTTAAAGCCCCAGCTACTGCAGAAAACTGTACCTTTACCTTAACCTTAATGTAATTGATTCACCTCCATGCATTTAAATCTGAGGCTGCCATGAACCCCACTGTTTTTAATCTTTACTGTGTTATTGTGAGTTGTGGTCTCTGTTGTAGGGTCTGTGCTCCGCTCACTAACACCTGTGGGATAATTTTTCAGTCTCTCTTGGTCTCTGGGTGACATTCGTGTTACAGTAGCCACAGCATTATGTTAATATCTCCAGAGGATGAACCTTTTGTAGAATTTAAACACACAGTTAAAAAAATATATACAGCTATCCACTTCATGCTTTTCAGGTGTCACTCTACATTATTTCTGACTTATTTAACAGGCATTGGGACAAAGTATAAAAGACGGCTGTCCTTCCTGTCTCCGTCTCTCAGGTGTTCTCCGAATTACTGTGAACATGGAGGCAGCTGCACTCAGTCATGGAGCACCTTTCACTGCAACTGCTCCAGCACCAGCTACAGCGGAGCGACCTGCCACAGCTGTAAGGGCCTCATACTTGTACAATTATTGTTCCTCAGAGGTCAGAAACACAATATGGTTTCTGTGTGTGTGTGTGTGTGTGTGTGTGTTTGCACTTGTGTTCACCTGTTTCCTGTAATGAGACAACCTGCTGCTTTTAATGTCAGGTCCCTGCAGACGCTGTTGAAGCAGAAGGTCAGGCTGAGATCAAACACCTTTGCTGCAATCATCATTGTGTGGGCGCTGAGGAGACTCAGTCCAGAGGAAAACCAATCAACACAAAGAGAGGGATTTAGAGGAGGAGTAGGAACAAGGGAGGAAGATGAAAAGAGCATAAAACAACAAAGAACGTGCCTGTTTTCAATGGTGCTGCAATTTCGGCGAGGACAGTTTGGACATATATGTTCCTTTTTCACATTTTTCACCATCTGCTTCCTTTGAGTTTATATGCGCAGTAAAGTATTTTGTATTGCGACCCAGTAAAGTGTTCCCTCTGCAATCCTGTGCCCAAACTATAAATTACAGTCAAGATGTTTGTACCATTTACTACAGTATTCAGACGTGTCAAAGCTGAAATTAATCAAAATTTAATCAAAAACGGAGCAAGAAAGATCAATAAGTCGCTCAGTGGTTCCCACAATAAGCAATAAGCAATGAGCGCAGAGGGAGCTGCTGACTTATATGAATTTGATTATTACACACTTTTGTGGTCTAGAGTGATGTGTTCCAAACCATTTAACTTATTTTCCAATTACAATTCATCAGATAAGCATCAGTCTCAGAAATATTTAGCAGCTATGTCAGGTCCTGACTGCAAATCTCAGCACTTCAGAGAAGCTTGGATGTTTTACCGAATTGCCTCTGAAAACAGAACCTCTACTTCAATTACTGTTAGCACGACTCCTGGAGAAAGTCAAAGACTTCCTTTAGGGGAAGAATATAGGAGCAGACATTTTGAGAAAATATAATTATTCACTTTCTTGCCACGAGTTAGTTGAGTCACATCAATATGAAGCTAAACCCAGCGGCTTATGTAGTTCAGCAGTAAAGACGAGACACAGGCTTGAAACAGATGGCTCGGCTCGGCCCAAAACTAACAGCACCTTTAATTAACACGTTATATCTTGTTTGTTTTATTGGTAGAAACACCAAACTGTGAAAAATCACACTGAGGTTTCACAGGGGTAATGTGTCAAACCCTGCTCTCTGGAGCAGTGACTTCCTGCTGTGTTGTTATCACAATCAAGTGCATATTCGTCTAATTTGTCCTTCATACCTGCACAAGAGCTACACTGTCATAAGATGTGTGTGTTTGATACTGTAGCTGCTTAAAAATATATGTAAATAGACTAAACTACAGATTTCCTTTCATGGCTCCCCAAAATATTTTATTTTGTGTTCAGTATTATTTGGAGTAATAACTGTGAGACATGTTGTGGCTCTATTGTGAGGAGAAGCTCAGGGGAAACATGTTCTCATTTCTGCTTGTGAACAAAATACTGAAGTTCCAATGCTGTTTTCAACAAGCAGCAATTTGCAGTCGCAGTTAACCTGCGAAGAGCTGAGTGTGATCACATTTTGAAAGAGGAACGAAATGACAGTGAGCAGCCCAGGAGCTTTAGGCTTTTTCTTTGTCCATTGTCTTTTAATCCCTTCTTTAACAAAAAGAGAGTGAAGACTTAAAAACCTGTGGGGATGGATCCATATGACAATAAACTGCTCACAAAAAATCTGAAGGAAAAAAAGCTAGATAACCTAAATGGCTGCGTTAATAATAACAATAATGATGATGATGATGATGATGATTGTGATTGTGATGTTTGTTCCTCTCTCCTCAGCGATATTCGAGCAGTCCTGTGAGGCATACAAACACAAAGGGAACACATCGGGCTATTATTACATTGATGTGGATGGCAGCGGACCCATCAGACCACAGCTAATATACTGCAACATGACAGGTGGCTGACACGCACATCAAAACATACAAACATCAAAACACACCACGCAGACGCCCTCATGTCCACAGTGTCTTTTATCTCACCTGTCTCTGCCTGTCAGTCCCTCGAGCTGAGTGATGAGTCTTCAAGCTGAATTTCCTACACACGTGAATAGAAATGGAAAATTAAAAATACATCTCTCTCTCTCTCTCGCTCGCCACCAGAGGACAAGACGTGGGTGGTGATTCAGCACAACAACACAGAACTGACCAGAGTTCGACCGTCAATGGGAAAGAATCAGTACGCGGCTCACTTTGAATACGTATCTGAAGAAGAACAGCTGGCAGCCATCATCAGCCAATCAGAGCACTGCGAACAGGAGTTGACCTACCACTGCAGGAAGTCACGTCTTTTCCACACACCAGGTGGGGTGTTTATGTTTTCTCACTTATAGTGAATAGTGAACGAGTGTTAGTCCATTGCCAGAGACAAAATCTGTGTGTGTGTGTGTGTGTGTGTTTCAGATGGTATTCCACTCAGCTGGTGGGTGGGAGGTCCAGGTGATGGACAGGTGCAAACTTACTGGGGCGGGGCCTCACCTGGCAGCCAGCAGTGTGCCTGTGGACAACAGGAGAACTGTGTGGACCCCAAACATCACTGCAACTGTGACGCTGACCACACTGGATGGTACTGGTTATTTACAGGACAGCATGATTTGACTGCTATAGATAACTAAATCAAATGTTAATGATGCTTGGTGTTCTCAGTAAACATCTAAAATATCCCTTGTCTTACGTGACGTCATAACGTCTGATGCATTTTCTTTGTTACACTCCATCCTCTCTCCACCATCCAGGGCTAACGACACTGGCCTGTTGACCCACAAGGAGAACCTCCCTGTCCGATCTCTGGTGCTGGGTGACGTTCAGAGGCCTGGCTCAGAAAGCACCTACAGGGTTGGACCCCTCCGTTGCCATGGAGACAGTGAGTCCAGTCCAGAGCCACCAATGTCACCTTGTACATGTGTTTTTAGTTGAAGGGTTGCTAATGTTCTGCAAGCTCATTTCTTCTTCTATTCCAATCTTGTAATGTGAGGAGATTTTTTTTTTTTTATATTTTAGATGTTTTTTATTTTATTTTATTTTATTTTTTTGCAGAAAACGTCTGGAACGCCGCGTTTTTTGACAAGGAGACGTCGTACCTCCACTTTCCCACATTTCAGGGAGAGCTGAGCGCAGACATTTCCTTCCTCTTCAAAACCACATCATCCTCTGGCGTCTTCCTGGAAAACCTGGGCATCAAAGACTTCATTCGGATCGAACTGAGCTGTAAGTAAAGCCTTTCAGATCTGCCGTCTAATCCGGGTTGCACTTAAATGTACAGCCTGAGCATGAAGGATCATCCTGGTAGCTCAAGTTTCACATGGACCAAACTCAGCTGGGGGTGATGGGACCAGGATGGAGCTCCCCCTCAGGGCCTCCATACCCTAAAATATATATATATATATATATATATATATATATATATAGCTCTCCTGCAACCCCACCATTTATTTTTCTTCCTCTGGGAAATCACTGCAGTGTCATTGTTCCAGTCCGTTGCAGTACATTTCCTTTATAACCACCAGAGTTTATAGTTCTCTGTATCATTATATTGTACCGGTGTTGAAATATCATTGTACTGAAACACTCCATTGTCGTTCACACAGTGTGGGCTGTTGTAGCTGTCTCTCAGCTCTTGATTAAGTGTTGTATGATTTTATGTGACTTATTAAAATTAATCTACCATCGTAGCTTGTCTGGATAGAAACAGAAGTACAGGTAACTCTTTATGATAGACTCTATAATATATCCACAGAAGAAACTAGGTTAACGCTGCAGCCAGACATCTGATCTTTTCCTCCAAACCAGTGGCACCATATATTTATTTTTTGTTAGTTAGTAATGTGTAACACAACGCTGGAGCTTTGGACTGAAAGAGCAAAATGAAGACAGTAACTCCATTGCTTAAGTCACAGTGCTGTGCACAGTAATATGTTTCCTTTTTCAAGTCTTTCCTGCATGTACGCCTGTCCAAGTCCCTTGTCACAAACCGAGTGAAACATACACATGACAGAGAAGTAAATTTTCTTCATATGGAGACAAATTATCCTCAAGACTTATAATCCACAAGTAATTAAATGTCTCTAAGGATTTGTCTCAATTCAGTGGTCACAAATGTATTTTCAATCGACAAACTTTGTGACACATTCGTCAGTCTGTAAGTATACATGAAAAAAAACTTCTACACACAGTAAAGTTTTCAAATTGTAGCTCATGAAACCTGCCTTTGCTTTGCATCACCACCACTGCAGCTGATTCTCTTCATCGTGTTCTCAAAATGGCATTTTCATGTCTTGAGAAACGTGGGTGTCATGTTTGGTTCTTCTCTGATCATGTTGCATCTCATCAGAAACATCAGCTGCCTTCGCTGTGTAATCTGGCTCCACACCAAGTAGATGTAATCCAAGGAACATTGTCTGGTATTGCTGTCCCTGTACACAAAGCTACCACTATTGTACAGGTGGCTGCTAAGGTGACAGGTGTCCCGCTTGCCCCCCTGACACCTTCAGCTATAATCAGCAGAAGGCTCGATCTATATTGGAAAGCACCAATCACACTCTTCAGTCTGAGCTGAAGCCCTTCCCTCAGGCTGTAGATTTAAAGCTCTCCAGGTTCAGCAGCAACCAAACGAAATACTGCTTTACCCCACTGTGCTTTAACTTTGGTGTTCATCCATTTACGTATCGCCAGCAGAAATGTAGCCATTAGAATAAAGGCTGAGGTTCCTGCAGGAAGCCAATGGTAATGAGGTTAATAAAGCATGTAAACACATGGAGGGCAGCTGTGATGTTACCTGATGTGAAAACTACCTTAAGTAGAGATTTGTTTGTAGCTGTTGTCACCACTACAACAGTTTAGATGTCCAGCAGTAATTGTATCTGGTTGCTAGGACAACTGCTTTTCTCAGAGTGACACCGTCGGGAGATGGTGGGTGTCAGTAGTTTGCATCACATTACTTTAACGTGAATATGTTTTGTGTTTTTTTTTTCTTTTCAAAGTGTCAGTAAAGCTCACGCGTCAACGTGACAACCGCACTCCTTCAGCAGAATCACTCCATCTTCCTCCACTAACAGATGGCGAAACTCTTACAGGGAATAAGAGCTTCAGAGTGGTCTTTGGTCAGAGGCTTACAAGTGAAAAACACACGACAAGAGAGAGTTTGTGAACATAAAGAGCCTTTTTGTAGTTTGAATATTAATGAGAAAACCTCACAGGTTCGACATGAGCTCAGCAGGGCAATGTGCACCAATCTCTGTCATGCAAATAAGGCAACATCATTAGTGATATTAAAGTACATAGCTCTCTCTGTTCACTCTTTTCCATATTTCTTTTTTGGAAATTAAATGCTGAGGAGTTTGTAGTTCACAAATGCAGATTAAACCAACTTGTGAATTGGAGGATGATGAGAACAGCAGCTATAACAATTGAATTATATACCACAGTGTGAACTGCTGCAGGAGCTTGTGCATACTATATTTATGCCTGAGTACACCTGTCTGTGTGTGTGTGTGTGAGTGTGTGTTTCAGTGCTGCAAGCCAACACCTGGCATGTACAGGTGGAAGCAGGCTGCAGGGAGAAAGAGAAGACAAGATGAATGGGTGTGGAAAAGGGGGAAGTTGTTGGCTTTTTTTTTTTTAATTTATTTTTTTTACAGTACTTCTTGATTTTGTTTTTCAGCTTCCACCGAGGTCCTCTTCTCCTTCGACGTGGGTAACGGCCCGTTGGAGGTTGCCGTCAAAGCCGACTTCCCACTGAATGACAACAGGTGGCACCGCATTCGAGCCGAGCGCAACGTTAAAGAGGCGTCGCTTCGCCTCAACGAGCTCCCCGCCGCCACGCGGGAGGCTCCTGCTGACGGGCACATCCACCTGCAGCTCAACAGCCAGTTATTCATAGGTGAGTGGGTATGTGTGTGTGTGTGTGTGTGTGTGTGTGTGTGTGTGTGTGCACTTAAAATGCAAAGCTGCCTTTTTAAGGACAAAAACAGAACAATATTCAGACAAAGTCTTTGTTCCTACAGTCATTATTTTTCTCCAGCAGCTCTGGACACATTTCCTTTCACTGCCCCCTTGTCACAATACTCCCTGTCTTTTCCTTTCTCGCTCTTTTATGCACTGTCCCTCTTTCTTTCACACACCTTTCACATTACGATGTATTGACCCCAGGGAGGTGATTTTCTATCTTTGTCTCACCTGCTCCTTCTAAAGTGAACTCACAGTCAAAGAATCCACCCCCCCTCTATATGGCAGGAAGCTTCCCGTCCTGCAGAATTAGCTATATGCAAATAATGGCTGAATAAAACAGTGAAATGATGAGAAACTGTCTTATCCAACACTGAGGTAGATTAGTATTAAGAGCTTTACTTTCCGGTCTAGAGGAGACATTTAGAGTTCAGCATCAAACTTAATTGCTTTACACACCAAGAGTTGTCTCCAGCAGTGGACACCCAATGCCAGTGTTAAGTTTTGTTTCTTGTAATGTTTTCTCTTTTACTGAATTTAGCAAAAAGAGCACAATATTCAGACAATGTCTTTGTCTTTACTGTCACTGTTTCTCTCCAGCAGCTCTAGAAATCCCCACTAACTTCCACAGCTCCCTTGTTACAATACTCTGTGCCATTTCCTTCCACTTTCTTTCTTTCATTCACTGTGTGTCTCTTTCTCGTTCACACACCCACAGCACAATACAAAATGACTCTGTGGTCGTACGGTACATTTTCACTGACCCTAGGGAGACTGGTGATTTTATATTTCTGTCTCCTGTGCTCTTCTTGAAATAAGATGATAGTCATAGTATCCACACCCCCCCACTATAGAGCTGCTGCCCATCCTGGCTCACAGTGTACAGTGCGCTGTCTCTGGTAATTGAAACGGACAGATTTAAGCCACTTCAATCAGCTTATATTCTTGTTACACACTTTAAAGAATCAGATATAATCTCCACAAATTGCAGGAAATATCCTCATGACTATGATTTGCACTGGTCAGTTTCCTTGCAGTAACCTTGGTACAGTGTTTGAATCCAGTCCATTTCTTAAGGTCGTCTGTCCCTGACAGCTCCTGATGAAACTCTGGGCCCTGATATGAGCTTCATCATCACCTCGCAGTCCTGGAAAGCTGTTTATCTCATCATAACAGTCTAGAGGTTGCCAGTTTGGCATGCTGAGACAATTATAATGTTGCGGATCCTGAACTCCGAGGACAGTTGGAGGTTGTAATGCAAGAAGTCAGAAAACAATAACTTCTTGAGTTTAAATTCTGCCGGTGAAGGGAGAGGGGGAAAAAAAATGTTTTCCTGTCATAGGCACAGTCAGCCAGCAGGACGAGCAGACTGTCAGAGAGACTGACAGCTCGCCAACTTTCCAGATATCAACAATCAGCATGGTGCTCAGCTGGCAGACAGACAGCTCCTAAAAACTCCTTGAATTTTTTCGCCTGCCAGTTTGTGTTTCGCTGCATTTCATCACCTCATCACTGGGTTAAAAAAAAAAAAGATTCGGTATGAGCATGGCGACAAAGCATTGTTTGTGGAGGTTCAAAGGTTGCTCAGCTGTTAATAATGAAATCAGAGATCTGTCAGTGTCACCGTCCAGTTTGATCACAGATATTGTGTGATTTTCCTTTCATTCGTATCGGTGCCGTGTTGAGAAGACTCCAGCTGTTAGAGGGGACAGTGAGGAAGTTCAGAGCTGCATCACCATCACCAAGGATCTTCGCTGTGATGAATACACATTATAATGACTGTTTGAATGGAAAACGCAAGAAGGATCCATTAAGGAATATGTACCTACCATGGTCTTATAATGACATGTTTTAACCCACAGCTAAAAGGACATTACCAAGGCTTTCATTATAGTTATATTGTCCAGAGACCAAAACGTTTCAAGCTCTTTTTCACCCACTCTTGCTGATGAAATTTTGAGGCAAAAATGGCCTGAATTAAAATGTACTGAATAGGTAAACTGTGTGCGAAATGTCAATTATTGGCACTTGAATTATCTAAAATTAAACCTTTTTGTGTCTGTCAGATCGTCTGCCGTCAAAACAGGTCTGATTCAAAGAGAGCGTACAGCACCTGTGCTGTTAGTTCATGATGATCAGTAGCCTAAATCAGTTTACTGAATCTGCAACAATCTGTTGTATATGAGGATTTTCTGCTTTTCTATGTTTTATGACACTGCGACTTTAATATCTGTGAGTATGGAACTGTTGGTCAAGCAATTTTAACACGTCACCTGATGCATTTTAATCACTTTTGGAATAATTAAGAATAGATTAACCTGAGAAAAACAAAAACGAAAGAACAGAACAAACTGTGAAGTTTTACCTTGGTGTGTGTCTTCAGGAGGCACGGCCTCCAGGCAGAAGGGCTTTCGGGGTTGCATCCGCTCCCTGCAGCTGAATGGTGTCACTCTGGACCTGGAGGAGAGAGCCAAGATCACCCCGGGGGTGCAGGCGGGGTGCCCAGGCCACTGCAGCAGCTACGGCTCCCTCTGCCAAAACCAGGGACTCTGTGTGGAGAGAACCAGCAGCTTTTCCTGTAACTGCAGCCCGTCTGCTTACACTGGAGCCTTCTGTGACAGAGGTAACAGAGGCTTTATCTCCAATCTGCCTTTTCGGTTGCCTGGGGCTACCGTGGAGGCACACTGCACTGTTTCCGAGTGTTTTAATAATTAGCCTCTCAGTCAAACAACACAGACCTGAGCAAGAATGTTGACAGAGCCATTCAGCAACAGTGATTGATGCTCCTAAGACACTGTTACACTGCAGCACCTGAAAGTGGTCTATAAATAAAACACACATACTTTGGGAGACCATACACACCGAAAGGAGGTCACAAATAAAGTAGAGTCCAGGTGCACACTGTGCTGCTCTGTACGCGACACAACAAATCCTTATTGTACACATTCACTAATCATCTTTATCCTGTCAGAGGCTCCTGTCCTGACTGAGGCTCCTTATAAAGTCTGTGGTTGGGTGATAAGTTTGACCGTCAGAATATTTGCTGTCTGTTCTCCTACACCAAAGGAGAACACTAATGTTAATATGCTGCAATTAAGAGCTATCATCACTGTCTGCTGCGTGCGCTGTTTTGATCCTTTTAAAAAGAAGATGTAATTGTCTAAAGCCTCTGCACAAAGACATCTGTTTGTGTTCCTGTGGTCCTGAAAGGTTCTGTATGGTGCAAGTGTGTTTTCAGTCATTGCGTGAGTCATGGTGTCGGCACAGTCATGCAGCCTCATGTGTGTTCAATAATTAACAGCCCCTGCTGTATTGTGTGTTGGAGCCCCACAGTTACATTTGCAGGTGAAGTCACAACTCTGGTCACGACTGTGTCAGAATTAGCCAGATTTTTGTATTTTTCTTTTCACCTGTCAGCTGTTTTTTTTTTTTTTTTTCGTTTGTTTTGTGTCTGCATATTCACCATTTTACTAATTAGGTGTTGTCAGTGCTGCATGAATCTGCTGAGTTCCACTGTAAGATATTAACTGTTATTTAGATGCACTGTGAAGGTATACTGTACTCTACTGTATATACTTACATGCAGATTCTCTGTGAGTGAGTGAATGCACAGGATAAAGGCTCAGGGGGCCTTATTTACCATCTTACCTTATCTCCTTGCAGAGGTTTCAGCCAGTTTAAAATCAGCAACCTCACTCAGCTACATCTTCAAGGAGCAGGTGGTGAACGAGCCGAACAGGAGCAACAGTGCCGTGTCCTCCTCCTCCTACTCTGACATGACCCTGAGAGCAGAAAACATCTCCCTGAGCTTCAGGACTAACCAGAGTCCAGCTCTCCTCCTCTACGTTGGCTCCTACCACAGAGAGTACCTGGCTCTGCTGCTCAACAAGCACGGTGAGCACTTACATCCTCTACCTGAACAGTTTAGATCTTAATGGCTGCCTTGTGTTCTGCAGTATAAAACTTCAAACCTCTTTTACCTGCCTGCTTAAGCACTACACACAGGTATCTGGGCAGATAAATATACATTTACTCATTTAGGAAGCATACTCAGATCACTAATATATTACATAAATATTAGCTGAACCACTGACATTCAAGTACAATATCCAAATCGTAGGGGCGTTACTTTGTTTAATGAAGATAAATCGATGAAAATGAAATTTTAAAATTATCATTCCAACTGCAAACATGGCTCATATCACAGTCTGCCAAAAATAATGATTTGCAGCTATATTTTCTGAAACTAAACTGTTGGAAATTGCGACAATTAAAAAGCTATTTCAACAAACTGCAGTCGCACTGTGCCTACTGTCTAATAAGTGATCTGCAAATCTTAATGTGACCACAGCGTGAAGTGTTTAATAAAGAGTTTGGCCTGTCTTAATCTTGAGCTCTGAGTTAAAAGAAACTATTGGAGCCTACGTTGGTCATTATAGTCTGTGCTGGCTGAAAAGGCATCACCTTGTTCAGCTGCTATATCACGATAGAACTGGTGTGATCTGAATGACTATCTGTAACACGCCCCCCCCCCATACTGTAACACTGGATGAAACTCTTGTTTTTTAAACTAAAAAGGCTTTAGTCGGGGGAAAAAAAGGAGGCATGTGTGAATCTGATGGTGTTAACAGCTGTTGAAAGGTGAAAATTTCAGCCATCAAAAAACTTTTCGCCACCTACGAACTCGCTGACAATCACTGCAGTCGCACGACTCTTTCAGCTTTGTAGTCACCTCCTCTGACTTGTTAATTGTGGTCACTGTAAGACTGCCTCTCATTTCCCTCCTCCTTTAATAAATGTGGTAAAACAAAAAAAGAAAGAGAGGTAAGCATTAAGTGTTAAAAATAATTAGCAGGGCTGGCAAAACTATGAATAATGCATGACCTGAGAACTTTCTTTTTCCTCTCACTCTTTCTGTCTCTCCTGAATACATATAATTCAGATTACTCGGTGGCCTCACCACGACTACATACACTCAGTTATTCAAGATATGCTCATATGTCTTCAGTACATAAGAAAATATGCTTTCCAGGAACGTCCAGCATCTTTGTTCCCATGGAGCACCATGAAAATCTCAAAAATGACCATGGCTCTGTGTGGCATTATGTATCAGCAGCAGTTGGCCATCATTTTCTGAATATTGAATTTAATGCACTTTATTATTCAGCTGCAGATACATATTAATACCTACTGAAATAAATTTCTATTAATGAAGATGATGGGTGCGAGGACAGATTCTGCATAGAGAATATCTGCAGACAATTTCAGTGGTTCTGATTCTGATTCATGTAGTTGAGTGTTTGTTTGTTTGTTTTAGCATATAGGAAAACCCAACACATCTGTGTGCCAGGAAGCATCATTTGTTCCTGATGCAGCTCTCTTGATTGATCTGTTTTTTGTTTGTTTGTTTGTTTGTTTTGTTTTTTTGTGTGTTCAGACAAGCTAGAGCTACGATACAGACTGGATAGCAGCAAAGATGCAGAAATCCTGAGGAGCAAAGTTAGAAACCTCTCCAATGGACAGCTGCACGCTGTTACTATCAGCAGACTAGCAGATGCTGTCTCTGTGCAGGTAGCGCACACACACACACACATAAACTACTCTCCAGTATTTAAAGCACAAGTCGGCCTCGTGCTCTCAGCAGCCACTTTGTCAGTCGACTTCAATAACCAGCAGGAGAAGCAACAGGGAGACAGCAGGGACGAGATAATAAAGTGGGAGCTGCAGTCAAACCTCTGCATGTTTTTTTCCCCATTTGTTCAAAACAGCACTCCCTCTGCCTGCTCAGTTGGGTTCCCCGTAAGTTTAAGTGTAACCTTGAGGCAACAGATTTCAAAGTCATGATGTATGTTTAAGCAGACGTTTTTCCCATGCTGATGAGATAAAGCTGTTGCTCTGACTCAGGTTCCAAATAGTCCATCACTGAGTCATCACTGATAACTCCATCCTTGACCTATCCCAAATAAACATCATACTACTGGAGACTAAACATCCAACTAATTCTGGTTTTGAGCAACAGTAAATGAATATTCGAGCCATTTCCCAGTGTTCGGCGCGGCCTTGGCAGCATGTGTCATCATGTGTCATCATGTTATTGAATGAGCTGTGGCACACAGGTACTGTTTAAGTAGCAGGCTCATGAAATTAATGGAAATATTTTCTTACCATGTTGGATGATCTCTGATGTGCTGGTTGGGAATCACTGGTCTATTGCATCCTTTTACTTTTTCATTCAGGTCCTCTGCAGTGTTACTAATGTTTTTGGTTGGGTGAAGTATTCAGTATATACCTACCACTGGTGATTTTTATTTCAGATTGATCACAACACCAAAGAGGACTTCAACCTGACATCTGATGTAGAATTCAATGGCATCAGGTCGCTGGTTCTCGGCAGAGTGCACGGTGAGTGTCGGCTACAAAAACCCAGAGGAGGCAGACAATGTGGCACTGGAAACTTACCTCATGATGCTGGAGGCTTGGTATTAAGGGATGGAGCAGGTAGAAAACAGAGATTGAAATACATTCTCAGCACATTACAATATTAAAGTCACCAGAGCTCAGAGGTGAATGTGAGAGAGACATAGAAGCTGAAATATCTTAGTTCAACATGTCCTTGATTCATTATGAAAATTACAGACATACAGGACAAACAAATGTAAGACACCTGGAAACAGAAAGACCAGCTGCTCAGCAACTAGTCTGATTATACCTTGACTGCATCAGTGGGATGTAAACATACCCTACAATGATAATCATCATGATGCAAAAAACAGGACTGGAATTAAAGCCTCCAACGATGGCTAAGCACCATTAGCCCTGTCAGACCTCTTGACAAAGCAGCTTAATAACACACAGTTAGAGATTTATGAAACTACTTTATCAATATTAAAGACACAGCCTCCAGCAGGTGTTACTGGGCCTCACCTGCACCAGACTTTTAGGGCTCTGCACAGACACATTCAGCTCCACATTAAGCTTACTGCTCATTATATACAAGCATATACCGTTGTGTTTACCACACAATCTAATGTGTCAATAATTCCCTGCTGCCGATGCTGCCAACAGAAAGGTTTCCTCTTTGTTGTTTGTACACAACAACTCTCCAAACAGAGCACATTATACCTCATGGGAGGTTATGGTTGCTTCTGTGGCATTCAATATTATCTGGTCTGGACAGCTGTGGCAGTACAGTACACAGTGCTGTTGTGCTTTCACACACAAGGGTTCACAAGGGTGTGGCACAGTATTGAACAATGAAGTTTGGTCAAATATGGACAAGAGCAAGGCTCAGACTGTTCGAAGGATAAAAACAAATCAGGTAGTGATGATTTAGCAACTGCATTGACTGAACTTCAGCTAAAACCTGGGAGTTTCTCAGCATTACAAAAAAAACAGTCCTACATAAACACATCTGTCTCTGTTAAACAGAACTTAATAGAGACACGTCAGCGCTGTAGTGAGCTTCGTCATGACCCAGTTATGTTCTTCTTGAGTCCTCGGAGATGGACAAAGAAATAGGTTGTTAATAAGATGAGAGGCTGTGGGACTTCCTGACCCCGGGGGCAGCAAACCCACTATAAAAAGTCACACACTTCCTCAACAGCAGCTTTTGATTGACCCAATGATTTTTAGGTAAAATCAGACTCATTTAGACATAGTTTCATGGGATGCATTATAACCAGGGGATGTGCATGTGACCATCCCAATGATTTGAATTGCTACTGCTAAACAACACCTCTCTTCTCTGTTCTCTCCAGACTCAGCCGAGCTGGATCCAGACCTGGCTCGACTCGCTTCTCTGGGTTTCACAGGCTGCCTGTCCTCAGTCCTCTTTAACACCATCAGCCCTCTGAAAGCTGCTCTGCTCCACCCGGACACCAGCCCTGTCATCGTCACCGGCCCACTGGTCCAGTCCGTCTGTGGCTCCACTTCAGGCAATCCCTCTGCACCAGAAACCACACATCACCAGTCAGGTCAGAGGAAAGCTTTTCCACTTACGTTTTAGCCAAGCATACTAACTTCCTCCTCCACTGTGCAATGAATCTTCTTGTTGTAAAGGGGATAAAACATTTCTCTTAACATTCATAGTTTATAATATGTGACCTTCTGCGTTGCTACAAAGTCTCATAACAACTCTGCCTCTCAAATGTCAGTCAGCTGCTGCTGGGAAACTCTCACCTAGAGGCTTAAAGACTCAGTTTACTCTCTAGAAAAAAATCTGCACATCAGCTTCATTTGCATACACACGCATATAAAAACAGTTCAGGACATCTCACGCTCGGCTTCTCAGCTGATCCTTTGCTGAATTGGAAAAACAAAGTTGGAGTTTCTGATTTAAGAAAGTGAAAAACAAACTTGTATATTGTTTCTGTACTGAGGCCCATGTCACAGGTGTGAGGCCACTATTAGAGCAGCCACTTTGTCAGGAGAGCCTGGGATTAATAAAGGTTATTGGGATTATTGTACATGGTGCTGTCCAGCCCTCTGTGACCGAACCTCTGGGCTCCTCATGATGTAACGACTCTGGGTTAACGGCCACCAGATGAAGCAGTCGACTGTATCTTTCCCTTTGTGGTCAGTCATACAGATACTAGTGAAGTGCACTATTGTTTCCAACATGCCTTATCTGCTCTGACTGATGGCACAACTCTATATGATGATTCCTGTGTCCCTCCACGTTTCCTGCACCGAGCGTTTCTCTGCAGTGCTTCCACTTCTACTTGTCATGTCACTGACGACCTCTGCGCTCAGCTCCTTCTTTCTTTTATTCTCTTTTGTTTGACTTCATTTCTTCTATTTGTTTCTCATCACTCTTTTTATTCCCTCGTGTACACACGTCTTCTTATCTCTCCTGCCTATTCCCCACCCCCCTCTCTCTCTCTCTCGTTCTCTCTGTCTGTGCTGCAGGCCAGGCTGGATCAGTGGGAACAGGTCAGCCTTTGGTCAACGCCATCAGGAGTGACTCAGCTCTAATTGGAGGTACTGTAACAGCAACATGTCTCGCTGTCAGCACACCATTATCGTCAATCACGGGACAGAAATCGTCCGTAAAGCAAACACTGGCCGATGCGATGTTCAAGAGTTTATGATGCTGGAAGGCTCTGATTTATTTTATAGCTCTCACACCTCTGTAGAGGACATGACACTGAATTACAGGCTGTGTGAAATGAAAGCCTGAAACTGCATCACTTTGTCTGGGCACGCAAAGTAAAACACAACTAATTATAATTAAAATGACTTTATAATCCACGTACAATGAGTGCCCATCTTTTTATTGGCCAATATTGGTGCAGAGAACTTCTAATAGCTGAAACTGCCCCGGGAGCCTGAACAAAATGAGCAGAGCATGCATTGCTAATGATGGAGCAAAAGCAATCAGATGCTTTCTCGTGCCTGTTTGGCCTCTTATCAGTTGTTTTTTTAAGCAGGACTTTTATTTCATTATGATTCGTCTCTAATTGTGTATTTTCAGTTCTACCCTGTCCCATTTTAAAAACAAAGCTGAGAATGTCACAGAGATTTGTAATCTGCCACCTGCAGCCTAAAATATCCAGACGAAGTAATATAACTCTTCCTCTGTTGTGTTACAGTCAGGGCTATAAGTGGTTATTTCTGCATATTAATCTCCACAAAAATGATGATGATGATGATGTGGTTTTTCTTTGGGCTTGAACCAAATAAATGACTTATGTAGGGGCTTTTATTTTGAAAAACATCATCATCATCACCTTTACGTCTGTTTCTAAACAACACAATGAAGGCACACAATTCTGTAAAATCACTAAACTAATCAGTGGTATGTTTGCTCCTTGAAGCTGAACATCTCAAGTTGATTTTTTTTTTTTTTTTTTTTTAAACTTGAGGCTAAAATAAACGTACACAGTCGTTCTGCTGCAGTCGATATGATATGATCCATTTACCAGCAATTACAGACTTTGATTAGTTTTGTAAAGAAGACGGTAGACAAAGCCTGAAAGGTGTCCAGATGTGTGAAGCTGATATTTACCTTAATACACAGACTCAGCACTGTAATTACTGTCAGGCCCACCTCGACTGAATATTGACTTGGAGGAGTAAACACTTAAGCAATTTTTGTATATTTACTTAGTGTTGTAGTGTTTTTTGTGAAGACTTTTATCTGTTGGTCAGTGTAAAAAAGAAAAAGCAGTAAGTGTCCAAAGAGAGCGCTTGATTCTTAAAGTGGACCTCCCCTCACAACCATCTAAACTTCTGCTGTTTCTCTGCTCCCCAGGTGTGATAGCTGTGGTGATCTTTGTGACCGTGTCTGCATTAGCTGTAATGGGCCGATTCCTCTACAGGAGGACAGGGAGGTGTCGGAGCCAGGAAATAAAAACAGTGAAACCCGCAGACAGCCCCGAGCTACCGTTCAGCAGCCAGAGCAGCTCGCACAACGGTCCCAGCGAGAGTCAGAAGGAATATTTTATTTAGGCGGCGGTTTGACCCGCTGCCGACCCCGAGGTGTTGGAGCTGAGGAGACGGAGACAGTGATGCCTTGTCGAGCCTCAGTGATTCACACCAAAAAAAAAAAAAAAAACTGAGCCCGAGCAGCAAGAGCTCAACACAGCGGTTTGGTTCTGTTTTTGTTCCTGTGGTTGTATTTTTGTAAAGACTGTACATAGATGCACAAAAACAAAGTGTTTAATTTATAACGCGTGGATACTGTCAGTAGAATAAATGTAAATATCCGATGATGTAAATCTTAAAATTACGACTTTATATCAATCAATCAGTCCTTTTTCTGTTCTGTTGAGACATCTCAGCCTGTTAAGTGAGCAACTGTACTTTTCATGGAATTGGTGTGAAAGTTAAAAGTGTATTTTTTTTTGACACAGATATTGAATGTTTGCACTTTTTTCAATTAGTTTTTGTTTATTTGTTGTTTGTTTTTTTTTTCTCTTTATTTATTTTCCTTTCTATGTTTTGCTTGGTTTCTGGTTTGGTAATGAGACAGATGAAGTTACTGTGGTCGGCAATGTATTTCCAAACCTTCTGTTTCCCAACAAAGACATTTTAATTTGACTGAAAGGCCAGAGAAGTAAAGCGAGTCAGAGGTTGCAAAGAATGAGAACAAATCAACAAACTAGTCATATAATCGATCAGCTTCTGTCGGAGCAGCTTTACACAGTGTGGACTGTTTACTATTTAGAGGAGTCGGTTTGGTTTCTCCTCTGACGCTGCATCACCTCTGAGCTCTGACGACACAATGATCTACACAGTTTTACTGTATTGTCATGGGTAACAGGATTGAGTGATCTGCTGTTAAGAGTGTAATTTGTACAGATATTTTAGTAACAAACACACTTCTGTTCAGTGAAAATAAAATGATTGATCTTTTTTTTGTCTGGAGTGGTTTTATCTTTCCTTTTAGCTAAATTATTGTTATTGAATCATGCAGTTTATTATGTTTTCTCTTCTATTAGACATAAGGTTTTCTCACTCACTCCGACAGCCTCCAGTCTGTGGAGTGGAGGTGGACACAAGCAATATCATTTGATGTTTAGAAACCTAATGGCTGACTCAATTACTTATCTATAAAGTGAAGCTGAAATGACAAATTTAATCACTGTGTGTTTACATCAGTGAACATTTGGCACTTTAAAAGTTGGTGGTGGACGTTTCTTTTCTTCACTCTGTGGCATTTCTGATGGATATTAATATCCATCTGTCTGCAAACGGGAGATAACTTCTCCGTCTGCTGCTTTGTGATGCATTCAGGTGCTGGAGATGTCAAGTTAATTCCTGTCACAGGGCCCACCTAGCCTCTCTCCGAGCTGAAACGATAACACACAGACAAAGCTTTGATACGTGATGGCCCATCCACCCCTCCCTCACACACACACACACACACACAGGACTGTGATGATCCAGATGACAGCAGCTGGCTGGTTGTCAGCAAGTATTATTTACAAAGAAGGATGCATCCGTGCATCTAATAACAGCTCATTAGGGAGAACGGCAAGAGGACTTGGTTGTAAAGACACACTGCAGCTCCAGGAGAGGAAAGAATTCAGATCATAAGTCAAGATCATCCTCACGTCTCTTATCACTTCTGATAATGAAATATGACGTTCCCCCAACAAAACCTGGATTATGTGACGACGTGCCACCATAAATAATGTTATTAAAGTTGGATTTTAATGGGAAAAGAGACACCAAAAAGGTGAGAGTCATTTGTTATGAGATATTGTTCTTGTTATGAGGCAGTGAAACAGACGTGAACAGACTCTCTGAGGTGCACGGGTGAAAACGAGCACAGACGTGGCAATGTTAGCTAATGTTTATGTTTAATTAGAGCCAACAAATGCAGGTGGCACAGTGGTGTAGTGGTTAGCACCATCACCACTCGGGGGAGGTTTGAAAAAGTTTTTGGCCAGGTTGTTGTCAGGACATGGGGCAATATTCAAGGACCCTGCAGGACTGAGGATTTAAAGTTCAATTGACTCTGAGGTCAGCACAGAGTGGCACCTGAACTACCCACAGAGGGACAGGGAGGCTCGTAGGCTGTGACCTTTCTGCACAAACAAAGTGTAGATGTTAATGCACAGACATGTTGTAGTTAAATAAAGGTTTTTAAAAGGGCGTTTTGAAGACGACAAAAAGTTAGCAGACAGACATCATGCAGCCTGAGACCTCCTTATTTATTCATTTTTCTAAATGACTAAATTGTCATTAGTGCCACAGGCCTAATGCTTCAAAGTTACTTTACGTAATAAGAGTTTTCAACCGAATCTCGCTCAATAAAAACTGAGCAGGTAAAATCACCATGGCAACCTCTAAGTCCACAGGTGTTTTAAATGAGATAAAATGATTATTACTGGCATCCAGCATGATCTCACAGTGCAGGCATCGAACTTAAGAAATAAACAGAAGCTTTGCATCTGATAAATGTGATGAAAGTTGAGGACGTTGCCTAGCAAATGATCCTGTTCTTGCAAGGATTTAAAAATTTTAATCATCTTGTTTTAAAGATGATTTACCCGTTTCCACATTTGAATTCAGGTATGTTCTTAAATTGATC
This sequence comes from Caranx ignobilis, assembly GCA_021432705.1. Classification (NCBI taxonomy): domain Eukaryota; kingdom Metazoa; phylum Chordata; class Actinopteri; order Carangiformes; family Carangidae; genus Caranx; species Caranx ignobilis. Next base: position 2,365,263 of record MU270009.1, on the reverse strand, counting down.
ATGAATTTGTCTTTTAAGTCTTAGTTAGTCTGGAGCCACGAGCCACATAAGAAGCCCCCAAAAGAGAAGATACTGTGGAACCGGGAAGTCACCAGAAGATCATGAACCTCTGGCTCTGGATCACCTGTGCATCCATCATAATCACGCAGGCAAATGCATCCAGAATATGAATGTGTTATTTATTGATGTTAAAAGACTTTTCTTGTGCTGCCGGTGTCACAGTCAAGATTCTGCCGCCCCCCAGGTGTCAGCTGGCCGGCGCTGTTAAAAAGCCCAGCTGACAGCATGTGGACCGCTTCTGTTTGCACAGTGACAGGACAGTCGTCAGGGGTCAGCGGCTTACGGGCCACAGGTTGGACAGCTGCAGCCAAACTCCCGCAGAGTCAAATTCAGCTCATGACAACTTTTTGTTTTGTTTTGTTTGTTTTGTATGGCTGCTGATGTTGACGGGAAAAGACACAGTGGCAGTGAGGCTCGCCACACGACACCAGAATCACAGGAACAGTTGCTCCTTTTCGCAGTTTTAGCTGTCATTGCTGCAGACTTGGTTTTTCCTGTAACTTTATTCCAAGTGAGAGAGCCATGCTGTGATCGTTAACCTCCTACACCAAGCCACTGAGCACAGCACAGCTGTCAGCTCTGGCTCCCGCCTCTGTTTCCTCCATCTTGCATTTTCTCAACAGTGTGATGTGGTGGGAAAAATCATATGCACAGGTTATCACTGACACCTAAACCTCACATTAAATAGAGGAATCCATGTGCAATGGCCTGCATGTGGGCCGAGCCCCAGGCCACGCAGTCCTCTCCATTCTTAGAGGGGGTGGGGCTGGCACGAAGACCTGCGTGCAGGCCAAGCCCCAGGCCACGTGGACCCCTCTGTTCTGGGGGGGAACGGGGCTGACATGAAGGCCTGGGTGGGCAGGCTGAGCCCCAGGCCACGTGGACCCCTATGCTCTCAGGGGGAATGGGGCTGGCATGAAGGCCTGCATGGGCGGGCTGAGCCCCAGGCCACGTGGTCCCCTCTGTTCTCCTGGGGATGGGGCCAGCGCTAAGGCCTGTGCACGAGCCGAGCCCCAGGCTACGCTGTCCCTGCCACTCTCAGGGGGGATCACCAACCTTATCTTCTAGACTGATAAACAGCTGTTAATGCCAGGCTCAGCTACATAGCAATAACAAAACTCACACTGAGACCCAACTGATGTGGTTGCATTTAGACACAGTTTGTTGGGATTCTGCTTTTCCTTCTTCACAATCTTTTTATTTTTTCCTCAAACCATAATGCTTTTAAAATGAGTCATTCTGATTGAGGGTTAATTTAAGTGGCCCCTTTGAGAGAACTGCGGTTTAAATGGTCCCAAACTGCCATGGGCCTGCTGGGAATATTTAGGAGGTTAATGCAGCTTCACTGACGATATTTGATGCTTGGCTGCCTTAAACTGAGATAATACTGAGCCTGTCTGATGAAGAATGAACACACCCAGAGGATGTTGGGCTAATCTGCAATGCCATACTAACAATTCTAGAGGACAACCATTAATCACAGACTCTCTGAAGATGACACTGAGTCCATCTCTTTGTGCTGTTTTCATCTATTAAGTGGAGTCTCTCGTTGGAGGCCACATTAAATAATATTTTTCCACAGTAATTTTTCATATTATTTGTCTTTTCTCACTGCAGCAAATTTATACTTTATTTATTTATTCATTTTTCTAAATGACTAAATTGTCATTAGTGCCACAGGCCTAATGCTTCAAAGTTACTTTACGTGATAAGAGTTTTCAACCGAATCTCGCTCAATAAAAACTGAGCAGGTAAAATCACCATGGCAACTTCTAAGTCCACAGGTGTTTTAAATGAGATAAAATGATTATTACTAGCATCCAGGATGTTTGTGGTGTTCATCAGAGACCAGGACAGTCATTTACTGTCTGTTCCCCCATTCTCTATCCCCATCTACCCACCGAACTGAAAATGCACATGGCCGAGCCCAAGGCCATACACCGTCTCTGGCTTTCCAGGGGAGACAAGAGCACGGCCTGACCGCAATAAATAATTCTTCTACTTCTTGCCCTCCCTCTTGCATTTACAACATGGACTGGGATTCAAATCCCCAGTCTCCCAATCCACAGTGTCAATGCCATGCCCACTGATCTATCCAGCTGGAAGTATTGAGCCCTCCGCCGTTGTCTCCTTCAGAGACAGGACATGGTGACAGGCTCCTCATCCACCAGCTTGGCCGTTGTCTCTTTAGGCAGCTCCTTAACATGCACAGCCATGTTGCAAGAGACACGACCCAGAGCAAACCCAAAGGAAGCCAGCCATCGGCCTAAGCTGGCGAATGGTTGAGCCTGCTGCCATGTCTCCCATCTGCAAAAAGACACAGCGGCTGAGCCCAATAAAAAACTCTTCTTCTTCTGTTGACCCAGGCAACATGCTAGCCATAGGGTCATAGAGCTCTTTCTGGGATTCAAACCCCAGCCTCCTGATCCAAAGCCAGTGGCATTACCCACCACTGTCCTATCCAGCTGCTTGTGTCCTCGGGTTGAATCTTTCTTTGCATGTCCATGTTTTATATTTTTACCAAGGCCAGTATCAAGAGAAAATCTATGTTAAAACCCTGAATGCAAAGATCAAACTAAACAGGAATGGGCCTTTTCCTCCATGTTGGATAATTTACGCACCATCATCAGAATGACATCTAAGAGCAGTCGTATATTTCCTTACATTATTGAACTGGGAAAGTGTATTTTAAGATGCAGAATCACTTTTGAGAGATGGAGCCAGATGTGAAGACGTGTTCATGTCAGGTCCTGACCTGAGTAATGAAACACTCTGCAGGAGGACAATGTATGAACCCAGTAAGACGTGATGAATTAAAGATGGAGCTAAGTTAAAAAAAAAAAAAATGTGTGTAATACATTCGCAAATGGATCTATATGAGCCAAGATGAGTTTCCTACATTATTTCTTTAGACAGCTGCCAGCAGCTAGTTTGATAACTGCAGTTTGGTTTCTGTCTCTGCTGGTTATTGTGTTTTAACACGTTTTCTTTCTTTCTTTTGTTCTTTCTTTCTTAAACATGTTGCGACTGACCTGCTGTGTTTCTACCAACATGTGATGTGATGTAACATAAAGACGTCAGATGTTATGCCTGACTCAAGCAAACAAACCCTTTCAACATGTGGATGGAAACTTCATTGTTTCTATAATAACTTCTGAACCAGACATTCATCCGGTTTTTAACAGCAGCCGAATTATCCAGAGGTTTCCTCCTCTCCATAACAAAAGGACCAGAGGATTAAGACTCTGGTAAATTAATAAAACAGTTTCACTTAAAAAAAATCATTGATCCAGCAGGTCTCCAGTGGTTGGAAACTGAGCTATATAATATTTGTCTTTTTTCTGTTAATGAGAAGATGATTGAAAGTCTTCATCCAGGTAAAACTCATAAGTGAAAATAACAAACAAGAGAACTTGTAGCCTGCCAAGCCACGCCCCCTCATCAAGACAACAATACTCACCTGTGCACACAGATGCTCCTCATCACCTGCAATCAGCCCAGCATATATTCACCAGCTCCACATGCACTAACTCCTTTGCCAGATTGTTCTTGGCCTCTATGCAAGACTTTCCAACACTCACCTCTGGATTGACTCATTCCCTGTTGCCCCCCCCCCCCACACACACACACACACACCTCCCCACCTCTCTGACACTTTAAATATCAAAGTTCTTGCAAACAGAATATGATGCACTTGAAACATTTGGTATTTTAGCAACTCCCACATGAGTTATTCTCTCCTCTTCACATGTGACAAACCAAATGTTTGTGAATTACCTCTCCTCTTTCACATTGTTTCATAAGACCATCACGCTGTTTTCATTACTGCTAGTTTTTATCAGCACCTAGAGCCATTAAAAACAGGTAGAGATGGTGGTGGTGGTGGTGGGGGGTCTACATGGAAGCCACTCGAACACCTACATCACAATCACCACCCACATGATGCTTTTCCCTGCGAATAATCAGTTTAGCAGCGCGTTCAAATCACAGCTCTCTATCCATATTTATAGCCATATACGAGTGAGCCGGACGCCGAGCTAAAGGTCCTCTGCTCTCCTGTGTAATTATTCAGTCTCAGTTGCTGTAATACATCAGTAATGCTGTTTTTGGCTCAAGGTCAGAGCAGAGTGTCCAGAGAGCAGAGGCAGTGATGGATTACTGTTTTCCAGAGTCTTGAACCCTGCAGGACAGTGACAGATTTCAGAAAATCAAGAGAAAGACCTTTTTTCTCTGAGTCTTTATTGACGTCTGAGGGAAAAAAACAGCCCCAGAGTTTCCCTGTGTGTGATGCTCCGATGTGGACGCTTATCATCCTGTAGGATAAGTGGAAGGTGTCTGTCTGAGAAGCGGCAATTTCTACAATTTCAGCGCTTTTAGGAGGAAACCTTCACCTTCAGCGCCTCAGTCACAACACCCATCTGTAACTTTGTGATGTCACACCACCACCCTCAGCCATGCACCAAGCCCCACCCACCTGGACCCACCATCCAAACTTGCTAGTTTGCCGGTGTTTTACCTGAAGTCTGCTGCACAGTATCTGTATTGGATCATTAAGAAAATAAATCAGCCAATCAAAAAACTCTTTTCTGATTGACTGATGGAAAAGTTTGGCAGAAGATGTTATGTGCTAGTAAACTAACAGACTTCCTCATTACCTGCAACAAATGAAAGCTCTGCACACCTACACAGAGTCTGAGGAACAAGCTCAATGAACCATTAAGATCAAAGCACCGCCCCATGATGACGGTCTGTTCCTCAGAGTCCAGAGAAGACGGCTGTAGATGTAACTGTGTTCTGCAGCGCTCAGCATGAGACGGGAGTCTTTATTAGCCTCGTCCCATCTGTTTGTGTCTTATCGAGTTATGTCAACAACTCTGCGTGAGCTTGTTTTACTATATTTGTGAGGTCTGAAACCCAGGAGCCGTATTATACTTGTGGGGTGCGACAGCTTTTTGATGACGTTGAGCCTTTTAATGACTTTTTGAGTGTTTAGACTTTTGAGTTGAGTTTAATGGAGGGTCAGAGTTTATGTGAGGGGTCCACACAGAAGTACTAAAACAAGGATGTGTGTGTCCGTTTATTTTATTTTTATTCCTCTTTACTTCAATTTCTCTTTACAACTCAGAGCTCCGCAGGGCTTCCATAACATCACGACAGCTTGATGTGAACATAAAAGTGGTGCAGATCAGAGGGAGAAGACTGGTGGGCTTCGACTGAGGGAGCTTTTATCAGCGAACAGGTTACTTTAAAAAAAGAACGGGATTCAGGCTCATGATACAGGAAACTCAGAGTCAGCAAAGATTTTATAACACAAGGAAGCACAAGGAAAAAAAAAATCTTACCAGTCCATTGTCCGTGCTCAGATGTCTCCTATGTCTCTGGATCCTGTTGCGGCAAAACATCTGAAGTGTGATTTTGTTTTTTAAATGCTATTTGAAAAATGTCTCAGATTTAATTTCCTTTTCGTCATGGGTTATTGAGTGCAGATCGATGAAGGAAAACATTAATTTAAAGCGCGAGGCTGCAACATAACAAACTAAAAAGTAAAAGGAGGGGGTCTGAATACTTTCTGAACTGCCTGTAAATCTACCCATTAAAATTAAAGGCATCATACTGTAATTCCTACTTGGATCACACCAACATCCAAATTATAGTGGAAATAAGTTCCTGCTCAGCTAAAAGATGGCAGCTGCAGGCACATCCATCACAGCTACAGAGACAAGCGAGAAAAGAAAAAAAGACTTTCTGACATTTGAAATGAGAAACAAGAGTTTTATTTTTCTGTCAGAAATGAGTTTGGAGTCATGTTTGTTAATCAGCGTGTTTGGACACCGGAGCCGTCACCTCTGTTCTCAGCACATCAGCACATTTTCAGATAACAACAACCAAAAAGAAAAGAAAATCACATAAAGCCATTTCCAGACTGAGCAGTTATTACTTCCTCTGAGGAGGTTATGTTTTTGGCCCAAGCTTCAATTGTTCCATTTGTTTCTTCTTCTTCTTCTTTTTTTTGAGAGGACATCTCCAAATTGATTTTGTTAGAAAATTCGTCTGCAGGTCAAGAGATGAGGAGTGACTTGTTTTTTTTAGATCTGCTGCAGATGAGGAGTCAGGTGACCGGGGTCGCCTCAGGACATATTTGAACTACTTCACAAGCACCACTGCATTTACTTGTTTGAAAGTTTTTAAGATACGAAAACATGACAGACGAGATGACGAGTACATGTGACTGACGTTTAAAGTTAGACGTTTTCAAGAGGTGCTGTCATTTCCTTTTGACTCTTCCTAGGCAGATGAGCTCTGAGGGGGAAACTGCTGCTGCCGAAGCTGAGTCATCTCTCCAAACTCCCAAACAAACTCAGAAGTGGAGCACAGAGAGCGGGACGTCAGGGGCGTCGGCTGGTCCTCAACTTTGGCCCAGACAGAAATACCTTAACATGTCGACTACTGGATGAACTGGCATTAAAGTTCATAGAACTGATCAATAGGTTATGTCTGAGGTTGTTATTTGATATCTGATCAAAAGTTAAGTCTGTCAGATACTGTCCTCAGATGTATGAATGTCTGCATGGCAGACAACATGGCTGTGTTAGCATGTTAGCATTTAGCTTATAGTGCTGCCTAATGTTATGCTGTTCCATTGCTGTGGGCTGGAAAGGAGTCAGGTTCAGTGTCTCCCTCTGCTAAGCTTAGCTTAGCAGGGATTTTTATTGCTTATCTTAGCTTAATTTAAGCTTATCTTATCTTAGCTTAACTTAAGTAAATAACCTCAGCACCAGGCTATACGAGTATTTAAGGTTTCATGGAATGAAAAATGTATTTTCACAGATTTAATCCTGTGTCCCTGTGTTAACGGTTCATCTGTCGCTTCATGTGAATATTTTAACATCAAACTCTGTGTATTTTATAGTCCTGGAAAAAAAAAATCCAAACGTTAAATGTCTAATTGACATGAATACTATTGGTTACTGTGCTGTACTGATCCGTGATGAGCTCCTACTGCCTTTATAATTTCTTTGCAGCCTTCAAGAGGCAAAAATATGCAAAATCTAACTTCAGTGCAAAGACCAGAGTATGTTTCATTCCCAGAGTGAACAGCAGGAAACAAATGGACATGGAAGACAAGTGAAGGCATACTGGACTAAACTTTCCATTCAGTTTCTGTGTTGTTGTTGTTGATGATGATGATATTCTACTTCACAATATAAACCTGTGGTTAAACACGTGTCTCTGTGTTCTCTGTGGTTTTCCTCGGTGTGAAGGTGGAGTAATGTGCTGCAGCGCCTCGACATGCACTCGTCAGTGTGATGTGATACTAACACACGAGCAGCTGTTCAGCCATCAGTGGCTGAAGTGTTGAGGTGTGTCTGACTCTGTGAATCTCACTCAGCATTCAGTCCGTCGCTGCGTCCTGCTCCCTCAGGGCTACAGACCAAGAGCTTCCCACTTTGTCAAATCCACAGACGCTGTCTGCATGCTGTGGCGCGGTCCCAGAGGCTCATGGGTAATCTTCCATCCATTGACTCCATGTAAACAGAAGTGTCATGATCTGACTTTTGATTTGCCGGCCTCTGCAGCCAGCACCTCGAACTTTGTTCCTCTTCTGTCTCTGTCGCAGCGCTGTGGCCACTTTCATTTAAATATTGCAAATCAATGACAACTCTTGACTCTGAATTAATATTAGAGACGTGCACATCAAAAACCACATGACAAGTCTGAGACATGTTACCAGAAACAGAGACAGCTGAGAAAGGAGACCGCACACTTTCAGTCACTTCCTGTAACCCTGTCATGTGGGAGACAGACCATTCAATCCAATGGGAGAAGTGAATGTGATCGCACACTGTGATCGATTCCAGGATATCCCAGGATATCCCGGGACATTCTGGTCCGATCAATCCAATCGGATGTGCGGGTTCAGGCCGAGAATGAAGTCAGGCCACGTCAGTTCTGAGCTTCAGCACCAGTGTGTTAGGCCACGTCTGGTTTTATTCAGTATGGGAATAAACATGGCACACGAGCCCAACCATGGACGAGTGGCTTTTCTAAGTGTGAACAGGCAGATCACAGATAAACTTGGGTGGCCTATTAAAAAACATGGACCACCAGCTGTTCTGTGATTCTCCAGAACACACAGATGTCCGGTCCACCTCTGGAAGGAAGAGAACGATTGTAAAGTATGTTTTATACCCTTGAATATATGAAAACAAGAATATTAGGCAGTTTTGTCATGAATCTGATGTGGGTGGACAAGCTGGGTGGGCCAAAGCCCACCCAGATTGACATGGTTTGACATGAACAATCTTGACCACGGCCACTGACAAGACAGGAAGTCTGTACCTTTTTTTTTTTTCAGTACTGCTTGTAACAGGTCATCCTTTGACGTAGACCCTAATATTCTGAGAGGAAGTAACGCCACCCTTGAGAAGAGAGAAGAAGAAGTGCATATGGCTAAAAACCACAACAGCATATGTTTCAAAAACAGCCTCTCTTTTGTTCTGGCCAAACAATCTCTGTAAAAAAAAAAAAAAAAAAAAGTATTCACAATTAGTGGGAGGATCAAATCAAGAGCTTTCCCATATCCTGAGCATGTCTGCACCAGCTGCTGGAGCGATAACTGTGTCACTTTGCTGCTCCGACTACAAATGAATGTGAGTCATGCTGACGTGTAGCAGGCGAGCATTTCAGAGCAGAGCGCTGTCCAAACGGAGCGCCACAATTAGCAACAAATTAAAGCAGATACAAGCAGAAATGAGCACAATTATCTCTCCGAGTCAATTGCAATTATGTTGAAACACACCCACAGAAAATATAACCGGAGCGTCAGTGCAGATCTGTTCCACACGTTCCAGTCAGCGCCAATAAGTTGCTCCAGTTATTTATTTATTTTTTCTTCTGATGTGCAGCAGAGAGTTGAGTTTTACAGTGAGACGGAGGGATCCCCTGAAGGCTGCTGTTGGCCTGTGTGGCTCACAACTGCCTCTCAGAACCGATCAGCAGATCAATAGATTTGGCAGCTAAAGGCCGTCTGTCAAAGGCCGGCGGTGTTTGAGCTGACTGCAGTGCTTCCTCACATCTTTTCATCCTCCTCACACACCCATCTGGCCTCTGAGAGAGTGGGGATCAAACACATCGCAGATTCCTGATGGGAAACACAGGCTTGGAATCATACATTCAGAGATATATAAGTTATGATCAATAGCTCGGGGGGGGGGGGGTTAAGAAATCTCCCATATGATATACGACAAACACTGGATAATCATCAGATACCAGCATTTACACACAAACACACACACACGCACACACCAGTATCACAAGGATGGAATATTCACGCATTATTTATGAGTACATTGAAACACACCACACATCTGTATCCTGTCAGCCAGCTCTCTCCACCCTAATCACTTTTTATACAAAATTTCCGTGTGGTCATTTGGCGTCATTGTGCATTAATGTGATGAGCTAGTCATGTTGTTTCCATCTGATGTTGACCAAGGGTGCAGACCACATTTTCCAGGTCCTGGTCTTGTCTAAGAGACTTTTACTCAGAGTTCGTAAACTTCCTTTGTATGGGGTAAGTGTATTAGTCGATGATCAGGATCAATGGAGGACTCTTAGACCAGGTCCCAAACACCACTCCAGTCACTGTGAGGTCGCTGAGGTCAGGGACGTCTTGTCCACCGGAGTGAATCCATCAGCAGTGGAAGTCATGTTTCCTTCAGAATATAACAATCGAACTTTTCACTTCTTGACCTTCTCTGTTAGATGCACGGCTCTTTGGAGAGGAGGAGAGAGTTATTTTCGCTGACAGGAGAAGATGAATGAACTCCGGTTGTGTCACGAGGTTCAGATGAAACAACAGCCTTCGTCTTTACAGCCTCCATTGTCGTGTCGTGATTGTAGTAGCCTGAGTTGTGTTTTTTTCTTCTTCTTCCCACCATCTCAGTGTGAAACCCCCTTTTACTTGAACCTTTTCATATCCTGGTACAATTTAAATTACAGTCATATCTCAGCCTCTCACTTGAATGTTCACCTGTGGCCAGCAGCCAGAATGTGTCACACTGTCATTCAGTCTAAAAATACTGAACACTCCTCTGCAAAGCCACCATACACATTTCCCACACACTTTCTTGGAAACAAATACACCTATGTATGTATTTTTCACTGCATGCACATCTTAGTCCCTCATCTTGCTCTCATTGTTTGAAGCAGCGCTAATAAACTAAACGCACAGAGGCACGAGAGGCCGTAACTGAGTATAAATCAGTGTAATTGATGGGGATGAATTGATGCTTTGCTCCTCTTTCTTTGCAGCCAATTGTGGTTTTTTCCATCTGTTTCCATCTCACCTCTCATAAAGACGTTGGCAAGTTAAAACAGCAGCGTCCCATTAAAGCCATTAATCAGCTGAGAGCTGTTCCTCCACTGGGGATATCAGTGCGTGAACAGCTTATTAGTTCAGAGTGATGTTGTGTTAGGGAGGCTCTGCAGAAACACAACGTTTCCTCTCCGGTGAAACTCGTCTGTAATCCACCGTGAGGACGGATACAGAGCTGTTTGTGTCGACTGATGAACACACACTCGCACAAACAAACCAAGCAAAGCTCATTTACATATAGAAAGGTAACTGAATTTGAAGGTGTCTTTAAATATGTGGAAACATGCTTTGATTCCAGTTTCTTTTCTGTATAAAAACTTGTTCCAGATAAAAACAATCCACGTGCTAAACTGAATAAAACGTACACACAAGCCAGTCTCTTTGAAATCATATGTTGATTCAGCAGAAAACACACAGGAAATATCACTGTTAGCATATTTTCCATTAACGTCATCAGGATAAACAAAAGTTTTTTGTCTTGCAGGACAATATTCACTCAAAGTGACTGAATCGTTATTAAACTTAAAGTATTACAAGTTCTGGATCAAAGGTTGTGCAGCTAATCTGTGTTTAGTCGGATCTCCTCATCAGAAATATTCACTGTACCGAGACTGAGAGAAAAGCAGCTGCAGCTGTCATCTATTTATAAACCTGACGAATATATATTAATATGTGTAATATTAGATTCAGTGTTGTTTTTAGGGGCAGGCTGTGCTTTGGTTTAAAACAGAAAAAATGAACTTCAGACGCAAATGTGTTTAATCCAAAGCACAACGTCTCTCTCTAAGCTCAGACGCCTCCGGTTTTATCTCCTATTTTTGTTTTTTGTTTTTTGCGACACAGTGATGTCACTTCCTGTTGATATTTGTTAGCTGCTCACAAATGAACCAAGAAAAACAGGGAAATTAAAAGTGTGATACTACAAAAAGAAGAAGAAGAAATGTTTGATATTCTGAACTGAAGTCTTTCAGCCTTCAGAGGAAACACTAAAGAGGAATTCAGGTTGAGACATCGCAGAAAAGATGAATATATTCCTGGCAGCTTTGAGCAAGCGTTGGTCTTCCCCCCTTTTCATGATTTCACAAGAAAGAGCTGTGATGAGAAGAAAGAGAATCAGACAGTAAAGGTGAACGGAGAAAAGTTTGTTTGTTCTTTCTTCCCTTTGTTTCCCCTGACAATGCTGATCTCAGGCTCTGTCTCCGTCTCTGACTGCCAGTCTGTCTGCTTCTTCTTTTAATTCTTGGTTTTGAACGACTCACAGATGAGGTTGTGATTATATGGGTTTGAGATAAACAAATATTTGATGATTGTTCTTAAGAAATCTTTGTGTGCATGTGTGTGTGTTTCTTTCTTTCCCATCATCATACATCATAAAGTCCAATCCATCATCTCATGCAACATTAGATCGGTTTCTGTCTCTCTTTCCTGTTGCTTTACCGTCAAGTGCAAAAGCCTGAACCATGCAAAACGTTGCGTGAGATCAGCTCAGATCGCTGTATAAAAGTGAGTCAAGATGTGACATTTAGCACCAGATAAACTGTGAATTTAGTTTCGAGCTTCTCAAAACAGCAAACATTTTGCAGTTTCAGGGCTCTGAACATGTTCAGCTGTGCAAACCACAGTCTGACCACACCACATCCCCCAGAGGTCACCTGAGCAGGAGCTTTTATGAGGGTAAATCAGTTAGTCAAACCCACTCGCTGTGGTTCATACACTTGCACACTTTTAGTTCCTCAACAGGTTCCTGTGTTCCTGTAAATGCACATTTTAAACACACACACACACACACACACACACACACACACGCTGTCAGCATGAGCTCAACCTTTCTGAAGTGTAACTGTGTCACTTCACTGGAACACCAGTGTGGGTTCATGTGTCCTTTAAACGGTGTATGTGCTTAAGGTTAAAGTCAATATGACATCAACCAAGTATCAAATGGGACCTGGCACTACTGTAACAGAATCCAGATGATGAAAACAAACAATTTAAAAACCAGCAAATATATTCTCAGTTTCATCTTAGACACCAGACACTAGGCGACACTACTGAAGCTAATATTGAACTTGTGACACTGAACTGTGCGGTGGTGTGGTTAGCGGTAAATCAGTTGTGTTTTGAAGAAGAAGCTCAGATTGTGGTGAAGAAGAAGAAGGAGAAATAACCAGGACTGACTTGTTTTTTTTTCTGCAATAACTTTACTGTAAATTCAGGCCTCGTTTACCAGCATCATGACAAACTCCTCCTCCCATCTAGAGGAAATGAATCCAACAACAGGCGTTGTCCTGGTCACCAGGAAACATTTCTGATGAGGCTCTTCTTACTATTTTCCTGAATAAGATCCAGTCTTGCAGGACAGTATCCACTTGTAGTGACTAAATCAAGTTCAGGATTAAAGTTGGTACAACTAATGTACATTCCTATGGATGTCATATTCACACATATGAATCATCAACCAACTATTAAGATGAAAACAATATGACATGAGTTTGTTTTAAAATATGTGTTGATCTAACCCTTAAGTGGCTCGTAATGACCCAGGTTATGGTGTCATTTAACCGAGTCCTCTCAGCTGCTCTGCACCGAGCCTGACCTCTGACCTCTTTCTTGCCACATTATTATCACAGACCATAATAATGCACCTTATCACCCATAAGTCCAGAGCTATCAAAATAATATGGCCGCCTCATTGTCCGAGCTGATGTGATTTATTCGCAGACACTTCAGAATGACCTCCAGGCCTCCTTATCTCACAGCAATGAGCATCGTCTATCTTCCCCTGAAGCGCCTCAGCTGCGCTGCCTGTCAGTCAAACAGAAACCAACACACACACACACACACACACACACACATGGGGAGAATAGAAAAAGAGTTATTGATGCAGGTGAACCACCCCACCACCCTCGCTCAGCTCTTTGTAGCTGAAATGTTCCCACTGAGCAGAGACATAGATCGGCTTTAATCACTGGCTCCTCTCTCAATAAGACGAGTGGGAACTCTTGATGAGACGATTCAGACAGAAACATTAGAGGACTGTGTTGTTTCTTTTGTTTCTGCCTGTGTTGGGGTTTGCTCAATTAAAACACTTGTGGCAGTAAATCTGATCCTGTCAGCCAAATGCAAAAACCACACACACACACACACACACACACACACACACACACACACACACACACACACACACTCGGTCTCATTAGGAAACAAAAAAGCACATTTCAGATGCAAATGGATGCAGATAAAGCAAACAAACTGGTTCACAAGGGCCATCGTTATTATTATTATTACTATTATTATTTGGTTTCATCTTTATTTAGAGAGCTGGCAAAAAGTATTTGTTATGCTAATACGTTCATGAAAATGAAAATGTGGTGGGTAAATATTAAAGTACTTCAACAGGAGGCCAAAAAGAGCATTTTAAAAACATGGCGGTGTCTCTGAGAAGTTCGGGGAGCAGGTCACTGCTTTACTATCTGCCACTAATTGGTTTTGCAGCCTGAGGTGAAGTGATGGGTAATCGCAGAGTCTGCAGGTGATTGACAGGCAGCAGGGAGGAGGGGGGAGGGAGGAGGGAGGAGGGAGGCCTGTTTTATTCAATATATATGTATTATTTTACTCCGTCTAGACCTATTTGTTACTTTAATTTCTATAAAAACCAAATCCAGTCATTTCCCTGTCGTATCTTGGTGATATGCAATTCGGGCTGGATATCAGGCGGCAGTGAGATCAGATCACACTTGGCCAATTATGTGCTGACTCACAAGACAATTTTGCAACAACTTCCCAACAAATCCTCTCTAACTTTGTTTTTCCTTCAAATCTCATACGCAAAACACATGATTTGACATTCGCAGTTATAAAACCACATCCAACTGTTGACCATCTGCCATTGGGTAATGATTTTGGTTGCAAAGTTGCAGAAGTTGTGAAAGAGCTGACACTGAGGGGAAACCTGACATATATGATCTGACTTCCCTTCATATGTTGAGGTTTGAGTCAGTGTTGAAAAAACAACAGTTGACTTCTGCTTTTCCACATTGTGACCCACTCTCACAACATGTTTACATTTCTAGTTGAAAACCGGTTTGTTTCTCTGTGTCACCTCACTATGGGATGTTATTACTGTTAATTACATTACACATGTAAAGACACACCCACACACAGACATTTTTAGTGCAGCAGTAGAGAGTTTGTGACCACATGAACTGTCTGTGAGTGACACCTCATGTCTTGTTTTGATGCTTGATCTTATTTTGACTCATGTACTGACATGTGGTGTGGTGTGATTTTCCTCTGTGGAGCCCGGGAGGAGAAAGTGTGCTGCTGATGTGGTAGCTAATGGGGATCCAAATAAACTATTAGGCTATTAAATATCAAGTGGGAAAAGCATGCAGTAATGCTCGCTGATTTGTGGGATACACAGAAGCCGAACAACTGTGAAGCTGTGCTGACACCTTGTGGTGGTAAACAGCTGTTTTTATATACTAAAGATTTACAGTTTTACTTCTCATTTATTCATCTGTTGATGTGATACTTGATATGAAACCCAGTCATCACACACACTGACTTGCACTTGTGATAATTGGAAAGTGACCGAGAAAAAGAGAGTGACAGTTTGGTGCATTTAAACACATAACCACAAACCGTCTCAGAGAGCAGAGTGGGGTGGGTCTGTTATCTTTACAGTAAATGAGGCTTTTAGAAAAATACTGAGGAGGCAAGGGAAGGGGGAGGAGGAGGCAGAGGGGTTAATGCTGTGTTTTCTCTTCCACCACCAATATCTTACACTCTCCCTGAATAAACAAAGGCTCAGGTGGAGCCACAGCATCAAAGCACAGCATGTAGAAATGTAAATCCAAAGTCTCTTCTTGTAAATAACATCACAACTTCAGTGGAGCACTCTATATGGCAACTCGCCTGGCTCTGGCCTCATTGACCAGTCACAGCAGTTGGTGCAGTAGATGTGTGTGTGTGTGTGTGTGTGTGTGTGTGTGTGTGTGTGTGTGGGTGGGTGGGGGGGTTTCAGAGAAGCAGGAAAGAGCCAGAATGCAGACAGTTTGTATGCCATAAGTATGCAGTTTTTTATCAACTGAAACGATCAATAGTGGGGGTGAAAGAGGACTTCCCCAGTTACTTCCTTGTTAATTGCAGAGATAGATAGATGTGTGTGTGTGTGTGTGTGTGTGTGTGTGCGTGCGTGTGTGTGTTGGTTTCTGTTTGACTGACAGGCAGCGCAGCTGAGGCGCTTCAGGGGAAGATAGACGATGCTCATTGCTGTGAGATAAGGAGGCCTGGTGTGTCTTTGTGTTTGTGTTGTGTTGCCATAGACGCAGTTGCATGCTAAACACATGACACCTTATATGACTGACACACACACACACACACACACACACACACACCCTCTCCCTCCAGTGGCAGATACAGATTCAGACTGAATTTGCAGCAGACTGTGGTCACATCCTCTCTGCTGTGAAATGACCTGAAATTACCTTTAGCTTTGCCTGCTTTGTGTTTCTGTGTCATCCAGACAGTTGGGGTTACTACAGGTCAGTGAATTACTAGAAATCAAACACTTCCTGTAAATCACAGGGGCAGCACAAGGAAAGACATGGCCTCTTCAATGGCATCCAGCACGTTTATCCAAACCTACTTCCCAATTACTCAGCAGCAACAGTCACTGAACACTCATTACACAAGTTCAGCATTACTTGATGTGAACTAACCCCAACCAATTAACTAAGCAGATGAGTCATTTGTTTGTTTTGTTTGACTCAGCATGGATACTGTACTTTAAATACATTATTGCAACCCACTATCTGTTTTTAGTACATATTTTTATCATGACCTTCTATTTACTACATGTTTGTCCATGTGGCCTTATGTCTTTCATGTATGTGCAGCATTCTCCCTCTATCCAAGACAAATTTCCCCCATGGGAGACAAATCAGGAAACCTTTGACCTTTGACCTTTGGTGTACATGTTCCTCGACCTTGTCAGGTTCACATAATCATACTTAAAGTAAACAGGAATGTCCATACATGGTCTTATATAAAAGCTGTTGATGGTCTTACATGACATGACTCAGCTGTGGGGAATTCTCAGCTCATGACAATTTCAATTCAAAGGAAGCACTGTGGTGACAACATTGTGGGTGCAAGGTGAAGGAATGCAGATGATTATCAGGTCAAGAAACAGCAACCAGATATGAGCCCCGGTTCTACAGCCAGCTGTGTGTCCCTCTGCAGAATAATAAGAAACTAATTGAATACAGACTGATGGGAGCAGCAGTTACAGAACTGGTCTGTGTGAAGGGGGGAATTTCCTGTTGTCCAGGGTGTGGCTGCCCCGTGCAGGTGGCACACAAACATGCACATAATTGTCCTGCATACTCTCTGCACACTGTTAGTGACGTATTGTACAATGATTCATTACTTGCACAATCTAATGCTTTCTATGTTTTCTTGAGTTGAGTCACACAGTGTGTCAAAATCTGAGTGAGCGTGTATGTGCTTTTAGGTTCTTGCCCAACTGAGGTGCAGTGTATTTGGGCAAAAAACAAGAGCAATTTACTGTCGAGAACTATTCTGTGTGAAGGGGAACTTCTTGCTCATGGTGGCAAATTTCTCAGGAACTCCCAGAATAAGAGAAAGCACACTTAACTCACGGTGAATGTGCTTTTTAATGTAGGTCCTTGCAAAACTTGCAGAGCCTCACTGGAGCACATCCTGTCCGGGTTTCATCTCATTATAGGGTGACAAAAATTACATTTTGCATAGTGTACAGTATTGATTCCCTGCAACACATGCCACACAGCAGCTCTGGAGTGATAGGTGAGGCATTCTGGTGAAGCTGAAACAAAGGAACATGCACTGAATCCCACGATTAGAAATCTCTGATCTGGTCTTTTTGGCCTTGACTTGTCCCTGAGGAAATCTGCCAACACACCAGCAGTGACCTTTCTACATTATTATAATGCGGGGTCATCTGCACTCTGGAGACTTTTGTCAATAAAAAGGTGACAAACTGAGCAGCCTTGTCCTGCTGCTGGTTGTGATGTTATTATGACTGTGCATTGCATGCACGCTGTCTTAACACTTCCTGTTTAACTGAGTTCAAAGCTCATGTGAGGTCACGGTTTCTTAAGAAACTGCTGCAGTTTTCTGTTTCCAAATGTACTGAACTACATTCACTTTCATTTTCAAATCAAAAAATCCACTTGTGCTCCATAAAAGCTCTTCCTCAGTTCAGTTCTCACCACTTGCTCAGTTCACATGTAACCTTGTCTATCCAGATGAGAAACATCTGCTGCGACGTTACAGTTGTTCTATGAACCTGATGAGTACATTTAAGCGTTATGTGTGCACATGTGTTTGCTCTTGTCTTTGTTGCACAATGTGTTCACATGCCAGAGCAACAGCAGCACTGATTGTTCTCAGTGGAACCACACGTTCTCCTCACTGTGCAGAAAACAGAGCAGGATCATTGATCAGTTATGTGGAGCTCAGCAGATTAAAAGTGTTGTGTTTCATCAGCTCTAAAGCTCAGTGCCTCTGCTCAGACACATGTTGCTGTGTTTGTGTTTCCTTCTCTAATCTTATCTACGCACATAGGTGATCATAGGTGATAAAAGTTTGGTCACTCTTTCCCAGTGATTCATCCATGACCCATAAATAGCCATAATCATGCGTCACACTCATTCATTCTTCCCCCTTTGCACCAGTGTGTGTGTGTGTGTGTGTGTGTTTTGTTGTCTTATTCATTTCCTTTTTACTCAGAGGGAGGTTTACACCTGTTACATACGTTCATTCCAATAAAAAGCTTTTCTCGTAATTTTTACCGTTGTAACTTGGTGGTATGTAATTCGAGCTGGATATCAGGCTGTGACGTCACACTCGGCGAAAATGTGCTGACTCACAAACCAGTGTTGCAACAACTTCCTAATTTCTCGGACACATTTTGTTGTTTCTTTTTTAATCTCTTTTGCAAAATGCACACGATTTGAAATTTCCAGTTATAAAACAACATTCAACTGTCAATCATGTGGTATTGGGTAATGATTTCTGAATGCTTGCTACATGTTGTGTGTGTGTGTGTGTGTGTGTGTGTGTAGTGTTTTCACTTCACAAATGTGTGAAAGCACTTTCGTAACCCTGGGATTTCTAGGTATTTATAGAAAACCATTTGTTTCTCTACTTGTCAGCTTGTTACGTGATATTATTACTGTCATTATTATAGTGTTAATTTTGCATGTACTGTTTTAAGTACATTACACACATGAAAACACACACACACACACAAACACAAGCACACACACAGATGCAGAGATTAACAGAAACTCACAGACCACTTATTATAAATGGAGGATGACAGAGAGAGTGAGAGTGACAGTTTGTGTATCTAAATCATACGACCACAAAAGTGAGCAAAGCGATGTGGGAGGTGTTTTTACAATAAATGAGAGGCTTTAGAGAAAGAGGGAGAAGGGAGGAGGAGGGAGAGGGGGAGAGTCAGAAATAGCAAACTCCTGGACCGGTGGCTGGGTGTGCCAAGTAAAAGTGTCATATAACAGCATTTCCTCCCCAGATGTAGTGAGAGAGAGTTTGTGTCTGCTACCATTGTTTTACTAAATATATGGACTTATCTAAACACTTTCTATCCCCTCCTCATGCTCATGCTGGATTCCCTGTGTCTGTGTGATAATAAAGAACATATGGCACAATGATTCAGCAGTAGACTGTGTTCACATCCTCCCCTGTATGAAACACTGTGTCTGCTGCAACCCACGCTGAAGTGACCTTTATTTTCACCTGCTTCACTTCCACACAAATGACACAAAATCAAACTCACAGCGGCTGAGCGTCATATGCCATCCACAACCGGCACGTTTATCCCCACTTCCCATTAGTCATCACAACAGTCTCTGACAGATCTGTACAATACAAGTTCAGTATTACTTATCTGTTGCTGTAGATGTTGATCTGTAATCTGTAAGAGATTATTGTAACTTCTCTGGTAGAAAACTGGTTGTAAAATAATGCATCACATTTTAATCAGCTAATCAAATGTTTTGATCTTAAACAGCAGAAACATTTGTTATCTTTCTATGATTGGAGGAAATTTAAAGATGAACAAAGGCAGACATATCTTAAACACTGTGCTGCTTTAACAAAACACAGCTTCGGGTCATGAATAGCTGATGATCTGATCTGACCTGATAAAGGTGCATATGAACTTTAACATGAGTCATAGTGGTGTTACACAACACGTGTTCCCATAGTCCTCCACCCCCCTCCATAGTTCTCCTTCTGCAGAATAATAACATGGCATGGTGAAATAGTGTGTGTGTGAGATCATTTAGATGTCTTTGACGTCTAAGCAGCGGGCAGAGGAAGTCAAAATGTCTGGTGGTTTGATGGTGGAAAGTAAAAAAAACAAAAGCAGCAGTTTACTGACGGGGAACTTCCTGCTGCGCCATACGGCTGGCACACACAGTTCACACACACAACTCTCAGGATGAGAAATTGCACTGTAGCATTGATATGACATCTTACAAAGCCTCACTGAACCACACCCTGTCCAGGCTTGATCTTATTATGGGGTGTCAGAAATATCTGGGCAGTTACATTTTGCACAGTGTTGAAACACATGCTACACAGCAGCTCCTAGGAGCTGGTCTAACCTGAATCCCATTAATAGAAATCTCTGAATGTTGCCATGGCATCAGATGAACTTGTTCCTGCGTCTGGTCTTTTTGGACTTGACTTGTCCCTGAGGAAATCTGCCCAGGGTCCACACACCAGCCTTTAGGTCATCTGCACTCTGGAGACTTTTGTCATTAAAGAGGTATAAACATGCACTGCTTATCTACTTATGCAAACTATGCAGCCTTGTCCTGCTGTTGATTATAATGTTAGTGTGTCAGTGTGTTATGCACACTGTCTTACACTTCCTTTTTAACTGAGTCATCAAGTTCAGACTGATGACCTCACAGTGTGTGCTCACACGCTGTGAGGACTTCTCCAGTGTCAGAGTTCATTTGTGTGTGTGTGTTGTGAGAGAGGAGGGAGGGGGGAGCCCCCCGCCCGTCAGAGGAGAGGAGAAATGCACTGTAAGGAATGTCATGAAACGACAGCAACACATTAGACTGAACCTACACAAGTCAGAGTTAGCCTTTTTATTTAGGCTAATAGAAACAACACATGTTACAGCTGCTTTTGATTTAAGTAAAAATAAAATAATTGAACCCCCAAATCACAGTATCACAGTATGGTATTGAATATTTTCCTGGGTATTGGTATCGAGTTTGAAATTTAGTATTGTGACAATGCTACAATTGTGTGAAGACATAAGAGAGAAATTAAAATGATTTTCAGTTGTGATACGTTTTATATGACAACTTTTGGAGAATCATCAACACATATTAGTGAGGGGGTACTAGTGTTATGACAAAAAGGCTCAGGGGGTACACAAGACAAAAAGGTTGGGAACCACTGTCTTAAAGGGATGGTACATATACAGTGGGGTTAAAACCTCTTTATCCCCTTCATTCCTCTTCAAGATCTATTCACTGAATCCCTCAGCTCTGACTGCGTAGTCCAACCGACTCACTACTGATGCATAGCTGAACTGTTTGTTACTCCAGTTTCTACAGAACCAATGAATGAATGTATGTAATGTGGCAAAAATGTAGAAGCTCCGACAGAGTTGTTTGTTAATGGTTAAAACTCAGTTATTTAAATTGATGCAACGTCAACGCTGAGCCAGACCTTAAGTTTTACATGTTTTGTACGTTTACATCCACAGATGTAGTGTCAACAATCAAACGTATGTACACATTAGAGTGAGATAACACGATAATGAAGGCACACAGCTGCTAAAACAATACAAGAGAGAAAGTAAGGCTAAAATGCAGAAGCAGATTTCAAGCTACAGATCCAGTATTCCTCCTCCTGTAGTTGGTCGCTCTGAATCCTCACAGCAGTCTAGCAGCGTCTGGACCTCCTCTAACAACAACAACAACAACAACATGTTCAAAAAACACTTTAAATGACTCAAATTGTTGTGATTTTATGTAATGATATTATTCAATACCTCAGAGCTCGACCTTTGGGGTTGTAGCGCAGGATTAAGTGCCCCACGATGACCACCATCAGTGGTATTAGTAGGGCTATAGTAACACCAACAACACTAGGCCAGTCTAGGAGGGGTTTTCCTGTCAAGAGAGCAGAAAGGTCAGCAGTTCCTTCAAATAAACAGGGAACAGAGCATGCTGCTGTCAGATGTGTCACACAAGCACTAAACTTTCATTCACCCACAGCATCGGGTGAGGACAAGAGTAGTAGTAGGAATATTACATTGAAATAAGTCCAAGTCTACTAAATGAATAGGCTAAAACGACACTTGAAGTACAGTGTTTATAGATTTGATCACAGATGTGACTCATAATAATAATAACAGTCTTTGCTTTGCTTCAGCAGGAATTCTTGTCTTACTCATCAGACAATTTTTTTTAATGAATGAAGACTGAGGAAGGTGCAAGTCAACAGTAGTGGTGCATGATATAACCGCATGATCACAGTATCAAAACAGGAAACGAGAGAGACAGGCGTCAGTCACATTTTCATTCATGCCCTCACTTAGTTCACATCTATCTCACAAAAAAAGCTTCACAAGCTCCTCTAGAACCATTCAATACATATATACATGTGTATATATGTACAGTATATACATTTAACTTCTCCCTACCATCAAATGGAGATGGGCCAGTGGTATCAGTGCAGTCAGCTGTAAAAAGGAGATATTCATACTTAAAGCACAGTGTGTACAATAAATCACTTGAAGTCACTCATGAACTTTGACAGATACTCACTCTCGCAGGTCACCACACGTTCTCTTCCCTGTGCAGAGAACAGAGCAGGATCATTGATCAGTTATGTGGAGCTCAGCAGATTAACAGTATTTTTAAGTTGTGTGCCATCGGCTCTAAAGCTCAGTGTCTCTGCTCAGACAGTTTTACATGTTGCTGTGTTTGCTTTTTACCTCAGAGATGCAGCTGCATCGGAATGTAATCTTCTCTACGCACTCACGGGTGATCAGAGTTGTTTCACTCTTGTTCACCACATTGTCGTCAGTTTTCGGGCCATGGTTTGCCAGGGGGAAGTTCTGCAGTGAGCGTGTGTTAAGACAAAACAGAGCAACCTCAGCGACCTTCACATGGATACACAACTGAAAGATTAACAGACCTATACTTGACATATTCTACAGAAACTTGGAAACACTGAATTTCTCCTTGGTTCTGTAACTTACAGTGAACCATGAACACTGGCACTGAGTCTGTTGAAAATCCGGGACCCTGTAAGTCGTCAGTCCCCCAGCCTGAGTGACACTGCATTGCAAGTCATGTTCAGTAGAAAGCTGCACAAGGGCCACTGAGGATGAAAAAAAACACAAAACATGATCATAATAGTCAGAACTATAGTCTTCTTGATGCAGGTTTTGAATAGTAAGAGGATTCCTGTTCCCAGTGCTGCCCTATGAGTTCCCAGGCATTTCCCACACCGTGCAAACACATGAGACACACTGAGGACAGATAATTCAATGATGACTTCATTGTGTGTAAATTCACTGGCTCTTCCAAGACGGCAGCATGTCTATTGTCTCTGTGTGTTCTTTACTGGATTTTAGTTTTTTTTTTAACCTTTTCACCTAAGGCTTTTTTGTGCTGGTGAATGGCCAGCTCTTGAAGGTTTTGCAGGCTGCTCTGCCTTGTAAGCTCTGCCCTGCTCCTTATGCTTGTGAGCTGGTTTTCTGGCTGTGGCCTGTTCTGCCCCACATGTGTAGCATTCCTCTTCCTCCCACAGCTCCTGTGGGAATTGTGGAGTTGTATCTGCTCAGGAGCATATATTCGTGTGGTTAGGCCACAAATGAAAAGTGTGTCTTTTTCCCACAATGACTGTTGCACGGTTACTTTTCCAACTTCACATGAACAAAAGGTAACGGTGTCTTTGAACATGTGCAAGTGGTTGCTTAAATCTGGTATGTCTCTTCAGTTTTGCTGTCTCCTTGTTTTGAGTGATTTACAAGGCTATTCTTGAGATGATTCCATCTTATTTATCATCTCTTTTAATCTTGAATAATAGGGCCTACAATCTCTGTTCTCAGGACTTTTTACATTTTACTGTTCCTAGGGTCAGAACAGAAATGGAGAAGAAAGCTTTTAGGGTTGATTTTGATTTTGTAACGTGAATTGTTATGTGCATCTTTTATGTCTATGTTTAAGTTGATCATGTGTAACTGTTTGTTTCTACCTATATGAGCTGCCATTCTTTGCCAGGTCGCTCTTGCAAAAGAGATCTTTGATCTCAATGGGACATAATAATATTAATAACGTTTCACTTCTGACTCACTTCTGAGTGAATCATCACAATACAGCTGTCACTGAACTTCTGACCTCCTTCACACTGTGCCACAGCTGCCTGTAGTCAAATCAGTGCTGTGTAATAACTTTCAGTCCATTTCTCTATGAAAGTATTTATATAGCCTGTTAATTGGGCGTGACCTTATGCCTCGTTGGCATCAAAATGAGCAATAGAAAGACGATCAGTTAATGTTATGCATCGTTTGTTTGCTTTTGTTTTTTTGCAAGCTGCCACATGTTGCCCATATCCAGCTCAGACAACACTGTGTATGGTGTGTGGGACATTAAACACCAGTGAAGAACGTGAATGACAGTTAAGATAATCCTTCCAATAAAGTCTATTGTAAAGTAATGCAACCTGCTTTTTACACCAACTTGCAGCTCATGTGTGCTCTCTGGGTTTTCCAAGTTCAGTGTCCACGTGCCAGCCAATAAGTAAAAAGCCACCTCATTTACAAGACGACACGGCAGCTTAACAAAAACCACAAACCACATACTGGTACTTTCCCCTGGTTGCTTTCCTATTGCTCCTGTATCAAAAACTCTGTGGCTGCAGAAGTGGTAGATAAGAACAGGAGGGGGGGGCAGTCCAGGAGTTTTTCATTCAGCTTCCTATTTGTAGCTATATATGGACTTCCAATAGCGGCTGAGGCCTTTATTCACACAACTGCCCGGGATACCTGGCCTTTATTGGAGGAAGGCTTCAATTTAAGGGAAGCCTTTATTTCTAAATCCCTCCGTTTTTCTTTCTCTTTTTTGTTTGTTTTACACATCAGTGACCAAGCTCATTGTTCATTGGCTCATCTTCACCTTCCTCACGTGTTGTTCTCCTGCACGTGTGCTGTGCTGTCAGACATGGGTCTCTGTCAGGGCCAGAGTGGGACTCATTTTCAGCCCTGGAGTTTCATGCCTCAGACTGGCCTGGCCCGGGGGGGGGGGCTGTCCTGGTGCTCTCAGTCTCTCATGACACAGTAGTGTTACAATGAAAAACACCGGCCCATTTGAATGAGATTGTCCCAGCCCTCCCGGTTAGCCACTCCGGGCCCGCTGTCTCTGTCTCCATTGGTTCCATTGCATCAGAGCATTTTCACAGCGTGTCCTGCCGCCTACCTCCCGTTAGGCAACGACTGGGCGCCGGACACGAGCAGAGACCTGCCGACCAGCAGAGCAAGGCTGTCCCTCTCTGAAGCAGAGGATGAGGCCAGCTCCATAGAGACAGTCCACAAAAAGTTCAAGGAGTTACTGATCATATCCATGTCAGTTTGCTCCAGTCGGCGGAGTGTGTGTGTGTGTGTGTGTGTGTGTGTGGACCCGCGCCGGCCTTCACTTTGTTACACTTGCTATACACACGTGTTACACACATACTGTATGAGACCCTGCTATTAATTGAGGAAGTACGGTATGTGTCATTATCCCTTCATCATTATAACCTGCATCATTCGCTGCTGCTCTGCATCTGTATCTTTCACTGATGGGAATAAAAGTTGAACATGAACCGTAGAGCTGCTAAACTAACTTTATAATAGTAGCTACCGTAAAAAAAAAAGTTGAAGCTTGAACTTACACGTGAGGCACAGAGGAGAGGTGAGGACCTTCATGTCTTGCACGCCAACAGCAACAATTCCTTACTCCTTTTGTCAGGCGGCTCCGCTCATCCCATGGGCCTCTCTTTAAAGGGCTGCACGAGGCGCCGCCCGCCCACACGCCCACACGCCCACACGCTCACACAGCCTACGTGACTGGAGGTGGAGGTGGAGGCGGCGGCAGGGCTGGAAGGGAATGGATGGACTGGGTCGTTTCATGGGGTTATACTCTATCTGCAGGCCTATTGCAGAATAGTCTGGTATTTAGGCAGCCTAAAGCCTACAGCCAAAAGCGGGTGCATGTAGTTTCACAAGGGTGGAGAGCTCCTGTCCTGTCACACTTTCCATGTGCTCCTTACACTCTGCATGCAGAGAAAATAGAAATCAGGCGATATCACCAGATATTCATGTTTTTTTTTTGTTTTTTTTTTATTGCAAAGCAAGTTACAAAAAGGAAGTGAAACATTAACATGACTCATAAGGCATCATGTCATTTTCTCAGTTTGAAATCTTATATACCCTCCTGCGAAGGCTACGCTGAGCTAGGAACTCAATGAACATGATTCACACGTTTACAACATCAGATTTTTTCCAGGACAGCATGTTATACAAACCTGTGACAACAATAATCAGTGAGATAACAGCTTATAAAAAGTGATTTCATATGCAGTTTTAGCTGCCATTTCAACATGAATGAATGAATGAATGAATACAGATTTAATTTATTGCTCCATGTTTGTTGTTTTATATGTCCTACTGTATTAGCTGTTGACTTTGGCAATGGCGGAAACTCAGCTGGTCTACTGGCTCCACCTGGACCTTGTCCTGAGTCATGAAGCACCAGGTGAAATCTACTTGTTCTACATCATAGACCTGTCATGAAAGACTAATCGTCAATAGAAAGTTTTTAAGCTAGAGTCTGGAGGTTTGTTTGTTGCCGTTTGTAAACAAAACATTCAAACTTGGCCCCTCCTCCTGGGCTCAAGAGAAACGTCCCCGTGCACAACGAAACAAAGCAAAAGACCAAAATACAGGTGGGGGGAGCAGGGTCTGCAGACACAGTCACCACCACACAGGATTAGAAGCCCATAGGTGATGATTAAGCCGGATTTCATTTGTATAAGTCTAGTGTTTGTGTTGTGTTGTCTCTGTTGCTGCCCTCTTTTCATCCTCTCTCCTCTCTGGCTACTGGTCAAGCACTCAATGTGGAAGAAATGGTTCCCAGATCTGCACCTCAGGAGTCAGGATACACCACACAACCTCCTGACACACAGTGTTTCAGTGGTTAAGACATATGTGCCTTGTATGCAACTAGTGAACTAAATATTCATGATCTTGTAGAAACAGAATACAGTATTAGCCCTTACAATGTGTTCACTGTGTGTGTTTGTCTTTGTGCAGGTACTGTTAAAAAAACGTCCCACCTCCTCTGGAGCAACACACACTGAAATCTCACAGGTGGTTCAATATGGCTTGTGACCGAGTGGGAGGAGGATGCCAGGAACTCCACAAGGTGCGAAATACATTTTTTTATGCATGTCGGTTGTCGGTATTTTTTAGGCTTTAAATTAGTTCCTGGACTTATTGTCAATTAAAATGCAAGCTCGTGTTACTTCAAAATGAATTCTCAACACAAAATGACACTGAAAAATGAAATGAAAACAAAACCGAGCTGCTGTGTGTTTGGACTAAGGGACGGCGCAGTTCCGTGCATCTATGCCAGATGTTAGCGTAGTTGTGCCCTCTGTGGCGCAGTCTGTCATTGCTATCCAGTGTCCCTCCCCGGCAGCAGTGCTGTGTTGCGTTGCAGGGTCTGGATTTTGTGCTGGAACTTGTCTAAGAAGAAGAAGAAGAAAAAAAATGTTTATGAAAAACACCCTGATTCCAATTAATGTGATTTTATGTAATGAGATTGTTCAATACCTGAAAGCTGGGCCTCTGCGCCTGCAGTACCAGATAACCCCCCCCAAGATCAACACGACCAGTAGTACAGCTATAGTAACACAAGTCCAGAGTTTTTCTGTCGAGAGAACAGAAGGGTCAACATTTCCTTCAAATGCCCAGACAACAGAGCACACAATTGCTGGACGTGTCCCACAAACACGTCATCTTTCTTCACCCCTTCACAGCAGGCAGCAGAGCAGTGGCCACAAATCTTCTGCTGCTGATTGGAGCAGGAGTTGAAGGGTGACTCAATATTTTCCAGCACTTCAGCTCCTCCCAGGCTTCTTTCTCTTGTTCTTGTTACTTTCAGTTTGCTATTATATCTTAAGTTTCATACCTTGTACCTCATATTTCTATAATTATTGTATTGTATTGCTGTATTGTAATCTCTGTGTTTTTGAGCAGGGCGTCCTTGAAAAAGAGAGCCCGCTCTCAATGGACCTCCCTGTCAAAATAAAGCTTAAATGAAATCTGAACCAGCCCTGAACCAGCCCTGTTCACATCTGTCTCACAAAGAAACATTCAAAAACAATGACTGACAGTGATTTAATGAAACGCTTCATGTGACTCTGTGTTTGTGGTCGACCTTCCACCGCGAAATGCCACAATGAGAGCAGAAATGAAGGTAATCGCACCATTATAATATTTAACTGGAAAAATGCATCCATGCAGCAGTGATGACTGTCAAGACCATTTGTCAATTACGGCGCTTTTTCCAGCCTCGTATTTTAGCGCTGTTTGTTCATTTTCCGCTGGATGTCCACATGTCACAGGCTCACAGACGGACGTTCATGGACATAGCAGCGTTATATGCGTTATAGACTGTGACTGGCTGATTTCACTGTCCCTTCATCACTATGAGTCCACTTGGGTTTTTCCACTCCTTTTTACTAACAACCAATCAGAGCTTAAAAGCATAAGTCATACCTAGCAAGGGGGTCGACCACGCCTCCTCACTGAGAGATAAGTTTCTGTCTCAGAGTTGCTCACAGGAATTTCCTAAATCACTCTTAAGCTAAGATATAGGAATTTTTAGGCTACGTTAGGAGCTCTCTGAGAGGATCATTGTGAATATGGGTCCTGACATATATGTTAATTAAACTTTGTCCTACCATCAGGTGGAGATGGGTCAGTGGTATCAGTGCAGTTGGCTGTAAAAAGGAGATATTCATACTTAGAGCACAGTGTGTACAATAAATCACTTGAAGTCACTCATGAACTTTGACAGATACTCACTCTCGCAGGTCGCCACACGTTCTCTTCTCTGTGCAGAGAACAGAGCAGGATCATTGATCAGTTATGTGGAGCTCAGCAGATTAACAGTATTTTTAAGTTGTGTGCCATCGGCTCTAAAGCTCAGTGTCTCTGCTCAGACAGTTTTACATGCTGCTGTGTTTGCTTTTTACCTCAGAGATGCAGTTGCGTCTGTATGTAATCTTCTCTACGCACTCACGGGTGATCAGAGTTGTGTCACTCTTGTTCACCACCCTGTCGTCAGTTTTCGGCCCGTGGTTTGCGAGTGGGAAGTTCTGCAGTGAGCGTGTGTAAGACAAAACAGAGCAACCTCAGCGACCTTCACATGGATACACAACTGAAAGATTAACAGACCTATACTTGACATATTCTACGCGTTAAAAACAGGCTTATCTTATCAACATGCATCTTGACATGGAAAACAAAACTCGGAAACATTGAATTTCTTCTCGCTTCTCGAACTTACGGAGGCGTTGGACCACGAACAGTGACAATAGGTGTGTTGAAAATCTGGGACCCTGTAAATTGTCAGCCCCTCAGCCTGAGTAACGTTGCATTCAAAGTCGTCCTGTGCACTAGAAAGCCCCAAAAGAGCCACTGAGGATGGAAAAAAACAAACACAATATCATAATAGTTTGGTCTTCCTGATGCAAGTTTTTAAATGGAGCTGCAGCTGACTGCAGCCTGACATGACAACTTTGAGTCACAGTGTGAGTCAGACACATTAAGATGAGTAATCACTTAACATCTTTGGTGTAGACACACATACTTCAATATATTCATTGCCTCTTCTCTTGTTTCACTTTTGACAGTGTAAAAAAAACAATCAAATCCTTTTCAGCTGCACTCAAAGACACTTTCCCCTTGTCCTTAAACAAACACTAATAAGTATCCTTCAGTAATGTGAAGTTAATCATTACACCACAGCTGTCACTGAACTCCTTCACACTGTGCCACAGCTACCTGTCCCAACACCTCAGTGTTGTGACTTGATATAAAAACTGCTGCCTGTTGAATGAAGCCATGATGAATCCCTCACTCTCTGTGGCTCAGAGCACGCACCCTTTCCGTTTGCAGAGTGCAGACTTCTACAGAAGTGGTGACAGAGACGAGGGGGTCCCGGGGATTTCACATAGACTCTACCCTAAATCTTTCTTAAGACACATTTGTACGTATATCAGAGTGTATCGCTACAGACATGGCGACAAGACTGGTGCAAGGAAGGAACATGTCCGGACAAGTCTCATCAATCATAATTCCTTATCTCGGTCTTTATCACTTTATGCATCCTCGGCTGTACACAGCAGCCTCCTGCATCTGCTCTGCATCTGCATCTTTCACTGATGAAAAAAAGTTTCCGTAGCATTTGAACCGCTTCTAAATTAACTTTATAATAGTAGCGACAGAAAAGGAAAGAAAAAATAAAAAAGTTGAAGCTTGAACTCACATGTGAGGCACAAAGGAATGATGATGAACTTCATCTCCTGCCCTTCGCTCTCTTCTCCAAGGACACTCTTCAGCACACTGAGACAGAGAGGAGGGTGACACAGAGGTAGAGTACTCACCGAGAATCACGTCACGCACGGAGGCGTGGCCAACGCCCTCTCTCAGCACAATAGTTTTTTTTTTTTTTTTTTCCTGCACTTTAGCGCGTGACAGATCCACCTGCAGGTATACTGCAGAATTGATCTGATATTTGTTTATTTATTCAATGTGACAGGAGGATGTTACTTCCACCAAGTCAGAGTCGTCCAATAATCACAAAGGCGCCTTTACAAAACACAATAACAGGCAAGATCATAAAAGGAAAGGGGCGAATTACAGCGGGGGGGGGGTCTACAAGGACTCCACTCCTTTTACCCTATTACCCTATTATCCATCACTAACAGTACATCACAGGGCTGAGCTCCTCGCTGTTAAACTCAGCACGCTACCACCCTCTGCTGGTTGGGGGCACTGCAACTACACTTGTTTGACCCATAGACTGTATAATTGCATTGTACTGTATTGTGTCCCTTCTACCAGACACATCAAAACACCCCCGCGTATTTGGCTCTATGTGATGTAGAAGAGACTGTCTGGGAAAGGCCGGGTGTGGAAAGGACGGGGGAGCAGGAGCAGCACAGGAAGTGTGTCCGGCAACTTCCGGCCTGTTCAGTCATGTGTTTTTAGACTCGTGCAACCAAACACTCAGCAGGTGTGTCGGATCAGACCTCACCTGAGTTTCGCCAGAATCATTTGAGTGGCAGGATTATAAACACAGAGAACAAACACACGCAGGAGAAAACCAGAGCTGCGCTCACCTGGCCGTCTTTATGACCTGTGCACATACGGGCATCGGGCCAATTTTGTTACAAATGCGGAAGTGAGAGCGCGTGTTGGCCGCCGCAGTGAACCCAGGCGGGAATCTGGTCCCTTACACCACCAGGCTTTTAGTCTTGCAACCTGTTGGCAAGATGAAGACGTCTAATGGTGAGTCAAAGGGGGCAAGTGATGGGGAGATGAAACTTCAGGAAGAGCTTAAGCTTTTCATCAGGTTGTTGGTTCATTCAAGGGCAAAAACGCTTCATTTGCCCTACGGAGCGACCAACTGGACAAAAACAACCAAAAAAGTTAAATTATTACAATGGCTGTAGTGGTTTGTGTACTATAGCCTACTGTATGAGATACAGTTGAGTACAACTACTTTCCATGATGTCAGCAACGGTGTATTTAAACTTTAACTTTTAGAAAATACAACGGCCGTATCAGGGAAAGTGGAAATAAGAAAATAGGGGAGCGAGGAGGACCGTGAATGTCCTTCTGTAACTTGGGGAAACACGTTCTGGTTTGTTTGACCTCCATTGCATTTCATTTCATTTCACGTCTTCATACATTTCGAATCGCGCGCCACTTTCGCCAAGACGCATTTCAAGGGGAACGACCCGCCGGCGAGGCTTCACGTGGCCTACGTCATCGATACGTGCTTCGCGAAATACTTCCTGGGTTACTGGACGCGTGCTCCAAAGCCTCGAGCATGACAAGTCACGTCACTGTCAGAGGTGAGTCATACACACACACAAAAACAACACGTACTGTAGATGTCATCACATTTTCCCTTTGCATCCCAACAGTTGTTATGTTTCTTTGATGTTCTTGCGCCACCTAGTGGTGCATGCAGGACACATCCATTATACCCTCATGTTCTTAAAAATGTATTCTCACAGTATGTTCTCAATGTAATCAATATCTTTTCAATGTATCACAAAAATGTGTAAATGCAATGGAAGACTGACTTGGTTTAACATCAGTATGTGTTTTCACAGGCAGGTCAGGCCCCACCTCTGGTTCCCCCACACAACCAACAGGAAATGGTAAGTCACTGGATGCCTCCACTGGCAGCTGTTTTGGTCTACAATACAACAACTACCGCTGCATTATATATTAGGCAGATGTTAGTATTGAAAGCACATAATCTCAAAGACATTTCATCATGTTGAAGTTAGTTGATTGATATTTGAATGAGTCACTATAGCAGGCCAACACCATCCTCCATAGATTTGCCTTAATTTCTAATATTTAATCTATTGAGTGTCGACCGTTCGTTCATGTTTTATTTTATTCACAAATTATTGAAATCAAAGACCAATTTACACTCATCAATTATATATATATTATTTATTTTTCCAGTTTTCTCTTGGAAGAGCTGCCTCACTTGCTGTCCCTCCTCCCCCGCTGCAGCGACACTTGGTCAGCTGTTTTTTTTTTTCTTTTTTCAGGATGAGTGAGTCATAAAGGGAGTGTGCATACAGCCTGGCTGCTGTCTGCACTGTGCTGCTCCTGGACACTCAGCATGGCGCTCAATGTCCCGGGACTGATAGCCACCCTCCTATTCTACCTGCTGGTGCTCGCGATCGGCATCTGGGCTTCTGTCAAATCCAGAAGGGATGAAAACAGGACTCAGGCAAACCACGAGGACATGGCCCTGCTGGGGAACAGGAAAATCAGCTTGGTGGTCGGCATCTTCACTACAACCGGTGAGTCTGTGTCTGTGCTGCAGTGCAGCAGCTGCAGCCTGCAGGGCCGGAGCCTGTCACTTTACATGCATCACTAGAGGGTTTTGATGTAGCAGTTTGTAGTTCATTTGTGTGTATGATGCTAAAACCACTCGACAACCATATTGTGAATAGTTCTTTTAAGACAGCTTTCAGATTTAATATGTCTCTAAAAACAGCCGGAGACTTTACTTTTATTCTCTTGGTTTCAGTGACTAAATTTTTAACTAGTTACAAAATGTGCACCATGCAGCCACCTGGGTGGGAGGGACCTTCATCATCGGCACAGCAGAGACCGTGTATGATCCGAAGCTGGGACTGATCTGGGCTGTGATGCCGTTGGCGGCGACGTTGGCTTTCACTCTCGGTGAGACTCTGATCTCAGGGTCAGATTTACCGTGTGATGGTGTGATGAGAAAATGAAGTACAATTCTCTTCTCTCTCTTCCTTTTGAAGGCGGTCTTTTCTTTGCCAAGCCGATGAGAGACAGGAGGTACGTGACCATGATGGACCCTTTCCAAAACAAGTACGGAAATGGACTGAGTGGACTCCTGTCGGTGGCCCCGCTGATGTCAGAAATTATTTGGGTGACGTCGACATTGATCAGTTTGGGTAAGAATTTAAAAGGGCTCGACTTTCGATTTGTAAAAACGTATCGTACGTGTCTGTTGGCATGTTGCTTACTATTATAAACTTTCCTCCATGTTTGCCTGTGAAACGCAGGATTGCTGGGTTTGTTGTTTCCGTTTCAGATTCCCACACGTCTCTTACGATCATTCAAAGTATTTCATGTGTAGTATTTTTGAACCCTTAGCAACTTTATCCAGTTATTTACTTTTTTATATTGATGACTCGGCATAAATGCATCACATCTCTACACATGATCCATGATGAAAACATCTTGCTCATTTTGTGGGAATCTGCATGCATGTGTAAACTGTATAGTGTATTTATTTATTTATTTATTTTTTTAGTGTGCATGGTAACTGCATGTGTGTGTGCTATTAGGTGTAACCATGAGTGTGATCCTGGATTTGTCGTATGCTGTGTGTATCTGGATCTCTGCTGCCGTGGCCATCACCTACACTCTGCTGGGAGGCCTCTACTCTGTGGCCTACACTGACATCATACAGCTCTCTCTCATTTTTATCACCTCGGTAAGTGAGGCAACCACACCTCAGCTGGTCTGGATTCACAGCAGTTACAGTGGATTGATTTTTTTTTTTTTTTTTTGTATGTTTAAATCCTGATTTACTACACAACTGACAGCAGTGTCAGCTGTGCAAATGGCTGCCGTAGATATGACCAGTGTCCTGCTGAACATGTTAGTCGACCACTTCCTGCTGAGCATCCAAGCAGCTAAGAGTCCTGAAGCACAGTGGAAGTGTTTCCAAGGGACACTAAAAAGTGATGGACCAAGCTGAGACTTCCGGTTCATCACTTGTCTTTTTGTTTTCTTGCCTTAACTTTGATAAGAGAGAGGATGATACAGTGTGAAGGGCCACCTGTTTTTGTGTTTTGTTTTCAGGACACGTGTAGTCAAATATAAGATGTTTTGTGAACTTGTATGTTGGTGTCTTTGCATGTGTTTTCTTTTTTTTTTAAGCTGCAGTGTGTTGAGCTCTCAGGAACACTGCAGAAAGTAAAAGTGTGAGATAGAAGCATTAACTCTCTCTCTCTTTCTTTTCAGTGGTTGTGCGTCCCATTCGTCCTCATGAATCCGGCGTCCGTCGACATCACCACCACGTCCTTCAACCACACCTTCCAGGCTCCGTGGGTCGGCTCTCTTACTGCAGACACGGCCTGGAGGTGGATAGACATCTTCCTACTCCTGGTAAAGTCCTGACCTTGAATCCTGATTTTATAACAGACTCAGACTCGACATAAAATTCAATGTTTCATGAATGTAACGGCTGATATTTAACAGAGGAGGTTTAGTCTCACAGCAGTTCAGCAGTTTTATGCCTCAGTGCCAGTAT